>MCJB01043797.1:108896-176652 GCA_002018475.1 Nicotiana obtusifolia | reverse complement strand
GGGGGGGGGGGGGGAGGGGGGATTTATGGTTAGGATAGGAATATACCTAGTCACCGTGCTTCATCAAATATCGTAATCTTAATGCGTTCTTAATAAATTGATTTCATAGGAATATAGGCGTTAATCTATTTTGAATAGGAGAGTAGTACTTCGAAAGAAGGCTACGAGAGCAATTGTTCGATTAATTTGCAACCGTGAGTGAATTGTATGAAAGGTATAGTTAACTAGAACACAATAGGGTTGGCAAATCGATCACAACCCTGGAATATTTTTCTCTATTGAATACACAACAACCATTTTGTTGCTTTATAATTTAGTTACTAGTTAGAATTATTGTTTAGTATACTCACACCTTTGAACTCGAATTGGCTCGACTGAATAGCAATCTTGGTGAATTTAGTGGGTAGTTAATATGAGCCTCTGTGGGTTCGACACTCAATATATCATTTTATTACTTGTACGACCACGTATACTTGCGTGTGCGTTTTGGAGCAACATTCCTAAACTGATAAATGTTGATCATGTGTACCTAACTCAATAAAAGAAAAAATTACCCGTTATATAAACTTATTTTAGTTTTATAATTTCATCTCTCCAAATTCAAAAATTATCATTCTCACTTCCTAGATTCAATATTCACATATAAAATTTAAGAGATTAACAATTTTAGTTTTAAATTCTAAGTTAAGAACTTTACCAAAAAATGAATTTAGTTGATGAATGATATTAAATAATAGTTTCCTGCTTATTATCTCTTCTTTTTTCGGTTTGAACCTACAATAATTTTGACTTGACTTTGATAGGGATAATTAGATATTAAATTTTCGATTCTTTTTTCCTTTCTGAACCGACAACCATGTTTGTTAGGATATATTTAATTGAATAAGGAGTTTCCCACTTGTTCTTTTCTTCTTTTTCCTTTCTTGCCATACGCAATTTTGAATTTTATAAAAATAAAATCTTCATTAATATTTATAATTTTCTCAAACTTAAATGCATTCACGACAAATAAAGGAGCTTTGTGCTTTTAATATAGTATAGATAAACTGATATATAGAATATAGTATAAATATAAATATAGATATAAATAAATATGTAAATAAGAAAATAGTTGAAAATAAACTAAATTTCATTATACATTCTTTCCAACTGTGATAAAATCTTGTTTAACTTTATATCACTATTAAGAAATAGAAAATAATATATCTCCCATTTAGTAAATAAGATATGATGTTACTTAATTTAATCAGAATATAATAGAGAAAATATTATATTAAGAAAAATAAACATGTATCTTCATGCTAGTTTGGACAAAAATGTATTCCTTTCCGTTTTAAAGTAATGCCCATCTTTCTTTTACTTGTCATCAAATAAACTATTTAAATGAAATTTATTTTAAATTTGTTTTAGTTGATTTTGTAAATTTTTGCTGTATGGGTCATAATTGTTTGTACATAGTTCGAATATGGAAAAATTTAATCAACAGATTTTAATTGGTTTTGTAATTGTCACGTTCCAATATTCACTACAGGTCGTGGTGACACCTAACACCGCCGTCTGGCAAGCCAACGGTGATTTATTAATTTGATTACTCATTTTATTACTTTGAAATCACAATTTTGCAATAATTAAACAATTTAAAATAGAATTTACAAGGTAAGTAATAATATTTACACGAACCACAACAATGAACAACCCGAAGGAACCCCCAAAACCCGGTGTCACAAGTGCATGAACATTTTCTAAGTAGTACAACAATAATACAACATCTGTCCGGAATATAAATAAGACAGCATAAAATATATAGTACGATAGAGACTCGGTGGACTGTGATGAGTAGTCTGGGTTGCAGCTCACATAAAGTCTCCTAAACAAATGTGCCTATGCGCCAAGATGATCACCAAATGAACCTGTCAGATCCTGCACATTTAGTGCAGAAGCGCAGCATGAACACGTAAATCAACGAGTACCCAGTAAGTATGTAGCCTAACTCCGGAGAAGTAGTGACGAGGGGTCGACATCGACACTTACTAGAGGTTCAATAATAATATAATAATTCATAATAAATATGAAGTAATGATAGTGGGGTAAATCTGTAAATTTCATAATCTTCCAAATAGTTCTTTTAAAGTATAAATTTCTCGATCGTGTATTCTACCTTAACAACTCAGAAAATGTCAAGTGCCAATATCAAATAAACAAAGAATATCATAAGAATGTTGGGCATCAGTGGAAGGTTTATCTCGTGAATATTCGAACTACTAGCAATATAACGCACGATTCTGCCGAGGTCGTTCGGCCCGATCCAGAATAATGTGTACACTGTCGAGGGTCGAGTGGCACGAACCATAGATGCATCTATTATACTGTCGAGGCGTTTGGCCCGCTCCACAAGAAAGGAAGGAAGTTATCGAATTATGAGACACAAGCTTACAATACAGTACATGAGCAAAAAATGAATATAATCTTTACCGCTTCTCAAATAACTAACCCACAACTCAAAGTGTTAAGGCTCGGCCTCGTAAACATATATTTGTTTCTAAATCAAATTTAGTTATAACTTTAATTAATTAAGCCAACAGAACGAGTTCAAATAATTCAATTATTACATGGTAAAGTCCTAAGTCTACCCGGTCCTAAGTCTACCCGGACATAAAACATGCTTTAGCTACGTGCGGACTCTCGTCACCTCGTGTGTGCGTAGCACCCATAACTAACATAACCATAAATATCACATAGGAGGTAATTTCCCCTTCACAAGGTTAGACAGGTGACTTACCTCGCTCCGAAGTTCTATAGCCAGCTCTAACGCCACTCTAACACCTCAAACCGGTGTCCGTCTCTCCAAAACTAGTCAAACAATGCGCAATTCCATAAATATACACTCTATTACCCATAATTAATTAATTAATAACAATTTCTAACTCTCATCGAAGAGTCGATAAAGTCAACCCTCGGGTCCACGTGCCCGGACTTCGAAATATTCGAAGATAATCATTATCCATAATACCATGAATTCAAATACGTAATTTACTCCTAATTCCATGTCCAGTTTCGTGGTCAAAATCCAAAAATACCAAATTCTAGGTTTTCTACTAAAATCCCACAATTTCTACTAATTTTCATGTTTAAATCCTTATACGATCCATGTTTTTAACTTGCCATAGATGATGAAAATCTCCCCTTGAAGCTCTCCAAAAGTTGCCCAAACCAAGAGAAAAATGAGTGAAATCAGCAAAACCCCGATTTTAACCAATCTGCCCAGCCCGTCCTTCTTCGCGATCATGAAGGCAAAAATTCACTGCCCCCAAATTTACTATACGCGTTCGCGACCTCCATGTTTCGTTCGCGAAGCCTACTGAACCTCGCCCTTCGCGTTCCTCATAGGAAGTGTCACGTTCGCGATGGCTATACGGCTCCAGGACCAGCTCTCGATCCTTCTCCTCGCGACCTCCTATCACCTTCGCATAGGTTCCTCAGGCTGTTCTCCGCGTTCGCGACCTCTGTGTCGCGCTCGCGATAAGTAATTTCCACCTGCCCCCAAAATCCTTCTTCGTGAATGCGATAACCAACATGTATTTGCGATGAATGACACCAGAACTACCATCACCAGCAGCAAAACTTGGGGAAATAACCCGAAACCATTCCGAAACACACCCTAGTGTCACTTCAGTTGATAAAAGGCTTAATAAATCTCATAAAAGAGGTTTCCAATTTTGGAAGTTACAAAGAAAATAATCATGAAAATTTAGAGTCGCCACCTGACAAATTGATTTTTGGTGTGTCAATCCACCATTTTAGAACTTAGATTCAAAACTAAGTTCACACCAGATATTTGGGTAAGGGGGTTCATTTGACTCGGGGAGAAGGTATTAGGCATTCCCCAAGTCCCGTGAAAGTCACGGTTGCGTACTTGATTTAGTTGGCTTATAATTTATTTGAATTGAGATAAAACAAACACATAGGAGGTTTGAGGTCATTCACACCTAACAAAGAAGGAAAAAACATAACTAAGATACTAATAGTTTTACTTTCGATCTATATTTACAAATGCCTCGGGGCATTCCCCGGAATATCAAAATACATGTCTTTCGGGGCATTCCCCGGATAAATTTAACTAAGGAATGACCTCTTGCCTCAAAAGTTAACAAAACATCCTAGTATTACCTACCCATGTGTGGTCGGCCTAAAACATGCTACTAGTGAGCAATATAATGAAATAAAATGAGATCTAAGAATAAAGAAGAAATGAAAACTCAGTTCATGGTCTTGTTCTTCCAATGTTTTATTTCATGCATTTATCCAAACCCGGTCCGAAACATCGCAAAAGAAAACAAGCAAGGTATGAAATATCATCGCAGGTGAGGAATATGCGGTCGCATATCACGTATGCGAACCGCATACTGCACACGAAGGGCCGCAGTTTTGAACAGAGCCTTAGGCTATGCCCAATATCGATAATGCAATCCTATTTGCAGTCGTGAATCAGGTATGCGAGCCGCAGATCACACTTGGAGACCGCAAATTCGGACAGAGTCTTGGGGCAAAAATTTGGCGTCAAGAATGCGACGACTGAGTTAAAAATGTGGACCGCATATTAGTTATGCGGCCGCAGGTTTAACACTAAACATGAGTTGACCTTACGTTTTTGACAATTAAGCTCAAAATGCGAACTGCATATCAATTATGCGGCCGCAGACCTAACACCAAACACAGAGGATTCGATCGTCTGTTTCTATTTTTTCATTGTCTGATGATTATATCAAACGTCAACCACTTTACGTTATTCGCTAATGGGTAATTTGAGCATATCGGTTCATGAATCAATGATTTAAAAGCAAATACTCATGGCTTCATCATATTTCAATCAATTCAATAGAACGAATAGAGGTCAGGGAATAAACATGAATAAAAGCTCCTACTGATTTTTGAAACTTGATATCAACGACGAGACAGCAAGCCACGAACGGAACTCGGATCAGCAAATCAAGCTCGAACGTGAACACCTACTCGATCGAAATTGGTCTTTGAAAACAGGGGAAATGTGAGTTCCTCTGTTTTCTGGTTTTTGCTGAAGTTTGGAGAAGAAGAAGACTTAAAATGAGTCGTTCTCTCAAGCTCTCTCTGAAAACTCTTTGGTTTTCACTGTGTTTTCCTTCTTCTCTTGCTCTCCAAAGAAAATAATCTCCCTCTCCTTCTCGATTTTTTTTTGATTTCTGGTTTTTCCCTCTTTATCCAGATCCTCTTCTTCTCTTCAAGATCGATCCCTATCTCTCCTTGTTTTTGCTCTCTAAGAATCTTCTCCAGAATAATCCCTCTGATTTCTGTTATGAAGAATAATGATGGGAATATCAGGTGAGTGCCTAGAGTGCGTGTGTGCGTGAGAGGAAGATCCTCAGTCAGAGGTCGTTAGGATATTCATACGTGGCTGAGAGGATTGGGCTGGGTTGGATCATTTTGTGGGCTGCTGAAATTGGACCTGTATTTGGGCTCCAAGATTTACCAAAACTGGGCCAAAACAAGCTGAAAGTCTTTTAACATACCCCAAAAATAAGACTTTGATAATATTGTTAAGTATAAAAATTGATAATATTATTTGTTTCAATTTTGTACCTAGAAATAAGATTAAACTTAATAATAAAGGGAATTCCTACAGAAATAAGCTCAAATATTTTTAAAAAATACTATGACTTTTAGAGGTGATTCTGATGCGCGGGGTCAAAAATTACATGTCTACAGCTGCCCTTTTTTGCCGGGAAACATGGAGTATTTTCAGGCAAAGAACAACAAGACATGTTTTTGACCCGACCTCTGCTTGGGGAAACAAGACCAAGGAAAGAAAATGTGATCGAGCCCTGGTATTTGAGCTGTCTACATATCCTTGGTTACAAAGGAATCAGGCAACGTGTAGTTCGTAAGTGAGAAGAGTGATGGAGTACCAAGGTAGGGATTCGAGTTGAGTGCTATCAAAGTTCCGGTCCGCGGTTCCTGCCATTATATCAAAATAAAGAAAAGATTACATCAAAAGGAGAAGAAAATGCAAGATCCTATTTGTTCTTTTGTCTTGGATATTCTTCGAACTTCTTCTTGATCTTCAATATAAAATTGGAAAAGATGGCCCTGTTCTTCAGGTGGGCTCCTGTGCTTCTTGTGATTTTGAAGTAATTCCGAAATGGATTTCCTCGTTATCCAGGTGGGTGCCTGATTTCCGAAACTTGACTGTGCATTCCCTCATTATTCAAGTGGGCGCCTGATTGCTAAAACTTGAAATGTATTCCCTCGTTATCCAGGTGGGCGCCTGATTGCTAAAACTTAAAATGTATTCCCTCGTTATCCAGGTGGGCGCCTGATAGCTAAAACTTGAAAATGTATTCCCTCATTATCCAGGCGCCTGATTGCTAAAACTTGAAATGTATTCCCTCATTATCCAGGTGGGCGCCTGATAGCTATAATTTGAAAATGTATTCCCTCATTATCCAGGTGGGCGCCTGATTGCTAAAACTTGAAATGTATTCCCTCGTTATCTAAGTGGGCGCCTGATAGCTAGGTACATCTGTGAGATTGCTGGGGATTCAGCTAAGCTTGAATGTATTCCTTCATTTTCCAGGTGGATGCCTGATATTACCACAAAACAACAAAACAAAGAAATTTTCTGCTCCAGTTTGGAATCTGGACATATCTGCGGGGGTTAATCGAATTATGTTACCTAAAAACTTCTAAGAATTTTAAATCCCATTATCCAGGAGGGTCCTGAAAACTAAAAGTTACATTCCCATTTTTCAAGAGGGTCCTGAGAACTAAAAATTAAATTTTCATTATCCAGGAGGGTGCTGAAAACTAAAAATTAAATTTCCATTATCCAGGAGGGACCTGAAAACTAAAAATTAAATTCTCATTATCCAGGAGGGTCCTGAAAATTAAAAATTAAATTTCCATTATCCAGGAGGGTCCTGAGAACTAAAAATTAGATTCCCATTATTCAGGGCGGTCTTGAGTTTACCTGAGCCATGCTCTCTTCTTGGGGAGTTCTGAATAGAGACCTTTGCTTCCTGAGCCATGTCTTCTTCACAAGGGCTTTGCGGATTGACAAATTTCATACTTCCTGTTTCAGATAAGTAAAATTTGTTAGTTTGAAAACGTGGTGGTTAGTTTGTGGCGTCATTGCCGAGGGTCCGCTCTTGCTGGGGAATACATTCTAGTTTCAATTCTGCTGAGGATCTGCTTCTGCTGACTGCCATGCTTCATCCCAATCAGCTGCTTTGAGCTAGCAAGGAGTTATTTGATCTTTGATTGGGATTGGATCGCACAATCTTTAAATGATCCGAATTTCTTGCCCTTACATGTTGCCTTGTGTTTTCATTCTGGATGTTGCTGCATCCTTGCATTTTCTCAACACTCAAGAATCACCTTATTGCCTAAACTTCGGTTATGTGTATACCATTCATTCAAAATTATGTCCCTTGTGATATGTTTGGCCGAGTTCAGCTTTGCACAATTTAGAAGCTGGTAGTAACTTTTGAAATCCTTTCCTGCTTGTTCAGCATGGGTTAATTCGAAGGAAACTCATGAAAAGAGAAAGAAAAGGAAAAGAAATGGACTCAAAAGTAAAGTGTAATGATTTTGGACAAAAGGAACAGAAGAAAACTTGAACACAGATGAAGGAATTTTAGGAAAGAAAATTTACCTGAGGGAGACAGCTGGCTCCAATGATCATGACATGCATTTTGGATTGACCAGCCCAGTCCGTCCAATCAATCATGTTCAACTCCATACCTTAGAAACTGGCTTTTCACTTATCCCCTTTCATTGTAGAGTTGCAAGCCTGCTCGACTTGAAGTGTCCCGAAAGTTTTCAACAACAGGCTTCCCTCATTTGTTTATCCTTCAACTCACCATCGCCTTACGGTGCCCATGAGGGTTTTCACCGATAAGACTCTCTCATTTTAAATTTCTCACGCCTCACCATCGCCTTACGGTGCCCGTGAGGGTTTTCACCATTAAGACTCTCTCATTTTATATTTTCTTTCATCTCACCGTCGCCTTACGGTGCCCGTGAGGGTTTTCACCAATAAGACTCTCTCATTTTATATTTTCTCTCATCTCATGAACGGAGTGTTGCCCTTGATGCAAAATCATGTCTCTACCTTGCTAGGCTCAGCATCCTCAAAGATTGATCGAAAGGGCTTCCTTTGGACCGTAATGTAGGCTTTTGGGCAGGGTTAGAAAGAAAAGGGTGGCATGAAGGGTCAAAATAATTCAAGAGGAAATAGGGGTAAAATTACAACTTTTGGAATCAGATCTTTCACATCTGAAATTTCTGCCCCAGTTTCTTCTGGGCTGGGAAATTTAATTTTTATTTTGACGAGACCGAACCGTAAGGCTGCCTACATATCCTTTAAAAGGAATCAGCTCAAACGTAGTTCAAACATTTTCCCTTTTCCTTTTGTTTGTTTGTTTCTTTCTTTTTTCTTCTTTCTTCTTCTTTCTTCTTTTTGGGTTTTTTTCTTCTCTTTTTCTTTCTTTCTTTTCTTTTCTTTCTTTTCTTCTTCTTCTTTTCCTTATTTCTGCTACTGATTCCAAAAGAGGGCTATGAAAAGAAAATAAATAAGGCTCAAAAGGGGTAGCAAAGGATGAACGTGTTTGGGTAGCGGAATAAAATGCCTTCGTCATTTCAATTTTGAACATGCCGAGTACAAGATATAATTGAAAATGAGCAAAGAGATCATACATAATACCTCTTAACGGCGTCAGAGTTGATAGCCATATCTATACATTTTCCTTCTATGTCTGTTAAATACAAGGAACCATTAGGCAACACTCTCGCCACAACGAAGGGTCCTTGCCAGTTTGGTGCGAATTTGCCCTTAGCTTCCACCTGGTGAGGAAGAATACGTTTCAATACCATCTGGCCCATTTCAAATTTCTGGGGACGCACCTTTTTGTTGTATGCTTTAGCCATTCTTTTCTGATATAGTTGGCCATGACATACTGCAGCCAATTTTTTCTCATCAATCAGACTCAACTGCTCGAGCTGGGTTTTGACCCACTCGTTGTCATCAATTTCGACTTCTGCAATGATCCGTAGAGATGGGATCTCAACTTTCGCAGGTATAACTGCCTCGGTCCCATATACCAGCGTATAAGGAGTTGCACCTACTGAAGTGCGAACAGTAGTGCTATAACCCAGCAATGCAAAAGGCAACTTTTCATGCCATTGTCGAGAACCCTGAACCATCTTACGAAGTATCTTCTTTATGTTCTTGTTGGCCGCCTCGACAGCTCCATTTGCCTTGGGGCGGTATGGAGTGGAATTCCGATGCATAATCTTGAACTGTTGGCATACCTCTTTCATCAAATGACTTTTGAGATTAGCAGCATTGTCTGTGATGATCACCTTGGGAATTCCGAACCGGCAAATGGTATTTGAATGAACAAAATCCACCACGACCTTCTTGGTTACGAACTTGAAGGTTACAGCTTCAACCCACTTGGTAAAGTAATCAATGGCCACCAGAATAAACCTATGCCCGTTTGACACTGCCGGCTCAATCGGCCCAATAACATCCATGCCCCAGGCAACAAAGGGCCAAGGTGCAGACATTGTATGTAACTCAGATGGAGGGGAATGAATCAAATCACCATGTACCTGGCATTGATGACACTTGCGAACAAAACCGATACAATCCCGTTCCATGGTGAGCCAATAATAATCTGCTCGAAGTATCTTCTTTGCCAATACATGCCCATTCATATGTGGACCGCAAACTCCAGAATGTACTTCGGCCATGATGATTGAAGCCTCTTTAGCATCTACGCACCTCAGCAATCCTAAATCTGGAGTCCTCTTGTACAAGATTCCCCCGTTCAAGAAAAATCCACTAGCCAGACGTCGAATGGTTCTCTTTTAGTCACTTGTAGCATATACCGGATATACCCCTGACCTGATGTATTCCTTGATATAATGGAACCAAGGTTTGCCATCGATTTCCTCTTCCACCACGTTACAATAGGCATGTTGGTCATGAACTTGGATATGTATGGGGTCAACATAAACCTTGTCTGGATGATGTAACATTGATGTTAGGGTGGCTAAAGCATCAGCAATCTCATTATGAATCCTGGGAATATGTCTAAATTCGACTAACCTGAAGCGTTGACAAAGATCATGCAAGTATTGTCGGTAAGGTATGAGCTTCAAATCTCGAGTTTCCCATTCTCCTTGAATCTGGTGGACCAATACATCTGAATCTCCCAGAACAAGTATTTCCTAGACTCCCATGTCTATGGCTAACCTCAAACCCAGAATGCATGCTTCGTACTCAGCCATGTTGTTGGTACAATAAAATCGAAGCTGGGCTGTTACAGGGTAATGTTGCCCTGTTTCGGAAATAAGTACAGCCCCTATTCCGACTCCTTTCATGTTAGCAGCTCCATCGAAGAAAAGTTTCCAACCTGGCTTTTTGTCGTGGTCAACCTCATCAATATACATGACCTCTTCATCAGGAAAGTAAGTCTTCAATGGCTCATATTCATCATCCACTGGATTCTCGGCTAATGCTTGGGCCTTCATTGCGATCCGAGTGACATAGATGATATCAAACTCTGTGAGTAAAATCTGCCACTTTGCAAGTCTTCCCGTGGGCATAGGCTTCTGAAAGATATACTTCAAAGGATCCCTGCGAGAAATGAGATAAGTAGTGTGGGAGGACAGATAATGCTTCAGCTTTTGCGCCACCCAAGTCAAGGCGCAACATGTTCTCTCAAGCAGTGAGTATTTAACTTCATAGGGAGTGAACTTCTTACTGAGATAATAGATTGCTTGCTCCTTCCTGAATATAGTTAGAAAATAACAAAGGACAACAACACAAAATCACCATGTTAGCGTTAGGGCATTTATCAGATAATAATATCACATTACGTGCAATGCACATAGCAACAAATAACGGTTCTAGAATGGCCGCGAGGGTCGTAAGGTCATATGGCATCATCCCGATTTACTTACTCTAATCTTGCCTTCTCTTTTCTGACACCTTTTACCAATTCCCTCTCTTTTGATGCAAAATGACTTGGTAAAACTCGATGTGGGTTGCTTATGTATCATGAATCAAACCAATCATAGTTTTGGAAAAAGTGATAGAAAAGTAGAATTCGGGATTTTCATTTAAAACCTTTGACAAGAAGCACGATAAAGGAAGACCCGACACGCTAAGCTACACTTTGGATAACTTTGACACTACCTAAAAAACTCAGGACTCCTAGTAAAAGACAACATGAGACAATTTAAAAAAAATTAAATAGAATGGGTCTTCAAACTGCTCTTGAATGCAACTGTCCTGGCCGAGATGGTCCTGGGCTATCTGCCGTGCTCAAGTTTTGCAACATGCCTCGCAGAGAAGTGCCAATGCTAGGAACGAAAACCCTGGCCTGTGCCCCTGCCTCCTGAAGACCAACCCTAAGCAGATACTGGCTATGCTGCTCCACTCTTGCTGCCAATTCCGCTAACTGAGACCTTATTAAATCAAACTTATCCCTGGGATCCTGGTCCGACGCCTCCTCAAAATTATATGTCTGAACTGCCCGCCCCCTGAGTTGTGCTGGCAATGGGGTGCTAACTCAAGGCGGGGCGGACTATAGCCAAATCGAATACTCCTGAGTACACTCGGGCCTGCCAATATCTTTTACTAAGGTATCTTTCTTCATCCTCTTTGCATTGTTCCAGTATTGCATGCACTTGATTTCGTCAACCACCTTTTTGCTAAAATTCATAATGTACCTCCGAAGGTTCAAAGTTGGGGGCTCCTCCTGTCGTCTGCCCAACTGTCGCATTACCCTGACCGGCGTATATGGTCTAACACACTTGAGACCTATAGGAAAGGTTGCATGAGGCATCCTACCAAGATATCATCTAAAGGTAGCCAAAGGTAAGTCCATAAGACATTCTGGTTCGTCCTCAAACTAAGGAACTCAATCCAAGCTGTGAAACCTACTGGGTATGTGAACTTAGGAGACTTCATCCTACGCTCGATGCATACCACCCGATCCCTCAAAGCATGGTCGATGGGACAAAGTAAGGAAGCCGTGTGTAAATGCTCCATCATCCACAATTGCAGCAAAAGGTTACTTCCCTCGAAATACCTGACACCTCCCCTTACTTCACTCACGACTCGATATAACTCTGCTAAGATCATTGGCACGACGGTTACAGTTTTGTGTTGCTTTTCATGGAATAGTTCCATTACCACTGACTACAGCCGGGTGTTAATGTGCCTCTCACCTAATGGGAAAACCAATAATCCCAACAATGCAAGGCTGAAGGCTTCAAGGCGACGTCTTTGCCACTTGGCTTTGGTTGTGAAAAACTCATCCC
The DNA here is from genome assembly GCA_002018475.1 of Nicotiana obtusifolia. NCBI lineage: Eukaryota > Viridiplantae > Streptophyta > Magnoliopsida > Solanales > Solanaceae > Nicotiana > Nicotiana obtusifolia. Next base: position 164,286 of record MCJB01043797.1, on the reverse strand, counting down.
AAAAGATGTCAAAACTATCCGGTGGTCCAAATCTAACAAACAAATAACTCAAGCGGGTGAGACCGGATACTTCAGCCAGGGTAGGAGTCATCTCACACTCCCCAAATTTGAAAGTTAAGTTTTGCGGATTCCAATAGGTCAACATTGCTTCCACTAAATCCGGGCGGGGTGTGATATCAAGAAGAGAAATCAGGGTACCCAGTTTATGCATCAACTCATGTTGCTCTAACGATGAAAACATGTTCCACCATTTGACCAATTTCTTAGGAACCTTTACCACCATCAGCACTTTGGATCGAATTAGCGGATCCATACCTGAATGAAAGGAACATGATTAACGACTCGGAACACTACTATGATACCACAACATCCCCTGATGGACAAATGCAAGACACAATTTGGCTATATTTGAAGATTGGCCTAGGTGGCTGAAAGTGACTATTAGTGCAACCTTGACGAATTGACCCCCTAATCACGAGAAATACTTCATTTAAAGCTTACATGACTCTAATATCCCGACAATCATGGCCTTAAAGAATTATTCTGCGTAAATGGACTATTTTGCAAAACATAGCCGACATGACCAGATATGGCTAGGGACGCAAACCGGACATGGACAGATCTTAGAGTAATATGACACTGACTCATAGGCTCAAGATCCTAAAACACGGCAACAGGACCACTTTTGCAAAAATAACCCTATTTTTGCAAGAATGGCCGATGTGGCCAAAAGTGACTAAGCATGCAAGAGTTGGCTACGATCCTGGAAACCAAGAGCCTAAGACTTACTAGGAAGATCGGACCCTATGTGGGTTGCCTACGTATCTCGCCCGGAAGACGAGAATCAGGTTCGCGTAGTTCGGAAAAATGCAACTAAAACTAGATTTCATCTCTTGGAAAATGATGTAAAAACTCTTGGACTTTTTTTTTTTGAATTTTTGAAAAGTGATGAAAACTGTAAAAGCTCTCTTTTTCTTTTCGATTTTTCTTTTCCCTTTTCCTTCTTTTTTTTTGTTTTTTGTTTTTTTCAAAAGAATATGAAAGAAAATACTAGTGTGATCCTAATTGCTTCATTTTCACCCTTCTTCCCAGAGATCGGTCTGCCAAATGATCCTTTTACCCTCACAGATACAATATTTAGCACATAGGATGATTAATTGTCATTTTGGGTCGTGGGCCCATTTTGACAAAATTTGGACAAGGCTCCTACCAAGGGACACGGTGCCTGGGACCGAACCCTACTAGGTCTAAATGTCATGATGCAAATAAAATGACCTAAAGGCTGACCTAAGTTTTGGGGTTTACTAACAAGGCAGTTCGGGGAAAGCGTATGGTCGATGGTGGCTGCTTAAGCTTTCCACCCACTCCATACGTCCGTCGGCTTCCCCTCCTAAATTAAGGGTGACTCAACAAAGAGTTCGTGCACGCGACGCGTGCTCCGGGACTTGTTGCAGAAAGAAATGACTGGACAATGCATATGATGACAGTTATGAAGTGATAAACACATAAAGCAAAAACTGTAACCACATAAACAACTAGCAAATAATAAAACGTTAAATCATAATGAACGTAACAAAAGTATAAAAGTAACAAAACATGAAAGCATACTAAAAGTAAGTAAAGCTAACGGAAACATAAAACTCAACCAAACATATTAAAAGCCAACCAATCAAGTACTAGCTCGAACCCTAAAAAATTTAAGCAGAAATGGGATTCAAGAAATAGATCCCCAGCAGAGTCGCCAGAGCTGTCACTCCTCCTTTTGTTTAGGCGACGAGCTTTACAAAACCCTTTTTCGGTTGATAAAAGGATTAATAAATCTCATAAAAGGGGTTTCCAATTTTGGAAGTGACAAAGAAAATAATCATGAAAATTTAGAGTCGCCACCTGACAAATTGATTTTTGGTGTGTCAGGCCACCATTTTAGAACTTAGATTCAAGACTAAGTTCACACCAGATATTTGGGTAAGGGGGTTTATTTGACTCGAGGAGAAGGTGTTAGGTATTCCCCAAGTCCCGTGAAAGTCACGGTTGCGTACTTGATTTAGTTGGCTTATAATATAAAACAAACACATAGGAGGTTTGAGGTCATTCACACCTAACAAAGAAGGAAAAAACATAACTAAGATACTAATAGTTTTACTTTCGATCTATATTTACAAATGCCTCGGGGCATTCCCCGGAATATCAAAATACATGTCTTTCGGGGCATTCCCCGGATAAATTTCACTAAGGAATGACCTCTTGCCTCAAAAGTTAACAAAACGTCCTAGTATTGCCTACCCATGTGTGGTCGGCCTAAAACATGCTACTAGTGAGCAATATAATGAAATAAAGTGAGATCTAAGAATAAAGAAGAAATTAAAACTCAGTTCATGGTCTTGTTCTTCCAATGTTTTATTTCATGCATTTATCCAAACCCGGTCCGAAACATCGCAAAAGAAAACAAGCAAGGGATGAAATATCATCGCAGGTGGGGAATATGCGGTCGCATATCACGTATACGAACCGCATACTGCACATGAAGGGCCGCAGATTTGAACAGAGCCTTAGGCCATGCCCAATGTCGAGAATGCGATCCTATTTGCGGTCGCGAATCAGGTATGCGAGCCGCAGATCACACTTGGAGACAGCAAATCCAGACAGAGTCTTGGGGCAAAAATTTGGCGTCAAGAATGCGACGACTGAGTTAAAAATGCGGACCGCATATTAGTTATGCGGCCGCAGGTTTAACACTAAACACGAGCTGACCTTACGTTTTTGACAATTAAGCTCAAAATGCGAAGCGCATATCAATTATGCGGTCGCAGACCTAACACTAAACACATAGGATTCGATCGTCTGTTTCTATTTTTTCATTGTCCGATGATTATATCAAACGTCAACAACTTTACGTTATTCGCTAATGAGTAATTTGAGCATATCAGTTCATGAATCAACGATTTAAAAGCAAATACTCATGGCTTCATCATATTTCAATCAATTCAATAGAACGAACAGAGGTCAGGGAATAAACCTGAATAAAAGCTCCTACTAATTTTTGAAACTTGATATCAACGACGAGACAGCAAGCCACGAACGGATCTCGGATCAGCAATCAAGCTCGAACGTGAACACCTACTCGATCGAAATTGGTCTTTGAAAACAGGGGAAATGTGAGTTCCTCTGTTTTCTGGTTTTTGCTGAAGTTCGGAGAAGAAGAAGACTTGAAATGGGTCGTTCTCTCAAGCTCTCTCTGAAAACTTTCTGGTTTTCACTGTGGTTTCCTTATTCTCTTGCTCTCCAAAGAAAATAATCTCCCTCTCCTTCTCAATTTTTTTTTTGATTTCTGGTTTTTCCGATTTTTTTTTATTTCTGGTTTTTCCCTCTTTTTCCAGACCCTCTTCCTCTCTTCAAGATCGATCCCTATCTCTCCTTGTTCTTGCTCTCTAAGAATCTTCTCCAGAATAATCCCTCTGATTTCTGTTATGAAGAATAATGATGGGAATATCAGGTGAGTGCCTAGAGTGCGTGTGTGCGTGAGAGGAAGATCCTCTGTCAAAGGTCGTTAGGATATTCATACGTGGCTGAGAGGATTGGGCTGGGTTGGATCATTTTATGGGCTGCTGAAATTGGACCTGTATTTGGGCTCCAAGATTTACCAAAATTGGGCCAAAACAAGCTGAAAGTCTTTTAACGTGCCCCAAAAATATGACTTTGATAATATTGTTAATGATAAAAATTGGAACTATGTTTTATTATTTCTTTCAATTTTGTACCTAGAAATAAGATTAAACTTAATAATAAAGGGAATTCCTACAGAAATAAGCTCAAATAATTATTTTTAAAAAATACTATGACTTTTAGAGGCGATTCTGACACGCGGGTTAAAAATTACATGTCTACACCGAGGCCCCCGAGACCCTGTCCAATCGCACCAACAAGTCCCAAAAACAAACCTGCTCAAGGCTTAAAATCACACCAAACAACATTGAAACTACGAATCGACGATCGCAATCTTTCTTTCAACTTTCAAACTTCCAAACTTTGACGAACACGTCCGAATTATATCAAAACTTTCCGGAATGACGCCAAACTTTACGTACAAGTCACAAATCACGATACGAACCAAATTCCAGGGCTCGGAACCTCAATCAGACATCGATAGCTCCAAATTCCACTTCAAACCAAACTTAAGAAATTCTTAAACCTTGAAAATGCCAACTTTCCATAATAAGCGCCGAAATGCTCCCGAGTGATCCAATACTCAACCCTAACACACGCCCAAGTCTGAAATCGCCATATGAACCTATTGGAACCTTCAAATCCCGATACCAAGGTCGTCTACTCAAAAGTCAAATCTTAGTCAATTCTTCCAACTTAAAGCTTCCGAAATTATAAATTTTCTTTCCAAATCAACTCCGAACTTTTCGAAATTCAATTCCGACCACGCTACAAGTCATAATACCTGAAGTGAAGCTACTCAAAGCCTCAAACACTGAACGACCCGCTAGAGCTCAAAACGACTAGTCGAGTCATTACATTCTACCCAACTTAAACATGCATTCGTCCTCGAACGTGTTGAGGACTGCTCCGGAGTTGTCAGGATCATTGTTTACCACCTTGTGCACCTACCCGTGCCACCACAATCCAGTTGAGCACATTAGCTTGAGCCAGACTGAAAATCCTCCCTATAACCTTAGCTAACAAGATTTAGAACCAAGTTCCAACTTCCGAATTTCTTTATAAGACCTAATTCTAACACACAAACATCGTATCAATCACCACACGCTGTAGCAAAACATGATTGTACACCTTTGCTGAATTCACACCATGCACCGCATAATTCACATGCCCATAATACATCTTCCGACCACAACAGCTGAAATCTTACAAATTTGATGCCCACAATACGCCTCATATCACATGTGAGCCCTGTTCCAATTCTCGCACTACTGCAATGATGAAAGAGACGTGTAGAAACTCGTAACATTGCCGAATCAATAAATTATGGAGTCTCTCCTCCTGACAAGAACCATTACCTCATTCTGAACTGAATAACGATATTTTCTCTTTAATGTACCTTATATAAATCTGATAGCACTAATTTCAGGTCTAATAATCTCGTCTCACCTAGTCCAAGCTGCTCAGGCAATAAGCCATCTCAAACACTGCCAAAAATCTCATATGACGGCCACAATGTGCCAACAAGCTACAAACTCGAATGTGATACATAAGGAAAGACGAACTCTGGAAAAGGACTACCCAGCTCACGTAACGAATAAAAAGGCCGAATGGATGCTGTGAACCTACCTCAAGGATGAAAAACAAGGCAAACAAAATAAGTGTAAGGAACTATGCTCAACATCTCGTTGTTGCAGCGTGCAACCCGATCCAACATGACACTGTTGCGGCGTGCAACCCGATTCACACAACATGCCCGTGGCGGCATGCCACCCGATCCAAACAATATACCCATGGCAGCGTGCCACCCCATCCGCACATAATAATTAGGAAGAAAACACACATCAAGCCGCAACGCTTATACCTACGAAATATCCGAATACCGACCACAAGCACACTAAGTGCAAAAATTACAACCATGGGGAGACGGATAGTGCCATACGCTACAAAACTCAAGCACGACTAAGGTGCAATAAATGACCTGCATCTCGAGAACCATCCTGCTCATATAATACCACAAGCTGCACGGGACCACAAGACATGTGCGAATAATCAAGCCGTCTCACAACCCACATGGCACACTAGAGTATTACATGGAATAGCTAACGACAGGAATAATATCCAACGCGCAAAGACTCCTCCGTAAGCAATGCTATAACGAATGAATACATCCGATCAGATGTAACTCTACTAGCGGACCTCAAGCAAATTCCGCTTACCCTATACTGGGCTAATAACGTTCCAAGGATCCACAATGGCCCTATTCATGACACACACGAGCAGCTGTCAAATCTGGAACAAACTTCCACAGTTCACAACCAACCGAATAGAGTGTCGTTCAGGCACAAACTCTCACATTAGCAACAGTGCCAGAATCTCCATACTTGGTTTCAATCCTTAACAATTAGGTGACTAACATGTCACACTTATACAAGTTTCCCTGTGGGATACGCTCCCACGACCTTCCGCACCAGGTAGCAAAGTCTGCACCTCCACACCACCAACCGTACTATTTCTATAAAGGCAACCAGGAGTCCGCAAATCAATACACGTTGCCTCTCTCCCCGGACACCATTCTCAGGCGACACTAAAATAGTGCCAACTTCCTCTAAACATCTGAAATTTTCCCTGCTCATCCGAACTAGTGACATTCCTGTCAACACCTTTAACCGCAACCTTGACCCTCAACTTTCAAATTCCCATGCCGCTCACTACACCTATCATGCCGCTACGCGATAATACAAGTATTCACCATAACCCTTGAACTACTAGTGGAATAAATACTTCATTAGCTAGAAACCTTTCACTTAGCTCACTTTAGAAGAACCAATGCAACACGCAACTGAATTCCCAAACCGCAGAAAATACAAACCTCAAGTCCTAATCTAAACCGCCATGATTCTTTCGAAATCCATTTACACCACAAGGCCATTGAATCAAATACCTCCCAAATCAATCAAGTTATGGTGGCTTTCGAGCCGCATGTACAACCACAAACCACATGTATAACTTCACACGCCGAAGGAATTGATCATTGCCACAATCATGTTGATTTAAACCATTACCAACCGACCCAACTTCCTTCAATTTACTCTTGACTTACCTTAGAAATAATAATAACTCCATTCAAAACATAACGAACTCAATCCACGCTCATCCCGAGCGACAAAAATCACGAGATCACCTCGTCTCGATAACCATGAATCACCTCATACCCTTCTCAAGCGCACAATAGCATCTCCAACTGGTACACCCATTCTGCAAGACCTTCTGCGAGTCCGAAGCTATTTCTCCCTTTCCTCTAATACTACAACGCAGACCCGATGATAATATAGAACACTCCAAGCCCCCTTTCATAATCCACTGCAACAACTCGATCCTTAACCGCACAACGGACCAAAATTATTAGGCATTGCACTTTAGTTCTTGAACCCACTAGGACTGTTATTAGGAGTCACCCACTCTAACCTGATCCCGAATATAACCAAACTCCAACGCTCTGCTAGCACATGAACACCCTCTCAAGGAAGCAACCGATTGAATTCTTTTCCTTGTACATTACATCCACAAAAAGCATAAACTCTGAGTCTTCTCAAAAATCTGCACATGAATCGTTAAGGCAGAATATAGCACACACATTTATCAATTTCTCTGCTCGAATTACCCCTGATGTTTCCTTTTCTTAGTCATAAATAATCCTCCACTACACCGATAACAGAAGCTGCACAGGCAAACAACCACGTGATCCAATCGTAGATGGTGGGGCTCCCCCACTTAGCTTTAAGCTATAATTGTATACGCCTAGAACCCACAAAGATTCCTACTTCTCAATTACCATGATCTCGCACCTCTAACCCGCCAAATTTCTCGAAATCTTTTTGTTAAACATTCCATGAACAATTTGAATCACCATCCATAATCGTATACTCGACTTTCCGCTTCGTGGTAAGTAGAACTCTTCGTAGAAACTTCATCAAAATCACACAACCGCTGACCTGTCCACACGAGATAGCCCACATGTGGAATTCAATACCGACATCTCCCAACGACGCTGCACTGGGTACAACTACCACGAAATCAGTAAACCCTCCGGAGCCCCATGCTCACCCACCAGTTGTACAAGCTGTTCATTCCCCATTGACATCAACTAAAAGTTTGACAACACATTCCAAACTCGAAGTCATGTTGCATCCCAACGATAATCAAGTTTTTCACACCCCTCTTCATTTCAAACAAACTCCTTTCTGCCATATTCAATGTTCCTCAGTACAGTAGCCACCATCCAAAATACAATCCGTAGACCTAGTCAATTTTCCACCACAATTCCCAAACCGCTCTAAGCTTTCTCAAAGCACGCGGCTATCCTGCCACAGAATCCATATGCTAATCTACCACTGTTACTTCAGTTAAGCCATCTCCTTTAAGTAACTTTTCGACCTCTATTTTTCATGTTTGACCTGCTAGTAATTCAACCACCATGAGACACCTCCCGCCATACCCTTCCTCATACTTTGCTGCCCAAATGTTGCCCTAATTCAATCCATACCTGTAGCACCTAAACTAATGAATTGCTACCAACTCTAAACCTCCTAGAAGATCAACTTTCTTGAGCCATCAGTTTCCGAAACACCGATTCGATTCTGAAACCGCTACACACCACCATCTCTTAAAACTGCTTCTTAGACACTATTTCACCATACCCTGCCCCGAAGGCAAATCAAAGAAGACCATAACACAAATGAACCTTAATGCGTTCAAATAAGGACCATCACACCGCATCACAATGAAAATTCCACCACTCTCGAAAATACCAAGTCTCGTTACTCCATCAATCAAAACTTGAACATCCATAGTCTGATTGCCTTTCCTTTACTGGAATTAAATGTTGAACCTCTTAATCATGTACTGAGAAATCCTCCTTTTGAGTCATTTACAACCGCGATCCATAAATAAGCACTCTACCATTACACCAACACGGTGCGATAACAACTCATGAACATTATAGCAACATATGAATAGCCTCAAACCATAGGAAATACAGATACTGAGCTGAAACGACAGAAAATCCTTTCGCAAGGCGACGATAATAGCCCGCCCGAACACGCAGGGAAAAACATCATGCACCATGTCTGCAGTACCACCACAACTACTCGATGCCTAATTGATAACAAGCGTTTCACATCGTATAAGATCGAGTAGGAAGGAAATAAAGGCATAAGCCTCAAAGGACTCAAATTGCACGATGAGTAATCAAGAAGGGAAGTGCTCCTAACAGCCCCATAACCTCTCGAAGATAAGTACAGACGTCTCTGTACCGATCTGCAAGACTCTACTAGACTTGCTCATGACTCGAGAGACCTAAATGAACCTAAGGCTCTGACACCAAGATGTCATGACCCAAAATCCACTATAGGTTATGATGGCGCCTAACGCTACCATCAAGCAAGCCAATAGTGATTTACCAATTCGAAATACTTATTTTATTGCTATGAAATCACAATTTCCAATGATTAAACAGTTTAAAATAGAATTTACAAGGTAAGTAATAATATTTACACGAACAACGATAATGAACAACCCGAAGGAACCCCTAAAATCTGGTGTCACAAGTGCATGACCATTTTCTAAGTAGTACAATAATAATACAACATCTGTTCGTAATGTAAATAAGATAGGATAAATATATAGTATGATAAAGAGTCGGTGGACTGCAATGAGTAGCCTGGGTTACAGCTCACATAAAGTCTCCTCAACAGATGCGCCTATGTGCCAAGATGATCACCAAATGAACCTGTCAGATCCTGCACATTTAGTGCAGAAGTGCAGCATGAGTACGTAAATCGACGCGTACCTAGTAAGTATCTAGCCTAACCCCGGAGAAGGAGTGACGAGGGGTCAACATCAACACTTACGAGAGGTCCAATAAAATAATATAATAAGTCAAAACAGATATAAAGTGCTCGGCGATACTGGGGTAAATTTGTATATTTCATAATCTTCCAAATATTTCTTTTGAAGTATAAATTTCTCGATCTTATACTCTACCTTAAGAAAATTTCAAGTTCCAATATCAAATAAATAAGGAATACCATAAAAATGTGAGACATCAGTGGAAGGTTTATCTCGTAAATATTCGGACTACTAACGATATAATGCACGATTCTACCGAGGTCATTCGGCCTGATCCAGGTCGAGCGGCACGAACCATAGATGCATCTATTATACTGCCGAGGCGTTCGGCCCTCTCGACAAGAATGGGAGGAAGTTATCGAATTACGAGACTCGTGCTTACAATATAGTACATGAGCACAAAATGAATATAATTTTACCATTTCTCAAACAACTCGCCCACAACTCAAAGTGTTAAGGCTTATATATATATTTTTTTTTTCTAAATCAAATTCAGTTTTAAATTTAATTAATTAAGCCAGCAGAATGAGTTCGAATAATTTAATTATTACATGATAAAGTAATAAGTCTACCCGGACATAAACATGCTTTAGCTACGTACGGACTCTCGTCACCGCGTGCGTGCGTAGCACCCACAACTAGTGGCACATAACAAGAAATATCACCTAGGGGATAATTTCTCCCTCACAAGGTTAGACGAGAGATTTACCTCGCTCCGAAGTTCCATAGCTAGCTCCAACGCCACTCTAACACCTTAAACCAGTGCCCGTCTCTCCAAAACTAGTCAAATAATGTGCAAATCCATAAATATAGACTCTATTAACCATAATTAATCAATTTATAACAATTTCCAACTCCGCTCGAAAAGCCTATAAAGTCAACCCTCGGGCCCCACGTGCCCGGACTCTGAAAATTTTCGAAGATAATCATTACCTATAACACCATGAACTCAAATACATAATTTATTCCTAATTCTATGTCCAATTTCGTGGTCAAAATCCAACAATACCAAATTCTAGATTTTCTACCAAAATCCCATAATTTCTACTAATTTTCATGTTTAAATCCTTATAGAATCCATGTTTTTAACTTACAATAGATGGGAATAACTTACCTTGCCATAGATTATGAAAATCTCCCCTTGAAGCTCTCCAAAAGTTGCCGAAACCAAGAGAGAAATGAGTGAAATCAGCAAAACCCCAATTTTAAACAATCTGCCTAGATCCATCCTTCTTCGCTATCGCGGGAGCACCTTCGCGATCGCGAAGACAAAAAGTCACTGCCTCCAAATTTACTCTACGCGCTAGCGACCTCCATGTCGCGTTTACAAAGCCTACTGACCCCCGCCCTTCGCATTCCCGTAGGAAGCGTCACGTTTGCCAAGGCTAAACGGCTCCAGGCCTAGCTCTCGATCCTTCTCCGTGTTTGCGACCTCCCTATCGCGTTCGCGTAGGTTCCTCAGGCTCTTCTCCGTGTTCGCGAGCTCTATGTCGCATTAGCGATGAGCAATTTCCACCTGTCCCAAAAATCCTTCTTCGCGAACGTGATAACCACCATGCGTTTGCGATGAACGACACCAAAACCATCATCAGCATCAACAAAACTTAGGGAAATGACCCGAAACCATCCTGAAACACCCGAGGCCCCCATGACCCCGTCCAATCATACCAACAAGTCCTAAAACAAACTTGCTCGAGGCCTCAAATCACAACAAACAACATCAAAACTATGAATCAACGATCGAAATCTTTCTTTAAACTTTCAAACTTCCATACTTTGACGAACGTGTCTGAATCATATCAAAACATTCCGGAATGACACCAAACTTTACGTACAAATCACAAATCATGATATAAACCTATTCCAAGGCTCGAAACCTCAATCGGACATCGATAGCTCCAAAGTCCACTTCAAACCAAACTTAAGAAATTCTTAAGCCTTCAAAATGCCAACTTTCCATAATAAGCGCCGAAATGCTCCCTGGTGATCCAATATTCAACCCAAACACACGCCCAAGTCCAAATCACCATGCCAACCTATTGGAACCTTCAAATCCCGAAGGTTGTTTACTCAAAAGTCAAACCTTAGTTAATTCTTCCAACTTAAAGCTTCTGAAATTAGAATTTTTCTTTTCAAATCAACTCCGAACTTTCCGAAATTCAATTCCCACCATGCGTACAAGTCATAATACCTACTCGAGGCCTCAAACCGCCGAACGACGTGCTAGAGCTCAAAACGACTGATCGGGTCGTTATAGTAATCTTAAATATTAGAAAAATAATTATGACTATTACTAAATATTAGAGAAATAATTTAATCAATATTCCTAAATATTAGGTTATACATTAAAAACTAGAAGACTATTTATCTAGTGTAAACTCTACCTTTAAAGGGCCGGTAAAAAAGACGAACGTCATTTCGCTAAGGACCTTCGTACTTTTAATATAGTATAGATATAGATATGAGTGAATGGTTTACCTTTTAAATATTCCTTACTTATGTGGAGATTATGGAAAGGGAGACTACCTATTGAGGATGTTATAAGGAAGATGGGACACTCATTTCTGTCGAGGTGTTGGTCTTGTATAAACTCTAGCCAAGAAACACTTTCTCATATGTTCTAGGCTCTCCAGTGGCACGGGTTTCTTGGACTAATCAACTTTTGTTTACCTGCAGGTATAAATATAGATGGAATGCAGCTTGTACAAGTTCTAAATGATGGTGGTAAAAGCAAGCTAATGCTAGTTTGAAACCAGTACTTTAAGCAATGCCATCGATTATTGCCTGGAAACTTTAGAATCATAGGAACAAGTGCAAGCATGGAGGCATTGTGAAGATCAATAGGATCATATTCCAGGTTTAAAGACACATTCAAATGCTGCTCAAGGTAAGGAGGCTTGCATTCACAGGTGCTCCGACGAGCTGGCCAGAATTATATCAAAAACTGCACGATCATATTCCAGCACTAAATACACGCAAGTCTTCTGGAAAATGCCTCCAACTGGTTGGATTAAGTGTAATACGGAATGGTCTCGTAGGGGAAACCCGGGCAGATCTTCCTATGCCTTTTGTATTCGACTTGATATACTCCAAGGCTGTTAGAGATTCCTAATGCAACCAACACAGAGGCTGAAGATGCAATTTTAGAGGCCTTAAGATATGTTATAAATGCCGCCCAGTTTCCTCCTTTGGTGCTTGAAACAGATTCATTATTGATGAAAAATATTCTGGATGGGCTGTGGGATTCTCCATGGAGCATAATTAGCATGATAGAGGAGATAAAATGATTTATGTTGCATTGTGCTATTGCTACATCACATGTAATGCGCGAAGGAAATCAACTTACTAATCATCTTGCAAACCTGGCTTAGAGCAAAATGCAAACATATCTCCTCATCTTTAGAGCTTGATAGCAAAAGGAGGAGGATATTGAATAGCGACAAACTTCAGGTTTCATACTTAAGGGTGCGCATTGCCAAAAATCAGCCATGAAGATGAAAATATTTGTTAGACAGGGTAGCTTGTTATGGAATTGGAGCATCACTAGTATCATGATATACCTGTTAGTATGGATCATTGTATATGATAGGCATGATATGAGGTTCGCACTTGATCAAGGAAGAAACCAAGGAGATGATGCACTGAGGAGGAGGAGCTCGAAATATATTTGAAGTTCGGATGGTCTTGTATTCCTATGTTGGAACGACCCGACTGGTTGTTTTGCTTTCTAGATCCCCATTTCTTTAAAAAGACTCCCCGTATGTGCTTTTACTGTTTTATGACTTGTGGAGATGGTTAGTTCGAGTTTGGAAGGGTTCGGGTTGAAATCGGAACACTTAGTTCCTTAGTATTGGCTTTAAAGGGTTAAGTTTGACTTGGGTCAATATTTTGAGTAAACAACCTCAAAACCGGGATTTGATGGTCCCAATAGATTCATATGATGATTTTGGACTTGGGCGTATGTTCGGATCGGGTTTTGGATGACTTGGGGCGTTTCGGCGCTTAATATTGAAAGTTACCACATTGAAGGTTTTAAGGTTCTTTAAATTTGGTTTGGAGTAGTTTTTGGCGTTATCAAGGTCCATTTGGGATTCCAAGCCCGGAAATAGTTCCGTATAGTGATTTAAGACTTGCACGCAAAATTTGGTGTCATTCCGAGTAGTTTAAGTATGATTCGGCGCGTTCGGAGTAAGTTGGAAGAACTTGAAGTTCATAAGTTGATTTGATTTGGTTTGGAGTGTGATTCTTAGTTTTGGTGTTGTTTTCCGTGTTTCGAGAGGCCGAGCAGGTCCGTCTTGTGGTTACAAACTTGTTGGTATGTTTGGACAATGCCTCGGGGGGCCCAGATGCCATTCGGACAATACGCGGAACACGTTTGGACTTGGAGAAAATAGCTGAAGCAGCAGAGCTTCTGGTGCAATCGCACCTGCGAGGAACTAGATGCAGGTGCGAGCTCCAGAAACGAGCCAACGACCGCAGAAACAAAATGGAGTGGACTGCCCAGTGGTCGCAGAAACGAGGAAGGGACCACATCTGCGAAGGCACAGATGCAAGGAAGTTGATCGCAGAAGCGGGAGGGTGCGCATCTGTGAGGCTCGTGCCGCAGAAGCGAGATTTCGCTCGTAGAAGCAAGAAGGGCAGACCTGGGCATGGTCCGCATCTGTGAGGCTTTGTCCGCAGAAGCGTCCGATGTTCCGCAGAAGCGAAAATCGCTGGGGCAGTGAAGTTCATTTAAGACGGGAATTAGGCCATTTTGGCTCATTTGTTCCACTTCTTGGGCTATTTTTGGAGCTTCTTAGAGAGGGATTTTCACCTAGCTATAGAAAGTAAGTAATTTCTATCCAACATAAGTTAAATACATAGATTATGGGTAGATTTTAACATGAAAAATTGTGAAAATTATGGGGTATAGTTGAAAAATCTAAGTTTTGATTAAAATGGGATTTAACCATGAAAATGATTATGGAATTGGGTGAAAATTATATATTTGAGTTCGTGAGGCTTTGGGTAACATTTATCTTCGAAATTTTTTGGAATCCGGGCACGTGGGCCTGAGGGTGAATTTTAAAAATGTTCTAATTTCAGTTGGAAAATTACTCTAATAGTTAAATTATGAACTTTTGAATATGTATTGATTAATTTATATAATATTTGGTTAGTTTCGAATTGTTTGGCACCGAGTTGAGGCTTTAGAATGAATTGTGAGTCAGAAAGTGAGCTTTGAGATAAGGTAATCTCTTGCCTAACCTTGTAAGGGGGAATTTACCCCATAGGTAATTTGCTTCTAATTGTGGGGGCTACGTACGCACGAGGTGACGAGAGTGCGTGTGTAGCCACTAATTATGCTTATGCCCGGGTAGTTTAGGACCCAAATCATGAAATACTTATAATATTTTCACCCTACTTGTTAATTAAAGTGCCTAAATTATATTGGAACTTAATAGAGGAATTGTAAAAGACCTAATTTCACTTAAAAAAGTTTTGGCGGGTTACTTGGCCGTTAATAGAAATTGTGCTTCTTTGTGTATTAGCCTTGTAATAGCTTTTAAATCGGATGTTCATAAAGTATCCTCTCTTCTTGTGGAGCGGGCCGAACACCTCTGCAGTAGAATAGATGCATCTATGGTCCGTGCCGCTCGACCCTCAGCTGTGTGCACATTATTCTGGATCGGATCGTACGACCTCGGCATAAATCGTGCGTGATAATACTCGGAGCCTAATTATACTTGATAGTAAGATTATAATTATTTAACGACAGAAATTGACTTGGGATTTGCTATTAGTAAAAGAATTATATATTCATTGCTTGTTATTGAGTTATTACTATTATTTACATAACCTATACTTACTTAGAATTTATGTATTTTATTGTTAGCCCATAGTAAGTGTCCATGTAGACCCCTCGTCACTACCTCTTCGAAGTTAGACTAGATATTTACTGGGTACTTATTGTTTATGTACTCACGCTACACTTCTACGCTAATCATGCAGGATCTGAGGCAAGTACATCTGGCAGTCATATTGGCACGCACCTCCGTTACCCCGAGACCTAGTGGTGAGCTGCTTCCTGAGCCGTTCTGCAGCACTTAGAATCTCTTTTTTGCATCTATTTTCTGTCTACTTTTATTTGAGACAGTAGTTAGAGTTTTGTATATTCTACTAGTTGCTCATACACTTGTGACACCAGGTCTTGGAACACATACTAGTAGACTTTATGATTTTGGAGTATTTATGTCACTGTATTTGCTCAATCATTAGCCTTCGTTTTACTTTATTAAATTTTTTTACTCCTCATATTCTTAATAAATAGAATTCAACTACTTGAAAATTTTATTAAAAGGAGCAATTACATGATTAGTTCATCGTTGGCTTGTCTAGCGGTGACGTTGGGCGCCGTCACGGTCTATAGGAGAAATTGGATCCTGACATATGTTTTCCCTCTTGATCTACTACTTAGTAGTACATGTTTTTATTATTTTAGCAAGCTCATATTGCTTTGATATTGTAAAACTTTGTTTTAGTTGGATTATTAATAAAACTAGCCACTAGGTATAATGCCTAGGGGCATATTAGCTTAAAAAACAACCGGTTATATGTTTGGGAATCAAATACACTTAATCTCAAATTGGCTACCTAATTCAATGGATAAGAAGAGAATTAAGGAGAAGAGGAGAGCAGAGGAATGAGAAGAGAAGAGAAAAGAAAGGAGAGATAAGACGTAGATGATAGGGAAGCAGGAGAGAAGATAATTGCGGGAGAGAGAAAAAAGGAACAAGGGGATACAAAATTTTGAAAAAACAAATAAATCTGCCTTCATTAACTCTTGTTTGTGCTTATGTGAGAGTGAGCACGTGCCTCTCACGTGCCCCTAATTAGTTTGGGTCATGACATAGGATGATTTAGTTGAAATTGAAATTGTAAATTTGAAGAATATTTTGTTAAACAACATAAACAAATATTTCAATCGGATAAATTTTGATGAACAATAAAACAAATAGGTCAAAGGCAAATAACACAAAATCATACCAATCTAGTAGAGTTTGGTGAATAATTGAATAAGCAAAAAATTTTAGTAATTGAGTAGATTTCTGAATTATCCAATATAAAGCTGTTTCATCTCTCTTTAAGAACATTAGTTTTGAGGCGCACTTTTGGAGGCGTGGCTTATGGCGAAGGGAGTTCCTTTCGGCTACTCTGACTTAGGAATAAAAGGCATATATCTAACAACGTTTCAATCCCAGATAAACTGGGATCGGCTGTATAAATACTCATTTTCTTTAAGCTCAATTTATATCATTATCTCAGTGAACATGCTAAGAAGTTAAAATAACCAAATCAAGATTACAAATACGTCATCTTGAGTAGAAATTTAAGTGATAATTTCTCGTAGACTCAAAAAGAGGAAACTCTTCTGACACCACATAATTGAGTATATAAATACTAATTTGACTTTAGTACGTGCATTGGTTGGTGATGCATATCAATACCCACATAATATTCCAAAATTAAAAACCAAAAACTCAGATAAAGGCAACACAACATAACATGAAGCCCAAACTAGAATGAGATGATTATAACAAAAAAAAAATATGATGCTTATAGAACAGAGCATAGTCGCTATGACAGAAAAGCATATATTTCTGTAACCTATCTATGAAACATTCAAGATCAAACAAATTCAGGACGCCCAAAAAATGAATGACATATCAAAGAGAAACTCAAAATCAGAAAAAGGTTCAAATTTACTAATTTAGATTCCCCACAATGAAATTGTGAATAAAGAGAAAATTCAACCAGCTACTATATATAAATCAAGTAAAGCATAGATCAAAAGACAATATAGAGACAGAATACAGATTCGAAACTAATAATATCTAAAAATATAGCATCAATCCTACATTCTCATCAAGAAAGAACGTCTAATTAAACTAAGCCAATTTAGAATTCCACATATGAACGTCAACAAAAATAGACAAAATCCAAAATGAATTCAAAGAAGATATAGAGCATGAGTGAGAATGTGAGATTAAGAGTGCGTTTGGTATGAAAGAAAATATTTCTAGAAAATATTTTTAAAATTTTTCATGTTTAGTTGGCTTAAATATTTTATAAAATACCTTTTAATAAAATATTTTTCTCTATTTAGAGTAAAATGACTTCCCTAGCAAAAACAGAAAAATATTTTCCAAAATCCTCTTTCAATCTTCCCCAACCCCATCCTCACCCTCCAATCCTTACCCTTGTCGCCCCTGCCTCTAGACCACCGATCTTACCCCAACCATCCCGGACTTACACCCACTGTGGCACCCTTAACCACCCTCCAATCCCCCGGCCCCGACCCATAACCCACTCCTCTCACAAGGTTAGGATCAGTGTCGTTGGTCGGGGTTCAAGGTCGGGTCGAGGTTGGGGTCGAAGTTAGGGGCCGAGTTTTGGTTCAAGGTTGTAGTCGGGGTTTACAATTTGGGGTTAAGGTTGGAATTAAGTCACTATTATGTTTCGAGTTCAGGTTCGAGGTTCAGAGTCAGAGCGATGGTTAGGATTCAGGGTCGGGGTTGGATCTGGGTTGAAGTCGGGTGATGGGTCAAGGGTCGGGTGTCGAGGTCGAGGTCCCGTGTTGGATTGAAGTTTGGGATTGGGGCAGGATTAAGGTCGTGGTAGGGGATCGGGTTCAAGATCAAGGTCAGGATAGTGGTTTGGGTCAGTTCAGAGATAGGTGTTAGGGTCAGGGTATGAGATCGGGAACAAGGTTTGGATTTGAGCTCCGGCTCGATATCTGATGATAGGTTAGGGTTTGGGTCAAGGTCAGGGTCGAGGTTTAGATTCAGGTCTACAATAACTCTGAACCCTACTCCTACTCCGACCCTGAACCCTACAATGACTCTAGCTTTCGACCTATATCCTCACCCTCGATCCCAAGCCCAATTCCGACCCCAACCCTGACCCCTAACCCCAATATCTACCTCGAACCTTGACTCCAACCCCTCTACCCTGTCTTCGATCCCGACCATAAACCCCAATCCTAAGATCGACCCCACTATCGACCTTGACTTCGAACCTCAATCCCAATCTCGAACCCTGTTCTAAACCCCAATATCGAACCCCGTTCTGAAATTGCATTTGGATATCTGTAGAATGTTTTGGCACTATTTGGAGAAAGTTGGCAATTTGAAGGTTTAGAAAGTCATAAGTTTGACCGAGAGTTGACTTCAATGTTATTGGGTTCAGATTGTGGTTCCGGGAGCTGGAGTAGGTTCGTTATTGTCATTTGAAATTTATGTGCAAAATTTGAGGTGATTCTGATATGTTTAGACGTGTTCGACGTAAGTTTGGAAGTTAGAAGTTTGAAATAATTCATTAAGCTTGATTTTGAGCTATGATTCATGGTTTTGATGTTATTATGTGTGATTTGGGGCCTCGAGTAGGTCTGTGTTATGATTTGGGGTGGTTTCGAATTATTTTAGATGGATCTTTATGTTGCTAGTTTGCTGGTGTCAGGAAAGTCATCGCGATCGCGAGAAGGCGATTGCGTTCGTGAAGAGTTAGGTGTGTTGTTCTACACATTCGCGGCAGGGTGATCGCGTTTGCGTAGTCTGTTGATGCTACAGGTGCTTTATGCATCGCGTTCGCGACAGGGGCCCCACGTTCGCGACGAGTGGTCTGAGTTGTGCATCACGGTCGCAAGGTTTAGGTCGCGAATGCGAAGGGTTATTCTGTGGTCTGTGAGGTTTGTTCTTCGCGAATGCGAGCCTTATTCCGCGTTCGCGAAGGGTATCCCTGGAGTAGATCTATAAGTACTCTATTTTTGGACTTTGAGTTATTTTATAACATTTTGAATTACAGAGATAGGATTTGGGCGATTTTGGAGGGTATTTTGCCACATGGATTGAGGTAAGAATTTTTGACTCGGTTTTGATTATATTACATGAATCTATCTTCGATAACAGTATTTAATTGTTGGTTCTAAATGAGAAACTAGGCGCTTTTGTATAAACTTTCCTAAAACGAAAAATTAAGATGTGAACATTAATTCAAAGTCGGATTTGGGTGAAATTAGCATGGTTGGACTCGTGTTCGAACGGGTTGTCAGAATTTGTGAGTTTTGTCGAATTCTGAGGCACAAGCCGAGGTTGACTTTTCGGTTGAATTTCAGTATTTTATTAAAGGTTCGACCTTTATCGTTTTGGTTTGTTTCTTTTGGCATTATTTGATGATTTTGAGTTGCTTTTGGCTAGTTTTGAGCTGTTCAAAGATCGATGCGTGCGGGATGGCATTTCTAGAGTATTGTTTCGCTTTCTCGGTATTTGTTTTGGCTTGCTTGAGGTAAGTATATTACGTATACTGGGTTGAGGCACTAATTTCCTGAGTTATTTGTGATAGATATGTATTATGGGTACGCATATGTGTGGGGTTTGAGCCCATGTACGAGTATTGGGGTATTTATCCATGCTCGGGTTAGTGCTTAGTATATAATATACCTTGAAATGATTTTCTAAGCTATGCTATGACATTTCTCATATTTGTAACTCTGTTATGAACTATTTGATCCACGTTTGAGGTTACATAGAGCTAATCCCCTTAATGAACTTTAATTGCTAGTTCCGTGATGAAATTGCCGATTTGAGGTATATAGCACACTTTGACATGCATACACTTCAGCATGTCATTTCTACTAGTCCAGTAGCATGAAATCTTGTATTCATTGATCATGTACATGTATTCTTGTATATTTGCTTCACTATGATATGATTTGTAGTGGATGCCTATGACCACGCCGGACGGACTATGTTGTTATTACCTATGACCATGCCGTGGCAGATTGTTATGCCTGTGGCAACGCCACGCAAATTGTGTTGTTATGCATGTGATTATGCCGAGCAGATTGTGTAGTTATGCATATGACTATGCCGGGCGAATTATGTTGTTATGCATGCAACCACACCGGTCAGATTGTGATATGCCTGTGACCAGGGCGGATGGATTGTGCTATAGCCCGTGACCATGCTGGGTGGATTATGATATTGAGCATGTGACCACACCGAGCGGATTATGATATTGAGCCTCTTACCACGTCGGGACGATAGTACGTTGAATTGGTCGTGCTGTGTCTAGATATTGATCTATCGCCCTAGGGTCACCTTCTCATGTTTCTCTCTTGATGGTATACACTCGGATTGTGAGAAACCGACGGGTTTCAGGTTGATATGAGCTTTGGGAGAGATGGTTACTGGTTGGTTTGATTATTGAGATTTTGATGTGGGCCTAAGAGCCGCTATGGATCGATATTTGATTATTGCATTTCTTCTTTACTTGCAATATTCCCTTGTTATTTTCCTGATTATATGCATATATCCCCTATATGCTAGTTTGCTGATTGAGCAAAGTATGTTAAGGAAATTTTGTGCACCAAGGTGGTCTTATCTATAATTTTCATGATTCATTCGTATTACTATTATGTGCTCATTAGAAATTATAAATGTACAGGTGATTTGAGAGTATAATTTTTAGTTCTTTCTTATATTACCTCGTCATGGTTAGTTATGATACTTAGTAAGTACATAGGGTCGGTTGTACTCATACTACACTTCTGCACCTTGGAGCTAATGCTGCTAATTATGGTAAGAGCCGACATTGAAGATGTACCTGATTTTCGGACTTAGCTACCACTTGTCCTTGATAATTTAGATTTGGGTTCTGTTTATGTATATTTCAAACAGACTTTGAAAATATTTTTATACCAGCTTCGTAAATCTAATGTATTAGTCGCTCATGACTTGTACTACCAGTCCTTGAGAAATTGTATAAAAATTTAGTTATTTCACTTCTTGACTCTTACCATTATTATTAGATTATGTTGGTTGTTACTTGGCTAGCCTAGCGGGTTGGGTTAGGTGTCATTACGACTAGGTGAATTTTGGGTCTTGACAAGTTGGTATCAGAGCTCTAGGTTCACAAGTTCTACGAGTCATGAGCAAGGGTCTAGCAGAGTCTTGGGGATCGGTATGATGACGTCCATGCCTATCTTCAGTAGGCTACATGACATGTAGGAAAATTTCCTATCTTTCTTTCATTATCGTGAAGCATTGATTCAGCTTGACGCGTATCTCTTAAATTCCTTCCACTCACTCGTATGTTATGATTGAGCATTCGGTATCAATTGTGCATTGAAAGCATGTGATTTCCACGGATGAGGTACGAGATGTATTCTTTGTGATGTGGAGATAGGACAGTCTAGAGGACTTGAGGCCGGGTTTTGACCGCAGCTTGGGCTCTGTAGTTTCAATTATGTGAGTATGTGCTTTTGGACTTATATGTCCGGTATTGTCCTTATGAGTTGGAGTTGATGGCTTAGTGAGTGGTTGGATGGCTATATGATGAGTATTATGTGTGACTGAGAACTAGGCTTAGATGATCTGGATGTGACGGGAAGAGTTTGCTTGGGATGTGAGAAGGACTATGGATTCTTGATTTTTGTCTTTATGTGTTGTACAATATTGAGTTACGAGTGTGTTAGGGATCTTTCAGTTTTTGGTTTGTGAAATGAAGTGTATTCTTATGTCTGGTTGGCGAATTCAAACTCGGAAGGATTGATTGATTGCGTAGTAGTTGTGACCATGATAAGGTCATCGAGTAATGCTAGTTTGAGGCTAAGCAGGTGGGTTATCTTCTACAGGATGTTCTGAGCTTGTATGGTCTCTATGATGTTCCTGTGGAGAGTTTTCTTCTACTAATGGGTTATATATGTTGCAATTAAGTTTGGAGCACTTGAGGAGGTTTTCTTGACTACCACAAGAGTGAAGGTGTGTTTAGCAGAAGATTAGAGGTATTTTATGATTTGTGTCACCTGAGCTTACAAAGGATTTAGCTGAATTACAGTGCGAGATTATGGCGGTAATGGAGTAAGGGTATTATGGGTTATCAGCTATTGTGTTCCATGGCTTTGAGCCAAGTGGGTCTGCTATCGACGATCGGGTTGCATGGTTATGTGCTACATTAGTTTCGGCCTGAGCCATATTTGTGGACCAGTTATGACTCGAAGAGGGTGGTTTTGAGGATGACTATAGTAAGAAATTTTTTGGATGCATGTTGAACTACACTTTATGGATATATGAAAATCTTGAAATGATTCGGGTTTGTTATTCGTGATGGATGTAATGTGTTAAGAAAAATGAGTCACACAGTTGCATTATGGTGGGATTACTTCGTTGGGTGTTGGTGTGCTAATGGAGCACAGGTCGTTCGTCTTATTTAGGTAGTGCATTAGAGATTAGATGGGGTGGATGACTCTCTAGAAGGTTATAGTGGGTTCAAGGTCTATATGTGGCAATTGAAAGACTTCCGGATTTGTAAAAGGATAAAATTTGAAATTTGCATTAGATAGTATCGGGACTTGCGGTACTTCTATATCATTATGGATTATACATTTCAGTATCAGTTAGGTCAAGGAAATAACATTAGATTCACATAAGGTCTCTTTAGAGTAGGTATCTCGGATGCGGTATTTTTGGGGGTAAGAGGGAATACATCAATTTATGGGGGTTAAGATGACGCGGTTTGATGTTAGGATCTCTTGTAATGAGTTTTGGTTAAGGATCGGAGCGTACTAGCAAGGCGAAGAGTTAACTTTAAGGAAATTTGGAAGAAACTCGAAGAAATAGGACAACTTGGTGATAGGTGGATCAACATGGTGATGGATTTGATAAGTTCTTTTGGTTCTTATAATATGGTGAGGTTTTACCGGTGTTTTGTGGCAGTGCTCTTGGATTTGGAGTCTTTGTAACTTGGTTGAGTTAGAGGGATTCAGTTTTGATGGCTTGGTTATGTGCAAATGGATTCCGAAGAGTCCTCGATGATGTCGACCACGGCACGGGGAGTTTGTTGCATGTTATGATATTCTCTGGGATGAGATCAAGAGGAAAGTTTCTGGCTGGTTAAGTATGTATCCCGCTTGTGATTCAGAGTTGATAATAGTGTTAGATATATCTTTTAATGATGGAAAATAACTTCTATTTGCAGGAGAACAATTCCAAAGAAGGAAGTCAGAAAGAAAAATGGAAGGGTATCAATAACAAAGAAGTCAAGATACTACTAAAGATCTAGAAGAAAGAATCAAGGAATCAATCATGTTGTGATTGCGAGCTTCATGGAAAATAAATATTTGATTTCAACTATTTACGGAAGACTTATCAATCAATCTGTATGGAAGATCTACAAAGACTAATCACGCAGAGAAACCAGACTATTGATACTTGTTTGATTCTAAACATCTGGTTTGGGGTTTTTTCTAAAAAATTTCACATATATCAAGAAGCAACGGCTTGAAAAGGAAAGTCAATCACAGAAGTAACGGAACAAGTAAAGAAAGTTCTATCTTATTCTTGGAAGAAATCAATCTTGATTGATTCTGAAGATCAATTCCCTTGGGTTGCCCACTGTCTATGGATCTGTCAAGCTAGAAGATTAACGTTCAAATCATATATATACAACAAGAGATGCAAAGGAAGCACATACTTTGATCGAACCACTATCAATCTTTTTGTTCTACTCCAAACAAGCATTGTGGTCTATTCTAGATTTATTGTGTAACTAGGGAGAGAAGAAAGACAGAAAAATCACTGGTGAGACACTGTATCAAGAAGCAAGAAAAATACTATTATCGTGACAAAGTTGTTGGTGTATAACAACGCCAACATACATGTATCAAGACATTTCAAATACTTGAAAGATATCACCCTTGCAACCCAAGGGAACTGGATGTAGGATTCACTTTGACTCTGAACCAGTATAAAACATCTGATGTCATTTACTTTCTAATATTTATCATTTGGTATTTTTTCTATACCTCTGGCATCAAGAATCTAGTTGACTAGAAAGAAAATTAGTCAACTACCTCACAAAAGAAAAGAAAAATTACAATTCACCTCTCCCCTTGTACTTTCCGGTATCAGAGCAGGTCTCACATATTTGCTTAAGAGCAAGTGAGAAAAGATCATCAACATACCCAGTATATTTCTTACTTGGGGTCTGGAGAGGGTAGTGTGTATGCTGACCTTATCCTTACCTAGTGAAGGTAGAGAGGTTGTTTCCAATAGACCCTCGGCTCAGAAAAGTTGGGAGCAAGTGAGAAAAGATCATTTCAACTCAAGTAATTGTTGGTGCACTATTTCAAGAAGAGGCATCTCAAGTAACGCTATCCTATTTCAATGGACAACACTTCTACCACTGGAAAGTGCGTTTGGTAATTTATGCAAAGTCCTACAATGTCAAAGTGTGGTGCGTGATCAAGAAGGGAAACTATCCCCTTCCAGTAGCAAAGTCTGACAAGCAAGTTGAAGGACAAACATCCACTGATCCAGAAGATATAGATGATTATTCTGATGAACAAATGGCTGTAATTCAAGTCAATGCTAAGGCAGAAAATCTGCTATATAATGCCATCAATGGAGAAGAATACGAAAAGATTTCAAGTTGTGATACGGCTTAAGAAAAGTGGGACAAACTGGAAGTTACCTATGAAGGAACGAGCAAAGTGAAAGAAACAAGGATTAATTTTCTTGTTCATGAATATGAGCTCTTTCAGATGAAAAAAGGTGAATCCATCGAAGAGATGTTCGTACGATTCAGTAAAATCATTGGAGATCTGAAAGCTTTTGGTAGACCACGCTCCAGTGTTGAACAAGTTCGAAAATTCTAAGAAGCTTGCCCACTGCATGGCAGACAAAGGTAGTTGCACTTGAATCTCTAGATCTGGACAAACTATCATATGATAAACTACATGGAGACCTTATAGCTTTTGAGAAGACACATCTCAACAAACTTGGCCAGGATGAAAAGAAGAAAAATGTTGCTTTCAAAACCTCGACTGAAGGATCCGAAAATGACAATGATGATGATAAGGCACTGGAAGAAGAAATTACCATGGTTTCAAAAAATATGAATGGACTGACGAGGAGATACAGAAATAGGAAAAAGGGAAGAATGTCATCTAGAAGAACCAGATAATTCAATGAAGAAGACAAAAATAATGGAAAATTCTTTGAATGTAGAAAATATGGTCATATTCAAGCTGAATGCCCAGAGCTAAAAAGGAAAGTCTCTAGGGGGTTTACCAAGAACAAATCCTTCGGAAGCTGGAATGATAAAGACAGCTCAGAACACGAAGAAATAGCAAATTTATGCTTTATAACCATATTATAAAATGATATGAACAAATACTCTTGTTGCTGGACTGATAAAGATGTATCAGACGGTGACTGCAAAGAAGAAACTGAAAATTGCTTCATGGCACGCGGTGAGACAAGTGAAGTAAGACCCTATGATTGTGAAAGATATAATGAATTACAACATATTCTTGATTTTACCCTAAAAGAGACTCAGAAAATGTTGAATGAAATAAAGAGACTCAATAGGGAAAAGAAAGACTGGGAACTTAACCTGGAACTATGTGAAATCAAAAGAGATGCCCTTCAAGAGGAAGTTCAGGAATTGCAATTGCAACTAAATGGCATGCACAAATCAACTAATCACAGTTCTGTCAGGTCTAATCAGGTGACTTGTAAGTCAACTGGTAAACGACTTGCTGGAATCAAGACCAGCCGCAAAGATACCACTAGTGGATCCAGTGAAAGATTCACTACCATTTGTCATTATTGTAATAGAACTGGTCACAAGTACTCCTTTTGTAGATTTCATAATTTAAATATCGCCAGATGGATCTGGATGCCTAAAAATGGCCCTAATGTTAACAGAAGTAACCAAAAAGGACCCAAGAAGCCTGGGTACCTAAAAGAAGGTAATAATCTTTCTTTACAGGAACACCACAGGAAAAGTCAAAAAGGAAAGTGGTATCTCAACAGTGCGTGTTTCAGTGACATGACGGGCGATAAAAATCTCTTTAAAGAAGTTACCAAAATCAACGGACGTTAAGTTGGTGATGACTCAAAAGGCAAAATTATCGGTATCGGAACTGTTCCTTTTAACAATAAGTGTGATATTACGGAAGTTTATCTTGTAGACGGGCTAAACTACAATGTGCTAAGCATCAGTCAACTATGCGATTCTGGATATGAAGTGAAATTCAAGAAAACTGGGTGTGTTATTGAAGACGAATCAGGTAAAATCATCCTTCCGGGAAAGAGGTATGGAAATGTCTACATTTTAGATTGCATTGATAATCTTGACAATCATATCTGTTTAGCACTGATGATCCTTGGCTTTGGCACAAAAATCTTGGTTATGCAAGGATACATTTGATTGAAAAACTATCCAAGCATGAATTAGTCATTCGCCTTGCTAAGCTCAATTACTCTAGAAATCATGTATGTGATGCATGTCAACTTGGTAAGCAAACTAGAAACTCTTTCAAACCCAAAGATATTGTTTCCACAATAAAACCTCTTCAGCTATTGCATATGGATTTGTTTGGACTTACTAGAACTGCCAATATATGATGAAAAAGGTATGCTTTTATCATTGTTGATGACTACTCACGCTTTACATGGGTAATATTTTTGGCTCACAAAGATGAAGCTTTAAAGAACTTTGATATCTTTTGCAAAACGATAGAAAGAGAAAATGGGTACCTTACCTCAACTATTCAGAGTGATCATGGAGGAGAATTTGAAAGCAGATTATTTGAGGAATTCTGCAATGACCAAGGATACACTCATAATTTCTCAGCACCAAGGTCACCACAGAAAAATGGAGTGGTTGAACGTAAAAATAGAACTCCGTAGGACATGGCTAGAACCATGATACTGGAGCACTCCCTACCAAACTACTTCTTGGCAGAAGCAATCAGCACATCATTCTTATTCTTAGCAGGTGTCTAATCCGTTCCATTCTGAAGAAGACTCCATATGAACTATGGAAAGGTAAGAGACCTAACATTGGATACTTTCATCCCTTTGGAAGCAAATGTTTTGTCCATAACAATAGTACGGACAATCTTGATAAGTTTTATCCAAGAGTGATAAAGGTATATTTCTCGGTTACTCTAGTAATAGTAGATTCCTTAGAATTTATAATAAGAATACTCTATGCGTAGAGGAATTAGTTCGTGTTATCTTTGATGATAATAACTCTATGGCCGAGAAATGAGTTCTTGCAGATGATGAAGAGATCAGCCAAAATCAACCCAAGACCAGTGAGTACATCAAACCGAAAGAATCTACTGACAGTGGAAGTGAAATCCCACAGTAGACTAATGAAGCTATCAGCGAGCATGCTAAATCTCAAACTGATTCGACTACTCAACATACTGAACCAGTACCAAACAAATGGAGAAGCGAACCTGAATATCCTTAGAAGTTTATCATAGGAAAATATAGCTGATGGGATGAAAACAAGAGGAGCTCTAAAGAAAAAGGCTAACATTGCACTCATATCTCAAATAGAGCCAAAGAAAGTCAATGAAGCTTTGAAAGACCCAAGTCGGGTACAAGTTATGCAAGAAGAACTTGATCAGTTTGACAGAAATCAAGTTTGGACATTGGTACCAAAACCAGCAAACGCAACAATCATAGAAACCAAATGGGTATTCAGAAACAAGCTGAATGAAGAAGACAAAGTTGTCCGAAACAAAACAAGGCTAGTTACCCAGGGCTACTCTCAACAGGAAAGAGTCAACTATGACGAAACCTTTGCTCCGGTAGCTCGGTTAGAATCAATTCATATTTTGCTTGTATATGCTTTTTTAAAGGTTTTAAATTATCTCAAACGGAAGTTAAAAGTGCATTTTTAAATGGTTTCCTTGATGAAGAGGTCTATGTTAAACAACCTCCTGTTTTTGAAAAATCACAATTTCCTTACCATGTGTTTAAGTTTACTAAGGCTCTCTATGGGCAAAAGAAAGGACCTAGAGCCTGGTATGAAAGACTAAGTTCATTTCTGGTTAGTTATGGCTTCTCAAGAGGTAAGACCGACACTACTCTCTTTATTAAAAGTTCATCATCAAGTAATCTCATTATTCAAATTTATGTCGATGCTATTATATTGGAAGTGCTAATCTGTTCTATGCAAGGAAGTATCACATCTCATGCAAAGCGAGTCCGAAATTAGCATGATGGGAGAATTGACTTTCTTCCTTGGGCTTCAAATTCATCAAGTAGATGAAGGTATATTTATATGTCAGATAAAGTACACGAAGGAGCTCATATAAAAATTTGGAATAAACAATGCAAAGGCACTTGGAACTCCCATGAGGCAGCTCTCTCCTCTCTCCTGCGACTGGCGATAGAAATGGCGAATTGAGCAGCCATGGCTGCCAATGCCTCTCCCCAGCTATTGGCTGTGGGAGAGAAAAATAAACATACCTAAAAGGTTTGTCTACCAAAGGCGCATACAACCATCCAAACATCATCCCAAAACATATACGAAATTGCTCCAAATCAGCAAAACAAAAATGCGACTACTATAGCAGTTCATCATATCAGTGATTCAACATATTCACGGTTTGTTCCTGGTACAATTTTTGATCCTCGGAAATCAGGCGCACATCCTAACAACAAACAAACAGAAGCTGAGCAACAACAAGCAGCAAATTCTGCCGAGAATTACGAAGAACAGAGTAGTTTTGCACATCGAGCTCAGGTAAACCAATTGGCTCAAAATCGATGCCAATCAATTCCTACTATTGAGAATACTATTTCCCGACCATCAAAACCAATTCTCATTAAGGAAATCTCCACAACATTAACAAAAGGTGTCGCTGTAGAGTCGAGCACGCCGGGTGTTCGACAAAATGTCAAAACCACCTCAGCAGCCCAATTATATGATAATGTTGCTCCTCAGCTATTGGCAGTGGGTGAGCCAACTCAAAAAATAACCGAAACAGGTTATCCAAAGCATTCATATGCCGCGCAACTTAATCCGAAACAATCTACCGCAACCTCTTCAAAAACAGAATTGCTCCTTGTTACGCTCGTTCATGGTGAACCAACGATTGAATTCACCATGGATGAGGTAATGAATTTACAAGAGAAGAAGGTTTACATCAAGCTGTTGTCGTCAAATTTTCTTATGGAAGACCAGACTTGCACGAGCTTCGACAGATTTTACCGAAACAGTTCGTCATTAATGGCTACTGTAATATCGGACAATTGGAATTTTGTCATATACTTATAAGATTTGATTTGTGGAAGGATTATATTCATTTCTTATCAAGGTTGACATGATATTTTAAAGCTAAAGGTGAAGATTTTTTCTTCCGGACTTTTTCATGGACTTGAGGACTCAATCCTAGAGAGGAAACATCGAGAGCAGTTGTTTGGATCTTGTTTCCAAAACTGCCGCCTAATTTTTTGGCAAAAAGTTACTGTCAATAGCTTCAGTAGTAGGAAAACCACTTATTGTGGACAAGGCAACAAAAGATCGTACAAGACCAAGTACCACTAGAGTTAAGGTGTTGCTTGACTTACTGGACAAACATCCTAGTAAAGTTAAGCTACTCATTGTCGATAAAAAATCTGGGAAAGCAATTGAATTTTATCAGCATATTGTGTATGATAATCTCCCAAAATATTGCACATATTGTAAACATCAAGGACATGAGGAAAGATCATGTCGTGTGATGCAAGGGAAGAGAATTACCAATGAAAAGGCTGGTGATCATGAACTATTTATGAGTGAGGAGATGAGCAATATAAGGGAGATGCAAGACAGCTGTTGAATGCAAAAAGAGCTAGGAAAAATATGGGAGTGCAACAGACTGTTGTTCTCTCAAGGACCATGGTCAGTTGGAAGCAGGGGACAGTGCACGAGGGGCTGTTAACAGAGATGTTCCTAATAATGCGCATGGACAGCATGAAGCTTTGCCAAGGGTCTATAATGTAGCTATTGGTGCTGCTCAAGCAACTCATTGGAGGGCTGGAACTTCTATTGAATATGTAGATGAACGGGAGTTGGAGTATGGAGCTTTGACAACTTCTAAGGCAGAGGTTTGTGAGGCTAAACATCCCCACAGTGGAACTGGAAAAGAGCATAATGCACTGGCTATCGAGAAACCTACTGGAGTTTGTGCTACTCCAGAAAGGAATGCTGGTGGAAAAATAAATATGAATAAGGTTTGGCCAGTTGTAACACCTAAAAAAAAGGTTTCTACAGACCAGAAGAAACTGGAAGATGCAGCATCAAAGTTTACATGTTCTAATGCTCTCAATGCCTTAGCCATTGAACAGGAACATGTTGAGAATGATTTAAATCATGCAGTTGATGGTAAGGGCCAAACTAAGGATGATGTAGCTATTGATGCAAAGAGCAGTAAGGCTAGGCATGTAGCTAGGCAGAGGCTGAAATACACAGATGCAGCTTCAAAGCAGGTGTCCAAGAAAGAAAAGAGGGATGTTGGTGATCGAGTTGCAGCTGGAGTTTCAAAATGTTCAGTTTCTGGACAAATTACCAGTCCTCATGTCAACAAGATTATCAAGGATGCACAGGCTGCAATGATAATGCATACTAATATGGTTAGGCAACCTTTAGTCACTTTGAACACTTTTGTCTTTGAAATTCCTTCACAGTCGAAACAATCTTATGTTGAACATGAAGGTGAATCTGGGCAATTGATGTTGTCCACTGATAAAAATGATTGGTTAACAAAGTGTACAACCTAGGCTGATCAGGTCGAACACGAAGAAGAAGAGCACTGGAGAGAAGACGACGAGGGAGAGTCGACAGATTACGCTGCTCTTGAGAGTGACGATGATGATCTACGATCAGTAGTTTCACCTCCAATGCCAAAGAATGAAAGGAAGCTTAACTTGAATGCCCCAGCATTTATCCCCAGGAACACTTCAGGAGATAGGTCAGCAACACCCACAAATGCTGTGCTGCAGTATTCGACTACTTCTGGGCAGCAGCGACAGGCATCAGTTACTCCAGCTGATACGAAACATAATACCTCAGTTTCACTTACAACACCTGGGCAGCAGGAGCAACATTTTGGCACCAGCAATTCACTATTTTTGCAGCAGCAACAGAAGTTTAGCGCAAGCAGTCCAATTACCTTGCAGGCAGCGAAAAAAAAATAAAAAAGCAAAGCAGTAGGAGCAACAGCATAGAACAGACTTTCCAACAGGTGATAGGACAAGGCAGACTAAACTAGCACAATCTGGGCAACAACAGCAGCAAATTGGCACCAGCATTCCAATCACTAGTAATTCAGTTCCGCATACCAAAACTGGCCAGCAGCAGAACGAGGCTCGCACAAGCAGTCCTTACAAAGGACAGCAACAGCAGCAACTTACCACAGGCAGTCCAATACACTCGATGGCAGTGATTTCACTGGATGCACAATCTGTCACGCAGCAGCAACAATGCATAAGCAGTCTAGTGATCTCTTATCCAGTAAGAAAAACAAATCCAAAGGCTACTAAAACTGGACAGCAGCAGCTGGAGCAGTAGCAACAAGGTACCCCTTGGCAAACAAGTCCACCAACAGCAGCTGCGCAGCAATAGCAGCAGATTCAATTTTGCACCGACAGGGCATTGATTTCTAATGCAGTAGCACTTACCAAAGATGGGCAGCAGCACCACCAGTCTTGTGCAAGCAGTCCACTGGATGAGCAGCAATAGCAGCAACTAGGTGCAAGTACAACAACAACAAAAATTATACAGCAGCCTCGCACAACTAGTCAAATGGTATTTTCGACTCCCCTTCAGATACCAGATTTTTACAAAGAAGAAGAGGAAATGTTACAACGACGCCGTGTAAGGATGCTACAACAGATGGTCTTTCACCTGAGCACGATGGACAATTTCCGCAATCTCATTCAAGGAATAATAGTTGGGATGGCAAAGTGAATGAGGAGGTAAACGTTAGGCGACTCCCAATGAGAGTTGTTAAGCAAAAACAGGTTGTCTCAACCGCGTCCAAGATGTCCACCCGTTGGAAGAAGAAATCATGATTTTTGAATATATTCTGAAGAGGCGGGAGGAGGAAGATAAACATTTCCAAATAGAAGAGATTACAAGAATAGAAAAGGAGGGACAACACTCTAATTTGTAGTACTTTCTACTATATCTTTTTATAAGCATAATCATATGTAATATCATCATAGAGTGTATTATAAACTCTATGATGATCATTAAGTATTTGGTTCTTTCAAGTTCTTTCTTTCTACATGCGTGCTAATAGGTGAGGCTTTTCATTTGACTCAATAAGATTTGTAAGGTAAGGTTTAGCTCGGTATGTGTTTTCATAGGTCCTATGCCTCTGGTAGCCAAGGCATATAGGCGACACTGCTCGAGGTTTTGTCCCCCTTACTTGTACTTTTCCTTTGCGGTGTTGTTTCTTTATTAATAAAATTCTATAATTTTTCCAACAAAAAAAAACTCCATGAGTCCAGCCACATCTCTTGACAAAGATGAGGAAGGAAAACTGGTGGATGAATCAAAATGTCGTGGAATGATTGGATCCCTACTTTACTTAACTGCAAGTCGCCCTAACATATTGTTTGGTGTGTGCAGGTGTGCCAGATTCCAATCAGCTCCCAAGGAGTCTTACTTAACTGTAGAGAAATGAATTATTAGATATCTCATTGGGACCGCTTCACATGGTTTATGGTATCCACGTATTAATAATTTTAAGCTTGAAGGTTTATCAGATGCAAATCTTGCAGGAGATAAAGATGACAGGAAAAGCACAAGAGGAACATGTTAATTACTTGGAAATTCACTCATCTCCTGGAATAGCAAGAAACAGGGGTTAGTTGCATTATCTAAAACTAAGGTCGAATACATTGCCATCGGACAATGCTGCACTCAACTACTTTGGATGACTCACTAACTGAGTGACTATGATATGTCCTTTAAACCTGTTAAAATTTTTTGTGATAATTCTAGTGCTATGTGTCTATCAAAAAATCCAGTGCATCATTCTAGGGCAAAGCATGGAGATATCAAGCATCATTTTATTAGAGACCATGTTCTTAAGGGTGACATCAAATTATTATTTGTTAATACCGAAAATCAATTAGCTGATATTTTCACTAAGCCTCTTCTAGAGGACATATTTCAAAACCTTAGGGACTTACTTGGCATTATTATTTTCTCTAATTAGGCCTTTGGAATTTCTGTACCTTTCAAAGATTGTGTGCTTTAGTGATTTTGGTAGAAAATCTTTTTGTACCGTGTATCTCATTATTACTGCCCGTTGCATTAATTAAGCGCCTCTATTTTTAGCCCTTCTTTCCACCTTTTTAGTAAACCGAGAAGGAAACTGAATCAATTAGTCATGTCTGTTCCCTGCACCCATCAGTCACATCGGTTCAATCCTGCTTTTTCATGCTTCTCTTCATTTCTATAAGTCTTCCTCTTCCTTAAGCCCTCGCTTTGAAATCTTCACCCTTTCTCTCAAAAGGCTAAAGTTTCGAAAAACCCTTCTGCCTCCACTCGCAAAAGCATTCGGTCCAAAGGGAAAACCCCTTCTCAACCATCAGAACCAGTTACCATTGGGTCTGACCACTCTGAGGGTTTCTCATCTTCTCAAGGAGATCTCTCCGATGATGCTCAAACCGAAAAAGCCCTAGGAAAGTGCCCCATGAAAGAAGGACTAGAAGCTTACACCCTAAAGAAAGTGAAGATAGACTTGGATAGTATGCTAGAGTCAGAGTTGAACTACTGGGATTCACCCAACAGAGACAAGCTCATCACTTTAAAGGAAAAATCAATTGCTCGTGGAAGAATCGTCAATCTAGAAAAGATGAAAGCCCTTAATTGCAAGGTAAAAGACTTCTTTAGTTTTCAAGGATAGGAAAAGTCTATGAAGATCTTGTTCGCATGTTCTGTGAAAATCTTCATTCTCTCAAGTCCAAAAAAATTGAGTCTCTCGTACTGGGTCAGCGTATCATTCTAGACTATTCTACCTTTGATTCTCTGTTTAAGTGTAAAAGTCTAGGTTACTCTGCTTTGTTTAAGAACTCCTAGACGGAAGATTTTGAAGTGTCGTTTGAACAAGCCAAGCAATGTCTTGCTGATTCCCTGTCTGATCCTTTGCCAAATCAACTATGACCTAGTGATATCAACTTTGAAACCCGTATTCTTGCCACATTTTTTCCACCACCATTATTCCTAGAACAGGATCCTACACCACTTTATCTCAAAGAGACACCTTTTTGGTCTACTACCTTCTCACCAAGCACAAAGTGAAGTTATCTTCCTAGGTAATCAACTTTATGATTGAATGTGCTGAAGAACCATCGAGTCTTCCTTATGTGATGTTTATCACTCACCTCCTCAAAAGCCTTCAATATCCCTCTCTCAAACTACCTCTTTGTGTCTGTCTCCAAGTGTTATAACAATAGAGTGTTTGTTAGCTTGGGTTACGTTGCTGTGGATGGTACTTGGATAAAGAAGCAGGAAATTGAAGCCAAAGTGATTCCCCATAGCTCGAAGGTAAAGTTTGATATTTCTCAGGCTACTGTCAACAATTCGGAATTGTTTACAAAGATAGCTGCACTTGATGACAAGCTGACTGCCATCAAAGATTTGCTTCTGACCACTCAGTCCTCAGTTGGCAGTATCTATGAAGTTGCTAAGAAAACAGGCTCTGATGTGTCCAAGTTGGAAGTCATGGTTCTATAAAACGGAAAAAAGGCAGTAAAAGCCTTGAAGGAAGTTCATGGTCGTGTTGATGGAATCTTAGTCACTATGAACGCAAGTTTTGATCGACTCAAAGAAGCTATCTGCAACACCCTTACCTACTTTCTTCGTCGATAATCTATGTTGGCTGTTTAGACAATTTTTGGATGTTCTAGATATTTTATTTTGCTTGCATGCTTTTGGATACTATGTGGATGACTGTAATTAAACTTACTACCTGCTAGTAGTTAAAATTTCTCAGTTTTTTTTAATTTTGAATCATGCCAAAGGGGGAGAATAGGATACACTAATTTTCAGGAAAATGTTGAGTCAACTACTAGGAAGGGTCAGTCGACAAGTCGACTAACTAAACAAGAGTCGACTAATGGGCAACAAGCTGGGGGGGAGCTGACTCAAAAGACCTGACAGCAAGTTGAGGGGGAGCCGACTAAAGACACGATAAACAGAGAAGTAAAATGAATAAGTTATTTTGTCATCATCAAAAAGGGTGAGATTGTTAGATATATGTTTTAATGATGGAAAATGACTTACTTCTATTTGCAGGAGAACAATTACAAAGAAGGAAGTCAAAAGGAAAAAAAAGGGTATCAATAAAAAAAATAGTCAAGATTCTACTGAAGATCTAGAAACAAGAATCAAGGAATCAATCTTGATTGATTCTGAGGATCAATTTCCTTAGGCTTCCACCATCTATGGATCTGTCACGCCTAGAGTATTAACATTCAAATTACATATATACAACAAGAGATGCAAAGGAAGCACATACTTTGATCGAGCTACTATAAATCCTTTTGTTCTACTCCAAACAAGCATTATAGTCTATTCTATATTTACTGTGTAACTAGGGAAAGAAGAAAGAGAGAAAAATTACTGGTGAGACATTGTGTCAAGAAGCAAGCAAAGTACTATTATCGTGACAAAAGTTGTTGGTGTATAACAACACCAATATACCTATATCAAGACATTTCAAATAATTGAAAGAGAACATCCTTACAACCCAAAGGGACTGGACGTAATATTCACTTTGAATCCGAACTAGTATAAAACATCTAGTGTCATTTACTTTATGCTATTTATCATTCTGTATTTTGTCTATATGTCTCGCATCAAGAATCTAGTCCACTAGAAAGAAAATTAGTCAACTATCTCGCAAAAAAAAAGATAAATTACAATTCACCCCTCCCCCTCCCCCTCCCCTCCTTTGCACTTTCAAATTAGGTTCTCTGCTTTCATATGATGGTATGGCAGAGGCGGTGCTTATGTCGGATTGAGATTTGCATGTATAAGCTTATGATTTAGTTTCAAAGCGGAGGTTATGAGTCCTAGACAGCATAGGCGATTCAGATATTTAGAAGCATGTTAGAAATATCTGGTATCTTCTGAGAAGGGTGCATATTTCAGAAGGCGCACTGTGTTTTCACTTGCGGATGCTTGACTGGTACGGTAATCGCCTGGTTGATTAATGGCTGATCTTTAGAATTTTCTATGTGGCACGGAAGAATGATGTGAGTAATTCTCGTGAGATGATTGCGAATGAGGGATATGCCAGTCACTGAGTGGTTGAGTTGGAATCGAATATGGTGATTATGGTATTCTAGGGATTTAGAGAGTATGAGTTCTTGTAGGCAGACTTTTTCTTGGTTGCGGGCTGTGAGAGTATGGCAAAGGTTAGTCAGCTGGTGGTATGTGTTATAGATAGGATATTGTGTACTTTTGGAATGGTTATCTACATATTTCTAAAGGAACAGAATCAATTTTGAGGCCACTGGTAAGCCTAACGAGAATGTGTATTCTACATCA
Organism: Nicotiana obtusifolia; assembly: GCA_002018475.1. NCBI lineage: Eukaryota > Viridiplantae > Streptophyta > Magnoliopsida > Solanales > Solanaceae > Nicotiana > Nicotiana obtusifolia. Next base: position 127,317 of record MCJB01043797.1, on the reverse strand, counting down.
GATAAGATTTGTTTACTCAGCACAACTATTGTTGAAGGATGCGTCCTCGGTTATAGTTGATCTTATTTGTGTCTGTTATGTTCCATGTATTTCTCTCTATGCTGCAATGGGTTGGGAGATTATTGACTATTTATGCACATGATGCGGTGCTGTTTGGGCCTTGTGGCAGAATTCGAGCAAGATCACTCTTGAGATATTAAATATTTGGTTGTGCTATGTTATGGTCTTCCAGTTTGTGGTATATTGTGCTATCCGTTTCTCCAGGGTTATGATCATGCACTTCACGCATTCATTGTTGATATGCATATGGTTGTTGATTGTGAGTATCATGGCTCGAAGTATTCCGTGTGGACCGGTATTTGGATTGGACCTTGCATCGCAGTGGAGTTATGCTGGGATATGATCCTTTGTGCTAATTTCGTGTGTTTTGTTCCTCCTAGCATGATGGGTTCATTACATTGCGTTTAATGGTGGTGTTTGTCAAGCTTGCGGGACGGTTCTGTCATTTGATTCTCTTTCTGTCATTGGGTACATCCAAGTTGTGGCTTATGCAGCGGACAGATTGTGTGGTATGTGGCTCTAGGTAGTATTGGTGTGGAATGTCGGTAGAGCAGCTTGTATTGGATAAGGTGAGGTTACTTGACCTGAAATGAGTGCCATCGAATTTGATTAAGGTATGTGTGGATGAATAACGTCATTAGTCAGCTTAGAATTTGGCAATGGTTCTTATCAGCGAGAAAGCTTCACGACTTATTAATCTGATGAGTGGTTATGAGTTTACTCGTGTTTCCTCCATCATTGGTAGTGTACGAAGGTTTTGGACAATGTTTTATTTGATATGAGGTTTGTTACCAGTACCGAATTTGTTATTTAGTGTCGAAAGTTGTTGTTATGAGTATCTTAGTGTCACGACCCCAAATCCACTGGTCGTGATAACACCTAATCCAATTATCTAGGTAAGCCAATTAACAATAATCCAATTCAAATGAGATTTACTGAGAAAATAAATGATGAAATAGCTAAAATTTTATACACCCCAAGAACTAGTAGTACAAATTATGAGCTTCTAAAACTTAGAGTTTACAAAGCTGGTATAAAATAAATGCATTATCTATTCGAGATATACATAAACATATTTATAAATCTAAACCTACAAAGAAGAAGATGCAGCTATAACCGAAACGCAAGTATATCTTCAATGCTAGCTCCCCCCATACACAGCAACATCAGCTCCAAAATCTACACGTAAGGTGCAGAAGTGCAGTATGAGCACAACCGACCCCATGTGCTCAATAAGTAACAAGCCTAACCTTAGGTTGAAAGTAGTGACGAGCTCGAAAACCGGTTAGAGTTCAACACCAATAGCCAAGAACAACTCGTAACAATATAATGAAACAGTACTAGTAATAACTCAAAAGATATTATGCTCAACTCGTTCACAATTATGGAAAAATAGACATGCTTTTCAGGTATAACAGTAAAACCCAAATCTTTCACCAAAATCACCAAACAATAAGGGTATAGCAGAAAACCGTGAGTTTTTCAAAACTTTCAACAACAGATAAGATATTTCATTATCAGATAACATGAGGAAAGTACATCTCTATGCTTACATGTCAATATGCATGTCAAGTCATCAATTATCATATACCGTCTAGCATGAGGAATATACATCCCAATGCCTACATGTCAAATGTACATGTCAAATCATGAATGTCACAATACCGTATAGGATGAGAAAAAATGAATCTCTATGCCTACATGTCAAGTATGCATGTCAAAAGAATGATTTCACGGTGATATTCCCAGGTACTCTAAATCTCAAACATACTCACGTTGTCTGTCTCAAATGCCCACTTCATCACACACACAAAAAATCACTCAGCACTGTATGGGTGTCTGGCTCATAAGCCCCTCACCAAAGCACGTGTATATAAATATCATTGTGTCTGCACTCACTGCTGGTATGTCAGACTCTAGAGGGGCGGATCCTATCCAAGCGCTAATATAAAGCCTATAAGGCCTGCTATAGCGTGCAGCCCGATCCATAATAATAAATAAGTCAATAAGGCCTACTGCGCAAGCAGCCCGATGCATAATACTAATAATAGTAATAAAGCCAATATGGCCTGCTGCGGTATACAGCCCAATCCATAATAACACTCACAACACGGCTCTCAGGCACACCTCAGTCATCAATCTCTCAAGTCTCAAAGGCTCACAATCTCGTAGTACGCAGCCCAAACAATGATAACATGTGATGTAACAATGAATGATGAACATAGACTGAGATATGATATGCAAATGAAGGATCATGACTGAGTATATAATTACAATTAGAGTAGATAACTCAAAACAACAGAAATAACCTCATTAGGCCTCAGCCGAATAATCGCATAGCTTAAACATGATTTCTAACATGATTCACAGCTCATATAATCAAACAAGTAGGAGAACATGGATGTAACAAGATTTAACAGCAAAACAAATCCGATCACAGTCTAATAGTCAACTAGAATCATGATTTCCCCGGTGCACGCCCATACGCTCGTCACCTAGAATGTACGCCACCTCAATACATCTTTTGTAACATAGTTCTCAGGGTTAAATACCTTCAAATCCAAGTTTATATATGTTACTTACCTCGAACGAGCCAAATCCAATACCGAGCAAGCCAAACAATACTCTAGAAATACCATCCTCCGCGTATCGACCTCTGAACGGCTCAAAACTAGCCAAAAGCAACTCAAAAACATCAAATTATGCCAAAGGAAACAAAGCCAATTGATAAAGGTTGAATCTTTAATCTAAAGCCCAAAATCAACCAAAACGTCAAACCCAGGCCCGTACCTCGGAACCCGACTAAACTCACAAAATCCGACAACACATTCAATTACGAGTCCAACCATACTAATTTTACTGAAATCCGACTTCGATCGATGTTCAAAACTCAAAAATTCACTTCAGGGAAATATAGACATAAACACCCAATTTCTCTTTCAAAATCATCAATCAAATGCCAAAATCAAAGATGGAATCATGGAATATAATCAAAACCGAGTAGAAAATATTTACCCCATTCCATGCGGTGAAAATCGCCTCCAAAATCGCCCAAATCCGAGCCATAGCTCAAAATATGACAAAATGTCTGAAACCTTCGAAAATAGAGTACTTATAATCACTGAACAACAATACCCATCACGATCACGAGATATCCTTCGCGATCGCGAAGAACAAATGCACTTCCACCAAACATGCTATGCGTCCGCGATACTGCCCACGCGAACGCGATGACCACAAACATCAAAGCTCCGCGAATGTGACCTATCACACGTGATCTCGTTGACAAATTCTCCAACTCCCAGCTGCCTAGTCTCAACACAACACGACTATGATTCCTCATCTGCGAACGCGAAGCTCAAGTTCCCACAACTATGGAAACGCGGTTTTCCTGCTGTGAACGCAATGAAGAAAGTGTCAGCTCCAATTTTACCTTACGCAATTGCATCTTCATCTTCACCATCACAAAGAACAATTGAGGCATCAGAAACTAGCTGAAACCAGTAATGAAATCATGAAGAAAATGGTCCGATAACAATCCGAAACACGCCCGAGCCCCTCGAAACCCTGTCCCAACATACCAAAAAGTCTCAAAACATAACATAGTCCTACTTGAGGCCTCAAATCATACATAACAACATCAAAATCACGAATCGCACCTCAAATCAAACTTTATAAATTTTTGAACTTTCAACTTCCAAAACTCGTGGGAACCATCAAATCAACCTGGAATAACCTCAAATTTTGTACACAAGTCCCAAATGACATAACGAAGCTATTCCAATTCCCGGAACCACAGTCCAAACCCGATATCATCAAAGTCAACTCCCGGTCAAACCTATGAACTTTTAAAACCTTTAAATTGCCAGCGTTCCCCAATTAACACCAAAACCTTAAAGAAACATTCAAATGCAAATCCAGGCATACACCCAAGTCCAAAATCACCATCCGGACCTAACAGGACCATCAAAACTTTGATCCGGGCTCTGATACACAAAAGTCAAACTTGATAAACTCTTTCAACTTAAAGCTTCTAACATGAGATTCATTCTTCCAAATCAATTTCAAATCACCTAAAAACCAAAACCGAAAATTTGCACAAGTCATAATACATCGTATGGAGCTACTCAAGACTTCAAATAGTTGAACGAAGTGCAAATTCTCAAAGTGACTGATTGGATCGTTACACTTAGTTATGTGGTATATCATGTGACTAGATTTTGGGTTATGGTCATGGATTGATTCAGATTTTTCGTGCTTATAGAATGTATAGATGTGAGAATCGGCTCCTGTAATGGATTCCGAATATTGGAGATTTGATTCTAAGGTTTATGGGGCTAAGGTTGAAGTAAGGGTCTTCAGTTAGGTTGTGTTGTTAGACTTATAGTGATTGTGGTGACGTGGAATCACCCATGGGTATGTGAATGGTAAATTAATACAATGATTTGATGGCTTTGTTACAACTCTTGGTACGTTCGAGGATGAACATATGTTTAAGTGGGCAGAATGTAACGACCCAACCAGTCTTTTTGAGCAATTATACTCAATTCGGTGGTTTGAGGTCATGAGTAGCTTCATATGGTGTATTATAACTTGTGTGTATCGTCGATTATGGTTTTCGAGTGGTTCGGGATTGATTTGGAAGAATGATTCTCAAATTGGAAGCTTTAAGTTGGGAGAGTTAACCAAGTTTGACTTTTGTGTATTTTAACTTCGGATCGGAGTTTTGATGGTTTTGTTAAGTCCGATCGATAATTTTAGACTTGGTCGTATTCTCGGATTTGCTTCTGGATGTTTCTAAAAGGTTTTGGGCATTATTTGATGAAAGTTGGCAATTTGAAGGTTCGGAAAGTTCATAGGTTTGACTGGGAGTTGATTTAAATACTATCAACTTAATATTATTGTTCCGGGAGTTGGAGCAGGTTTTTTATGTTATTTTAAAATTGTGTGCAAAATTTGAGGTGATTCCGAGATGTTTAGACGTGTTCGGTATAAGTTCATAATTTAAAAGTTTGAAATAGTTCATCAAGCTTGATTTGAGGTACGATTCATGATTTTGATGTTATTATGTGTGATTTGGGGTCTAGAGTAGGTCCGTGTTATGATTTGGGACTTGTTGGTATGTTCAAATGGGGTCTTGAGGAGGTTGAATGAGTTTTGGGGTGGTTTCAGATCATTTCAGATGGACTTTTGTGTTGCTAGTTTGCTGGCGTCAGGTAAGTCATCTCGATCGCGAGAAGGCGACCGCATTCGCAAAGAGTTAGGTGTGCTGTTCTATGCGTTCATTATAGGGTAATTGCATTCGCGAATGCTGTTGATGGTCCGGGTGCTTTATGCATCACGTTCGAGAGAGGGCGTCCGCATTCGCGAAGAGAGGTCTGAGCTGTGCATCGCGTTTGTGAGGTCTGGGACACAAACACGAAGGGTTATTCTGTGGGTTGTGAGGTTTGCGCTTCGTAAACGCGAGGCTTATTCTGCATTCGTGAAGGGTATCCATGGAGCAGATCCATAAGTACTCTATTTTTGGACTTTGAGTTATTTTATCATATTTTGAGTTATTGAGCTCTGATTAGGCGATTTTTGAGGGGATTTTCACCATATGGATTAGATAAGTAGTTTTTACTCCGTTTTGATTATATTACATGATTCTATCTTCGATCTCGACATTTGATTGATGGTTCTAAAAGAGAAATTGGGGATTTGTCACTATCTGAATTCCAAACCCGATCGTGATGGCGCCTCTCGTGAACACAAGGCCAGCCAATTCGAACTACAACTCGATTTAAGCAGTTATGACAGTACTTACCTATTTTAATAACAGCAAATTGCGGAAATATAGCTAACCATCCCGACAACAGCCCAAACCGGGGTGTCACAATGTCATGAGCAACTAATGAAGTCCTAATAATAAGATTACTATTACAACTTCTCTAGCACAATTGTTTGAAGAAAGTGGAAACAACAAGATAAAAGAGATACGGGGCTGCGGACGCCAACAGCTACCTCGTAGTCTCTGAATCACCGCCCTGACAATCGTAGTCAATGCCTCAGAGCGGAATCAATAACGCCTGAATCTGCACACATGGTGCAGGGAGTAATGTGAGTACTTCCAACTCAGTGAATAATAATCACAAATAGTGGCGGAAAGCAGAAACCACAGACAAAGCACAAGGCAATCCATATTGAAGCAATAAAACATCATTAAAACAGTAAATCGGTGAGAATCAAGTAGAACTCCTTTCAACCGGTGAAAACATGTGACTTTTTCAAGTAGATGACGTGAAGTAAAAAAAACGCTTAAAACCGCCCCTCGGGCTCAGTATCTTTTAAAAACACGCCCCTCGAGCAATATCATAAAACGGTATCAGCCCCTCGGGCATATCACATGGTACAACATCGGCCCTTCGGGCTCATCACATCACAATATCAGCCCCTCAGGCTATATTTTATATCACACTGGGTACCCCGGGCCCACTTCTCAAAGCTTAGAGATTTCCACATTAACGGGTTCCTTATCTCCCCACGAGTTCAACCATACTAAATTTATCGAAATCCGACATTGGTTCGACCTCCAAGTCTTAAAATCTAAACTTAAGGGTTTTCTCCATATTTTCCAACTTAAATTACCAATTATACACATAGAATAGCAATAGATTTGGGTAATTTAACCAAGATTGAGTTAGGAATACTTACCCCGATGTTTCCCTTGAAAATATTCCAAAAATCCCTTCAAGATTAGTTGCAATCCAAGTTCTATGGCTCCCACTGTATTCAAGATGGCCAAACTCCTTCTTTTAGGAATTTGTCCAAGAAAATCTCCTTTGGATAAAGTTTTGAAGTTGATTTGCTGTGATTTTATGGTGTTTGGAGGTGTTTCTCTTCGTGGGTAACGAAAATGAGTTTTGCATGGAAAATGGGCACTGATTTCTATTTATAAAGGGGTCAAAAATCGAGACAAAAACGCCCCTGTCAGGCCAAAGATGCGATCGCATATCTGTCGCATAACAGATATGCGGTCCGCATTTTGGACGCAACCATCGCAGATTGAACCCTAGCCTTCATCGCAAATTCAGTGTGAGGCATGGTTTGCGGTCCGCATGTCAAGAATGCGACCGGATTCGTGACCGCAATTTCGACGTTGGTTTTTGTCCAGAAATCTGTCCCGGTCTGCGGTCTCAATGTGGTGAAATACGGTCCGCATTTCTGACCGCATTCTTGACACGAATCTTGCCCAGAAATCTGTTTGAGTTTGCTATCTCATTGTGAGATATGCGGTCCGCATTTGAGAAATGCGACCGCATTTTGTCTCTGGTTTTTTCTGCAGATTTTCCTTTCCAACGATGAAATGGTCCGTTTAACCACCCAAAACTCACCCGAGGCCATCAGAACCTCAACCAAACATGCCAACATATCCCATAACATTATTCAAACTTGTTCCGACCTTCGGATTGCTCAGAACAACCTATCAACACCAATTCGTGTCGGATTCAAGCCTAAGGATTTCAAAATCTTCTAAATCGCTCTTTTGATCTAAACCCAACCAAACCACGTCCGAATGACCTGAAATTTTGCACACAAGTCCTAAATCACATATCGAAGCTACAGCAACTTTCGAAATTCCATTCCGACCCTCGGATCAAAATCCCGCCTATCAACCGGAAATCGCCAAAAATTCTAACTTCACCAATTCAAGCCTAATTCTACACGGGACTTCCAAAACAAATTCCGATCACATTCCTAAGTCATAAATCACCTCCCGAAACTAACCGAATCGTCAGAATTCACATCCGAGCCCTCTAACTCATAAGTCAACATCCGGTTGACTTTTACAACTTAAACCTTCTTAAAAGAGACTAAGTGTCTCATTTCTTACCAAATCTACTCCGAACGCAAACTACTCAACGTAATTACATAAAACACGGATAACGAGGCATAATAAGGTAGAAATGGGGAAAACGGAATGGTAACTCATGAGACGACTAGCTGGATCGTCACATTCTCCCCCACTTAAATAAACGTTCGTCCTCGAACGAGTCAAGAAACATACCTGAAAATTCAAATAGGTGAGGATATCTGCTCCGCATCTCACGCTCAGTTTCCCAGGTAGCCTCCTTCACGGACCGAGCTCTCCACTGAACTTTCACCGAAGCTATCTCCTTGGATCTCAACTTTCAAACCTGACGATCCAAAATCGCCACTGGCTCCACCTCATAGGTCAAATCATCATCTAACTGAATCGTGCTGAAGTCCAAAATATGAGACGAGTCCCCAATATACTTCCGGAGCATAGAAACATGAAATACTGGGTGTACACTCGACAGACTGGGTGGCAAAGCAAGCTCATAAGCCACCTCCCCAACACTCCGAAGCACTTCAAACGGCCCAATGAATCGAGGACTCAATTTCCCTTTCTTCCCGAATCTCATAACACCTTTCATGGGCGAAACCTTCATCAAGACTTTCTCGCCCACCATGTAGGACACATCTCGGACTTTCCTATCGGCATAACTCTTTTGCCTCGACTGCGCTGTACGGAGCCTCTCCTGAATTGTTTTCACCTTCTCTAGAGCATCCTGAACCAAGTCAGTCCCCAATAGCCTAGCCTCGCTGGGCTCGAACCAACCAACTGGAGATCTACACCGCCTCCCATACAAAGCCTCATACGGAGCCATCTGAATACTTGACTGGTAGCTGTTGTTATAAGCAAACTCTGCAAGCGGTAGAAACTCATCCCATGAACCTCCGAAATCAATAGCACATGCACGCAACATGTCCTCCAATATTTGGATAGTACGGTCGGACTGCCCATCTGTCTGAGGATGAAAAGCTGTGCTCAACTCCACCTGAGTACCCAACTCCCTCTGCACGGCTTTCCAGAACTGCGAAGTGAACTGAGTGCCTCTATCTGAAATGATAGAAACTGGAACACCATGCAGCCGAACAATCTCTCGGATATAAATCCTTGCCAACCGTTCTGAAGAATAGGTAGTACACACAGGAATGAAGTGCACAGACTTGGTCAACCGATCCACAATCACCCAAATAGCATCGAACTTCTTCAAAGTCCGTGGGAGTCCAACAACAAAGTCCATAGTGATCCGCTCCCACTTCCACTCAGGAATAGTCATTTGCTGAAGCAAACCACCCGGCCTCTGGTGTTCATATTTTACTTGATGACAGTTGAGACACCGAGCTACGAATTCCACAATATCCTTCTTCATTCTTCTCCACAAATAGTGTTGTTTCAAGTCCTGGTACATCTTTGTGGCACCCGGATGAATGGAATACCGCGAGCTATGGGCCTTCTCCAGAATCAACTCCCGAAGCCCATCCACATTGGGTACACAAATCCGAACCTGCATCCTCAACACTCCATCGCCGCCGATGGCCACATCTTTAGCATCATTATGTTGGACTCTATCCCTAAGGACAAGAAAATGCGGATCGTCATACTGACACCCTCTGATGCAATCATATAAGGAAGACCGAGAAACCATACAAGCCAACACCCGACTAGGTTCCGAAATATCTAATCTCACAAACCGATTGGCCAAGGCCTGAACATCAACTGCAAGGGGTCTCTCCCCAACTGGAATATATGCCAAACTCCCCATACTCACTGCCTTTCGGCTCAAAGCATTGTCCACCACATTATCCTTTCCCGGATGGTACAATATGGTGATATCATAATCCTTGAGCAATTCCAGCCATCTCCGCTGCCTCAAATTAAGATCCTTTTGCTTGAACAAATGCTGAAAGCTACGATGATCAGTGAACACCTCACAAGACACGCCGTATAAGTAATGCCTCCAAATCTTCAAAGCATGAACTATGGCAGCCAACTCCAAGTCGTGCACGGGGTAGTTCTTCTCATGAGGCTTCAACTGACGAGAAGCATAAGCAATAACTCTACCCTGCTGCGTTAGTACACAACCGATCCCAACTCTCGAAGCATCACAATATACGATGTACGAACCTGAGGCTGATGGTAGAACCAATACTGGAGCTGTGGTCAAGGCTGTCTTGAGCTTCTGAAAGCTTTCCTCACGCTTGTCCGACCATACAAATGGAACACCCTTTTGAGTCAATTTGGTCAAGGGCGACGTAATGGATGAGAATCCCTGAACAAACCGGCGATAGTAGCTTGCCAACCCAAGAAAGCTACGAATCTCTGTGACTGAGGACGGTCTAGGCCAACTCTGAACCGCCTCTATCTTCTTTGGATCAACCTGTATACCCTCGCTGGACACTACGTGTCCTAAGAAAGCCACTGAATTGAACCAAAACTCACACTTAGAGAATTTTGCATAAAGCTTCTCCTCCCTCAATCTCTGCAATACAACTCGCAAATGCTCCGCGTGTTCCTCCTGACTACGCGAGTACACCAGAATATCATCAATGAATACAACCACGAACGAATCTAGATAAGGCTGAAATACATTGTTCATCAACTGCATGAACGCTGCTGGGGCATCGGTTAAGCCCGAAAGACATAACAAGAAATTCATAGTGACCATATCTAGTCCGGAAAGCAGCCTTAAGAATATCTGCATCCCTGATCTTTAACTGGTGATATCCTGAACGGAGATCAATCTTGGAGAACACTCGTGCTTGAAGCTGGTCAAATAAATCATCGATGCGAGGCAAAGGATACTTGTTCTTGATTGTTACCTTGTTCAATTGCCTATAATCAATGCACATTCTCATCGTGCCATCCTTCTTTTTCACAAATAGAACCGGTGCACCCCAAGGTGACACACTAGGCCGAATGAACCCCTTATCTAGGAGTTCTTGAAGTTGCTCCTTTAATTCTCTCAACTCTGCTGGTGCCATACGATACGGAGGAATAGAAACGGGCTGAGTGCCCGGTACCAGGTCAATACCAAAATCAATATCCCTGTCCGGTGGCATGCCCGGCAGGTCTGCAGGAAATACATCGGGAAAATCCCTCACAACTGGAACAGAATCGATGCTTGGAGTCTCAGCTCCAACATCCCTCACAAACGCTAGATAGGAAAGGCAACCTTTCCCAACCATACGCTGGGCCTTTAAGAACATATCACCCTACTGGGAACATAATTAGTCACGCCACGCCACTCGATCTGCGGCACACCCGGCATAGCCAAAGTAACTGTCTTAGCATGATAGTCTAAAATAGCGCGACACGGAGATAACCAATCCATTCCCAAAATGACATCAAAATCTACCATGCTTAATAGCAATAGGTTCACTCGGGTCTCCAGACCCCCAATAGTCACTACACACGACCGGTACACACGGTCTACAACAACAGTATCAACCACCGGGGTAGACACATGAACAGGTAAAGCAAGAAACTCCCGGGGCGTACCCAAATAATGAGCAAAATATGAGGACACATATGAATAGGTGGAACCAGGATCAAATAATACAGAGGCATCTTTGTGGCAGACTGAAACAATACCTGTAATAACGATATCTGAAGCACTGGCATCTGTCCTGCCTGGGATAGCATAAAATCGAGCCTGGACACCGCCTGCTCGACCTCCCCCTCTGGGGCGACCTCTGGCTGCCTGACCTCCACCCCTAGTTGGCTGGGCTGGTGGTAAGGTAACTAGAGCAGAAGTCGAGGGCTGATCCCTCTGCTAGGACGATCTAGCACCAAATTGAGGACACTGCCTCCGCATGTGGCCCAGCTCGCCACACTCGTAACAACTCCCTAGCGCTGGAGAAGAGGAATGAAGGGAACCTCTCGCACCCGAGTGTCTAGCAGGTGCACTCGGCATAGAAGGACCCTGGGCTAACGGAGCATGAGCTGGAAGGGCGCTGAGTGATGACTGGCCCTGCGGCAGCCCATGATAACCACGACCTGCAGAAGCCCCACGATACTCTGGACGGGCTGACTGAGCCGGCCTGAAGGAACGACCTCTACTCAGCTGAAACTGGCCCCTCGAAGGAGTACCACTGTAACTACCCGATCCTCGAGGCCTCTTAGCCTCCCTCTCCTCTCGCTCCTGACGGTGAACCGTCTCAATCTCGCGAGCTATATCAACCACCTCCTCAAAGGTAGCACCCAATACTCGCTCCCTGGTCATAAGAATACGGAGGTAATAGTTAAGGCCATCCACAAACCTCCTGATCCTTTCACGATCAGTCGAAATTTTCTAAACAGCATGACGAGCAAACTCAGAAAATCTTGACTCATATTGCGACACAGTCATATCCCCCTGTCGCAGCCATTCAAACTGTCTACGCAGCTCCTCTCTGCGGGACTGCGGCACATACTTCTCCAAGAAAAGAGCGGAGAACTGCTGCCAAGTAAGGGGCGCTGCATCAACCGGCCTACGCCTCTCATACGCCTCCCACCAATTAAAGGCAGCTCCCGTAAACTAAAATGTGGTAAATGCCACACCACTAGACTCAAGAATCCCGACGGTCCGAAGCATTCGCTGACACTTGTCAAGAAAACCCTGGGCATCCTCGCCCTCAGCACTACTGAATGACGGAGGATGGAGTCTGTCAATCCTCTCAAGTCGACGCTGCTCATCATCTGGCATAACTGGTACTATGAATTCCTGAGCTGGTGCAACCGGTTGGGCTGGAGGTGCCCCCCGCATCTGAAGTCCCTGCACTACCTGCTCAGGCGTGCGAGCAGCGGGGGTCCGATTGTCTCCCCCGGCCTGTGAAGTAGCTGCCGCTGTGTATCAGAGCCAGCCCATCCTTTCGGAGGGAGGAACAGTTTACTAAATATGTCTGAGTCATTTCCATCATCGTCTTCCTTAGCAAAAATGAATATGTCTCCTACTTTGTATAAAACCTTGTCCAAAAAATATGATTACCTCCATGAAGTAGATATCCTACCAGATGAACAAAAGGTTTCTTCCACCGAATTACCACTCATAAACCCTTACTCAGCCTTCGCCAAAAAATCATTTGCACCCTGGACACAAATTCGTTCCCTTGTCCAGCACAGACCAAAAGGAGTCAAGGAATATGTTGCTGCCTTAAAACTTGACCAGCATCATGTCCTTGCCACCCGAGAGAAACAATTTATCACTCTTCAAATCCCAGATGATTTTCCCAGGCAATGGAGAGAGCATGGGTTTACCCATATCCATTTTGGTGCTATCTGAATCGCTTTAACATATCACGGAAGAAAATGTCAACCTGTTGTAGCTCGACTTTCTCTTCTCGATACAAGATACTTGGAGTACCAACATGCAAATTTGGGTACTACAGAAGTTACCTTGAATGCTGGGACTGTCTTCATCACAATCTTTCCAAATTTCAACATATCCCTTTATGATCCATACCTAACCGAAGCACTAAAATCCAAGTCCAAATCTAAGGAGCCCCTCAAGCCAAAGATTCCATCCAAGCCACTCTTCATTACCAAATGGCATGGCGAGTCCAAAATCATGCCATGGATCTTTGCCTTCCCGGAGGAGAAAATGCTTTACTCCTAAATATTGATGCTACCAAAGGAAACACCATGTGCACCCAGATACCCAGACAAATTTCAAGAGATGAACTTATCAAAATTCTTCCTGATTCCTGGATCACAAATTATGAAAAGTTAAGAGAACCGGAGGAATCCCTACAATCTGGTGAACCAACTTTTACCAAAAAAAATGACAAAATCGTTTGCATAAGCTTCGACCATTCCCACCTCAAAAAACCCAATAAAACCATCTTTTCTTGCCAAATGATCCAACCCAAAGATACAACAGATACATACCCTGAACCTGACGGAGATCTCTTTTGGAATATACAAAGCATCATGGAAGAACATGACTGGTGTCAAAGTTTTGACAAAAATGGACAGAATACTTGGTGGTTCAAATGCCCCTTTACGGGACACTGCCCTTGGGATCTTGATTGCAACTGTCAAGACTGCTTAGAAGATCCAAATGGAGAATATAATGAAAACCACCAGCGTCATGAAGAAAGGTTCGGTCTCAACAAAACCAAATCAAAATTCAAGAAAAAGGGGAAGACCACTGAAAAGTAATTTCGAGCCAGATATGAAAATAAAGACCCTTCAATTGGCTCATTAAGCCGTCCAGGTAAATATGAATTTCTTGTCAGTTACAAACCCCAGGAATGGCCAAAATTACTAGAAAAATTCACCCCAAGTTGGGAGGATAGTGAAACCACAACCAAACCCAATTCACTACCAGTCCATACCTCACAACCCAGAAAGCCACCTGAACCTAAAACTTCACCAATTCCGAAAATCAAAAATCTCCCACAACCACAGATATTCATGCTAAGTCCTTCAAGCTCCAGTCATACCCACGACTTTCCTTCACTACAACCTTTTGAAAAGGAGGGAATAATCCATGCTCCAAAAATTTCCAAGAAAAACGTAGTGCTGCCTACTGGAGAAAAACCCCCAACAAGTGACATCGAGGCAACAATAAACTGGCAATCCGAAAACTCCATCTGCCAAAACAAGGTACTGACCAACATTGGAAACACCATAAAGAACGTGGCCCATACACAAAACAAAATGATGAGCAAGGTGGAAACAATTGAGAAAAAGATGGAGCAAGCATCGTCTCGCCATGAAGGACTAATCAAAGCGTTGGAACTAAGGTTGGCAAATCTACAATATGAGATTTGTCCGCCAGGAACTTCACTTTTCCACTTCTTCCAACAACAACAAAAGGAGACGGTTTCCATCAAAGAACAGATCCAACTCTTAAGAAATGACCACTTGAAGCCACAAACAACCTCGGTTGTCCCTTCAAAACCTACCTTCTTCCCTATGTCTCCACAACCATATTCCCCACCTAAATTAGACAACACCTTTTCTACTTTTCCATCTGCCTCACAAAATCCGTTCTCTTTCACCCAACCCGTAAAAGAAGAACAGGAGTTTGATATTGCAAAATTGGTTTGGGAAAGAAAAGATGCTATTGCAGCACAGAAACAAACGAAGAAACGGCGAGACCAAGGAGAAAGCTCAAAAGGGTCCAACCCCGAAAATCTGATAATTTCTTACCAGAAGGCTCCAGACCTCTATGTCTCCCAGCCAAGACACATATTAGATGAAGATACTACATGGTCTGAATCTCTGCATTCATCAGAAGACGAATCACTGGAAGATAGCTCTCAATCAAGCAATGAATCCATGACGAACTCTTCCGAAGATGACAATCCTCCAATATTTGTAAACCAGCTAAGAGAGCCAGAAGTATCTGAAGTAGATGACGAATAAGAAGGCATGACAGATGAGCCAATCCCAGAAAGGAGATATGAGCCCATGGCGTCCAAGCCAGTTGGAACCGGCTTTCATACTTTCACCTTAGATGACGTCAAGGTTTCAAAATGGCCTCAAAGGATCCAAGACTTCTATACTTGAATGGTGACCAAAAATTTAGCAGAATGAGAAAAGTATGTCATCTTGTCAGAACTCACTTCACGATTCTCAGGAATCCTCAGAGATTGGTGGAACTCACTTGGATTTCAAGACAAAAATACTTTTCTTACTTCCCAAGATTTTGCCTTCAACATCCGGATCTTACATGAAGTTTTCTGTGGAGATACTGGCCAAAGACAGGAAAAAATGCGAAGACAACTCTTCGAAATGAAGTGTGTGTCATTCGACAGAAATGATATTGACAGACATTTTCAAAAAATGGCCAAGATATATTTTGAAATCGGCAGGGACATCAATCTGAAGCAAGTCTTCTTCTCTTCTCTTCCAAAGTTGCTGGCAAGCCGAGCCATGACCATCATTGAAGAAAAATTCCAGTCCATAACCATCCCACAAATTGGTTACATCAGGCAGACTATTCTCGTCGCATTGGATGACATTTGTATGAAGCGCTCAGCCCTAAAGCAAATTATCCAGCACAATCCATTGCTTGACAAAGCATGCCGCAAAACTGATCTAATCACCGGATCAGGATGTTCCTGCAGCACGTCTAAACAACGAAAAAAATTCAGGAGATTCAGATGGCCAAAATTTCCAAATGGAAAATCAAGATCCAAGAGACGCACAAAATATTTCAGACGCAGAAGGCCAGGAATTTTCACAGGAAGGACAGATGCTTTATTTGCCATAAGATTGGACATTTCGCAGAAAATTGTCCCCGATCAAGAAGATTTGTCAAACTCCTTGAGGAGATTGAAGATTACACTGGCATACATCTTGCAAAAGAGGAGGACCTTGAATCCATATTCTCTGTGGACGACGAACCCAATGAAGAAACTATATTCTCTCTCGATATCTATGAAGATCAAGGCAATGATCAGTACCAGATTTCAAAACCAGTGATCGAAGCCCGAGAAGAGATCAATGCTCTCACAGTCGTTCCTCAAGTAGAACTCAAAGTCTATTCATCCAAATGGGATAAACCAGCTCGAGTTATTGCTTTCATCGACACCGGAGTTGCATCCTCACTCATAAATCCTGCTGTTCTCCCTGAAGATCAATGGGTGCCGCATTTCAAAGATTTCAACACTGCATCAAATGCGATCTTAACCACAACTGTTATTACAAAGCACCCGGTCACAATTGAGTTCTTCCCAGCGTTGAAGTACAGAACCAAGCTGCTAGGAACTGATGTGCCAGGAAAAGATCTTATTATTGGATTCAACATTTACAGGCAGCTTAAAGATCAACTCCAGATCAAGGCCAACGGGATAGCTTTTAAAAAGCAGTTCAGACCTTATTCTGAGATTCCAAGGTTATTCCAAATCACCAATGACGAACAAATCAAAGAGATTGAGCAAAATCTCATTGAACATTCATGTGCTGAATCTCACGAGGATTTCATGAAGAAAGGGAAAAGCCCATTATGGAAAAACCAAGAGTTTTTTTTCAAGCTTCCTTTCAAGAAAAATGAAAACATAAATCCGACAAAAGCCAGTCATTCAGGCATGAATCCAGATCATCTTCAGCTTGCAAAGAAAGAATGCGAAGAACTTTTGGAATTTGATCTGATAGAGCCGTCGGATTCACAATGGGCATGCGAAGCATTTTATGTCAACAAAAGAGCTGAGCAGATAAGAGGAAAACTCAGGTTAGTTATTAATTACCAGCCGGTAAACCATTTCCTCCAAGATGATAAATTTCCCATACCAAATAAACTCACTCTTTTCTCCGACTTAGCGAAGGCCAAATATTTCTCCAAGTTTGATTTAAAATCTGGATTTTGGCAATTGGGAATCCACCCTGAAGAACGACCCAAAACGGGATTTTGCATCCCCGATCATCACTTCCAGTGGAAAGTCATGCCCTTCGGTTTGAAAACTACACCCTCCTTGTTTCAAAAAGCCATGATAAAAATCTTCCAACCCATCCTCCATACCTCCTTAGTTTACATTGATGACATCCTGTTATATAGTGATACAGTGGAACAACATGTCAACTTGCTTCGTCAATTTGAGGCTCTAGTAACACAATACGGGATCATGCTCTCAGCAAAAAAGATGGTTCTTGCTCGAAAGGAGATTGATTTTCTCGGAATGCATTTTGCTCGTGGTGAATACAGTCCAGGACCGCATATATGTCAGGAATTACTTAAATTTCCGGATACCAACCTCACAACAAAGCAGATCCAACAGTTCTTGGGTGTAATAAATTATGTAAGGGATTTCATCCCAAACATCTCTACATATATTTCACCGCTCACCGGAATTCTCAAGAAAAATGCACCATCATGGGGAGAGAAACAGGATGAAGCAGTCAAAAAAATAAAGGAGATATGTAAAAATGTCAACTCCCTCTACATCCCTTCAGATGGAAAGAAGATACTGCAAACTGATGCCAGCCATGAATATTGGAGTGTTGTTCTATTTGAAGAAAAAGATGGCCAGCGGAAAATATGTGGATACGCCAGTGGAAAGTTTAAAGATGCCAAGCAACATTATCACTCCACCTTCAAAGAAATTCTTGCAGTAAAGAATGGAATCAAGAAATTCAATTTCTTCCTTATTCATACAGAATTTCTAGTAGAAATGGATATGAAGGCTTTCCCAAAAATGATCCGGATAAATTCAAAAATTATCCCCAATCCTCAGATTCTCAGATGGGCTCAATGCTTCTCTCCATACAAGTTTCAAGTCAAGCACCTGAAAGGAAAGGATAATATTCTCGCAGATTTTCTATCGCGGCCGGAAGAATTCTCAAAAAGATTTTCTCCAGCAAAACTGAAGCCAAACAGCCACATCTTTATATTTTCAAACACACCGGGAACTAGTTCATTGAAGCCGACAGATCATCCACCGGAGTTGTTCAACCTCATGGATCCCTTTGATCCGTCAATTATTATGGAAAGAAGAACTTATTATGAGCTCCAAGTTTTCCGGCAATATGGAGGATCCATTCTCAAGCCTTATGGTGTCAATCCAGAATATCCGTTCTGCCACA
>MCJB01043797.1:98459-108782 GCA_002018475.1 Nicotiana obtusifolia | reverse complement strand
TCTTCAAGGATTTTGATACCATTGCACCAGCCCTTAGAGTATTTTTACTATGGTTCAAGCCTAGAAGATATTGGACGAAATGTTTCAGTGATTCCTACGCAGCAAAAATATTCATGTTTTATAGACCAGTAAAGATCATTAATGGAAAAGTCCAGGCACAAGCAGAGGCATCATTCTGGTGGAAATTTTCCGTGTCCATTTTATCAATGGAAGAAGAGTATAACGAGGCACAAAGAATCATTTTCCAGCAAAATAGGTGCATCCCAAAAGAGATATGGCCAAAAGAATGGGCAAGCTGGAATTATACCAATACCCATCCTCACTGGGAAAGAGTCCGGGAAGCTGCAAAAGAATATAAAACACCATATGAAGTCATCCGAGAAAAAATCACTCATGACATTTCCAGGTTAAGGTTGCGGATTACATCCCTCAATCCAAAGGAGAAGGAACATAGCAGAGAAGAACTGTCAAATTCCAGGCGCTACTTCACAAGGTCTTCGAAAAGATGCCTGGAAGACAATTCTGTGATCGATAAAGGATATTGTCTTAATCCTTGCTAATCCCACCATAATCCTCCATTACCCACCCAAAAACCTCAAAAGATATCCTACCCATGCCAAGACAAATTTCTACATCTTTCCATGTTATCCGGGCCCCACTTCACGTTGTTTTCCTACCATAATCCTCCAAAAACACTCAAAAAATATCCTACCCATGCCAAGATAAATTTCTACATCTTTCCATGCCATCCGGGCCCCACTTCACCTTGTTTTCACATGCCTCCACATGCTTCTTCACATGCAACACCGTACATTCACATGGCATCACATGCTTTCACATGCTACACCATGTATATTTCACCCCGTTCACATGCTTTCAAGTGTTTTTAGTGGTTTTGCCTAAAGTCCTTCACATGCCGAGAGGGACCCGCTTGTAGATAGGTTTGCTATGTAAGATAGGTTTGCTTTATCTAGAATGTTTGTCTTGTAATAACCTCCTAGTCCTATATAAAGGAGGCCTTGTAGTAGTTGTAGGGGCGTCTTAGAAAAAGCTTAGAATTATCTTGTACTCTTTGTAAATCTTTCGTGATATATTTCATATGAGTTCTTTCTAAATTTCCCTCTTGTTCTTTCTTTCAAATGGATGGAAAGGCCGGTCCATGTATGAAAATAAAGTAAGTGTACTCTTTGAAAGTTAGCTTATTGTAGTGCGAAAGTTTTCTGAGTTATGAACAGCTAACGTTGGTTATAGTACAAAAGTTTTCTGAGTTGTGTAGCTTGGCAAGGTTGAAGCCAGCTCCCTTTGTAGGAAAACTTTTGCGACTATAAATAAATTAACGTTTGTGTAGCTTGGCAAGAGCCAGCCCCCTTTTTTGTAGGAAAACTTTCGTACCTACGATTAAGCTTGCTTTCCTCGAGTCTCTTGCTTTGTTCCTTGTACTGTGGTTTCGTACCTATGATTAATCTTGCTTTCACGGAGTCCCCTACTTTCCAGGCCAGTGCAAACGGTTAAGATCTGAGCCAAGGCCTCCTGAAGACCTGGAATCACAATTGGCACAGCTGGTGCCTGAACTGGTGCTGCTGGAGCCTGTTCCTGACCTGGGGCAGCTGGTGGATCAACAGATGCTGCCCTCGCTGCTCTACCTCTACCATGACCACGACCGCGTCCTCGGCCTCTGGTGGTCTCAGTGGGCGGCACTAGTGGTCGTCCATCTCGTTCGATAGTTCGCGGCCTCACCATCTGTGAGAGAATAGGACAGCAGAAGTTTAGTGCTCGGATCAACAAGTTCGCACGACAAGAATTTCAAGAATATGGAGTTTTCCTGAAAAGGTTCCGCAGCCTCTCGAAGACAATTACAGACGTCTCCATACCGATCCGCAAGACTCTATTAAACCCGCTCATGACTTGTGCGACCTATGTAACCTAGGCTCTGATACCAACTTGTCACGACCCGAATTCTAAACCCGGTCATGATGGCGCCTCTCGTGAAGACAAGGCCAGCCAATTCGAACTATAACTCTATTTAAGCACTTATGATAGTACTTACCTATTTTAATAATAGCAAATTGCGGAAACATAGCTAACCATCCCGACAACAGCCCAAACCGGGGTGTCACAATGCCATGAGCAACTAATGAAGTCCTAATAATAAGATTACTATTACAACATCTCTAGCACAATTGTTTAAAGAAAGTGGAAATAACAAGATAAAAGAGATACGGGGCTGCGGACGCCAACAGCTACCTCGTAGTCTCTGAATCACCGCCCTGACAGTCGTAGTCAATGCCTCGGAGCGGAATCAATAACGCCTGAATCTGCACACATGGTGCAGGGAGTAATGTGAGTATTTCCAACTCAGTGAGTAATAATCATAAATAATGGCGGAAAGCAGAAACCACACACAAAGCACAAGGCAATCCATATTGAAGCAATAAAACATCATTAAAACAGTAAATCGGTGAGAATCAAGTAGAACTCCTTTGAACCGGTGAAAACATGTGAGTTTTTCAAGTAGATAACGTGAAGTAAAAGAAAACGTTTTAAACCGCCCCTCGGGCTCAGTATCTTTTAAAAACACGCCCCTCGGGCAATAACATAAAACAGTATCAGCCCCTCGGGCATATCACATGGTACAACATCGGCCCCTCGGGCTCATCACATCACAATATCAGCCCCTCGGGCTATATTTCATATCACACTGGGTACCCTGCGCTCACTGGGGGTGTACAGACTCCGGGAGGGGCCCCTTATGGCCCAAGCGCTATATCATATCTCGTGGCGGCGTGCCACCCGATCCCATTATATCTCGTGGCGGCGTGCCACCCGATCCCATTTACATCATATCTTGTGGTAGGTGTACCACCCGATCCCATTATATCTCGTGGCGGCGTGCCACCCGATCCCATTTCACATCATTTAAAAATTTCATTTAAATCTCAAAACTGAGTAAAAGTGGCTGAGTTGTAAAATAGTGGAAAACAACATGACTGAGTTCAAGTATTGAATCGAAACAGTGAGGAAACAGTGATAAATACCCCCGTCAAATAATTGGCACGAAGCCCAAATATGGCAATCAACCCAAAACATGACAATATCAAATAAGTTTCAATCAATATGTAGTAAAAATTATCAATCGGGACGAACCAAGTCACAATCCCTAGTAGTAAACGACCTCACGCTCATCATCGAGAGCGTGCCTCACCTCAATATAGAACTACGATGTGCAAATCCGGGGTTTCAAACCCTCAGGATATCATTTACAATCACTACTCACCTCAAACCGGCTAAATCCTTAACCCGCGATGCCTTTGCCCTTCGAATTTGCCTCCGTGCGCGTCGAATCTATCTAAAATTAGAACTAATATGTCACAATATGTTGGGGTAACAAAGCCCACGCGAAAACAATCAATAAATACTAAGAACTCCCGAAATTAGCAAAACCCGAGCCCCGGTTCCACTTCTCAAAGCTTAGAGATTTCCACATTAACGGGTTCCTTATCTCCCCACGAGTTCAACCATACTAAATTTATCGAAATCCGACATTGGTTCGACCTCCAAGTCTTAAAATCTAAACTTAAGGGTTTTCTCCATAATTTTCCAACTTAAATTACCAATTATACACATAGAATAGCAATAGATTTGGATAATTTAACCAAGATTGAGTTGGGAATACTTACCCCGATGTTTCCCTTGAAAATCTTCCAAAAATCCCTTCAAGATTAGTTGCAATCCAAGTTCTATGGCTCCCACTGTATTCAAGATGGCCAAACTCCTTCTTTTAAGAATTTGTCCAAGAAAATCTCCTTTGGATAAAGTTTTGAGGTTGATTTGCTGTGATTTTATGGTGTTTGGAGGTGTTTCTCTTCGTGGGTAACGAAAATGGGTTTTGCATGGCAAATGGGCACTGATTTCTATTTATAAAGGGGTCAAAAATCGAGACAAAAACGCCCTTGTCAGGCCAAAGATGCGATCGCATATCTGTCGCATAACAGATATGCGGTCCGCATTTTGGACGCAACCATCGCAGATTGAACCCTAGCCTTCATCGCAAATTCAGTGTGAGGCATGGTTTGCGATCCGCATGTCAAGAATGCAACCGCCTTTTCGACTTTGGTTTTTGTCCAGAAATTTGTCCCTGTCTGCGGTCTCAGTATGGTAAAATGCGGTCCGCATTTCTGACCGCATTCTTGACACGAATCTTGCCCAGAAATCTGTTTGAGTTTGCTATCTCATTGTGAGATATGCTGTCCGCATTTGAGAAATGCGACCGCATTTTGTCTCTGGTTTTTTCTGCAGATTTTCCTTTCCAACGATGAAATGGTCCGTTTAACCACCCAAAACTCACCCGAGTCCATCGGAACCTCAACCAAACATGCCAACATATCCCATAACATTATTCAAACTTGTTCCGACCTTCGGATTGCTCAGAACAACCTATCAACACCAATTCGTGTCGGATTCAAGCCTAAAGATTTCAAAATCTTCTAAATCGCTCTTTTGATCTAAACCCAACCAAACCACGTCCGAATGACCTGAAATTTTTCACACAAGTCCTAAATCACATATCGAAGCTACAGCAACTTTTGGAATTCCATTCCGACCCTCGGATCAAAATCCCGCCTATCAACCGGAAATCGCCAAAAATTCCAACTTCACCAATTCAAGCCTAATTCTACACGGGACTTCCAAAACCAATTCCGATCACATTCCTAAGTCATAAATTACCTCCCGAAACTAACCGAATCGTCAGAATTTACATCCGAGCCCTCTAACTCATAAGTCAACATCTGGTTGACTTTTACAACTTAAACCTTCTTGAAAGAGACTAAGTGTCTCATTTCTTACCAAATATACTCCGAACGTAAATTATTCAATGTGATTACATAAAACTCAGATAACGAGGCATAATAAGGTAGAAATAGGGAAAACGGAGTGGTAACTCATGAGACGACTTGCTGGGTCGTCACAGGATTTTTGTCTAAATTTTCCTAAAGTGAGTAATTGAGTTTTGAACATCGATTCGAAGTAGAATTTGAGTTGAATTAGCATAGTTGGACTCGTCTTCGAATGGATTGTCGAAATTTGTGAGTTCTGTTGGGTTTCGAGGTGTGGACTCGTATTGACGTTTTGGTTGACTTTGAGTATTTGATTAAAGATTCGACCTTTATCATTTGGGTTTGTTTCCTTTGGTATTATTTGATAATTTTGAGTTGCTTTTGGCTAGTTTCGAGCCGTTCGAGGTCGATGCGGCGCGGCATAATATTTCTAGAGTATTTGGCTTGCTCGGTATTTGTTTTGGCTTGCTTGAGGTAAGTATGTTGCCTGAGTTATTTTGATAGCTACATGCTATGGGTGCGCATATGTGCGGGGTTTGAGCCCATGTGCGAGCACCGGGGTATTTGTCCATGCTCAGGGTAGTGCTTAGGCTATACATGCCTTGAATTGATTTGCTAAGCCTTATGCTGTGATGTTTCTCATATTTGTAACTTTGTTGTGAACTATTTGATCTATGTTTGAGGTTACATAGAGGCTAATCCCCTGAATGAACTTGGTAATTGTTATTTCCATGATGAAATTGCCGATTTGAGCTATGATAGCATACTTTGCACATGCATACACTTCACTTCAGCATGTTATACTGGTCCAGGAGCATGAAATATTCATTGATCATATACATGTATTCATGTATATTTGCTTCTGTGTGATATAATTTAGACTGGATGCATGTGACCACGTCGGGCGGATCGTATTGTTATGTCAGTGACCATGTCAAGCGGATTGTATTGTTATGCCTGTGACCACGCAGGGCGAATTGTGTTATTATGCCTATGGCCATGCCTGGCGAATTGTGATATGCTTGTGACCACGTCGGACGGATTGTGATATAGCCCGTGATCATGCTGGGTGGATTATGATATTGAGCATGTGACCACGCCGGACGGATTATGATACTGAGCCTGTGACCACACCGGGCTGATAGACGTTGAATTGGTCGTGCTGCATGTGGATATGGATCCATCCCCCTAGGGTCACCCTCTTATGTTTCTCTCTTGATGGTGTACACGCGGATTGTGAAAAGCCGATGATTTTCTGGTTGATGTGAGCTTGGAAGAGTCGGTTACTTGTTTGGTTTGGTTACTGAGATTCTGATGTGGGCCTGAGAGCCATGATGTGATTTTTATTTTGGATCGGGTTGCGCACTGCAGCGGATTGCATTTCTTCTTTACTTGCAATATTCCCTGGTTGTTTACCTATTTATTTGCATATCTCCCTTATATGCTGGATTGTTGATTGAGCAAAGTATGTTAAGGAAATTATTGCACCAAGGTGGTCTTGTTTGTAATTTTCATGTGCACCAAGGTGGAAATTATGAACTTTACATTTATAATTCCTTCTTCTATTACCTCGCCGAGTTTAGTTATGATACTTATTGAGTACATGAGGTCGGTTGTACTCATACTATACTTCTGCACCTTGCGTGCAGATCTTTGAGCTGATGCTGCTAATTATGGCGGGAGCCAACATTGAAGATGTACCTGATTTCCAGACTTAGCTACCACTTGTTCTTGGTAGTTTAGATTTGGGTCTCGTTTATGTATATTTCAAACAGACGTTGTAAATATTTTCATACCAGCTTTGTAAATTTAAAGTCGTAATGGCTCATGACTTGTACTACCAGGCCTTGAGAAATTGTATAAAAATTTAGTTATTTCACTTCTTGCCTCTTGTCATTATTATTACATTGTGTTGGTTGTTACTTGGCTTACCTAGCGGGTTGGATTAGGTGCCATCACGACTAGGTAGATTTTAGGTCGTGACATGACCAAATACTAGAAAATAAATAGAAAATCTTTTATTTTCTAATATTTTTTGTGGAACATATTTTCCTTCGTACCAAACACACCTTAAGAGAAAAATACTTCTATTAAGAAGAGGCATGAAAAGGAAACAAGTAGTTAATCATACAATAAAATATAACACTACGCGGTTGTTTGGTAGGACGCATTAGAGGAAATAATGCATGCATTAGTATTTGATATTACTAATCCATATTTGATACATTTTTTCAACCTATGTATTATTAATGCAAGTATTAAACCTATTTGGCATTATCCTATGTATAACGAATACATAACAAACTATGGTATTAGCAATACCAAGACTGTTAATGCATGCATTACCATGATTAAAGATAAAATTGTCCTTAAAGTCCCATGAAGCTAAAGAATATGGAGGGTATTTTTGTAAACAACTAATTTTCTTAAAAATTATGCGATGCATTTTAATTTTTAATACACCACACCAAACAGTGAATAAGAAATAATCTTTGCATAACTAATGCTTGCATTTGTAACACATACATTATTAATCCCTACATTACTAATATACATTATTTAGCATTATTCTTATTGACAAAGAAATCTGAAGTGTGTCATACTCACGACTACACAATGTGTGCCTCTATGCAAGTGCTTGGATTTAGTTCTACAGCTAGTTAAAACTTTTTTAGAACAATTTCATGGTCCTCTGCAACCTATATATAGTAATTGTACCCCACAACTACCAATACCATACCTACCATATGCTCCTACAAAGCAGCAGACCCACAAACCATATGTCAAATACGATTTTAAGATTTTGATGTTTAACTTCCTAATTAGAATAGTGAGATACAGTAACAATTGTCTGGAATTTCTGTTTAGCTTTCAGATTCATGAAGGCTGAGGCCCATTAGCAAATTAGCGATATCACCGTAGGAGAGTATCATTGAACCTCCTAGTCTACTCTATACTACTCTACTAATGAGTATATATAGTAATTTTCTTTATGGGAAGAAAACTATTTTGTTATCCAAACTTAAAAATTTGAGATAAACGGTACAATTTAGTTGTGATAGATCACTTACCCTTTTCTCTTCTCTAAGTAATACAGTAACTACTCATCATGCTTCATATAGACAATTAATAATAATTAGCTTTCTGATAATGTAACTTTTGCACGAATATTATACACATACTCAAAATTGTCAATTGGATTATAAACAAGTACACTATTTTTGTTCCATATTCACTATATGTAGTTATTCATAATTATTTATTACATAACCTGATAATAAAAAGAAAAAGAAATTCTTTTACATTATCATGTCCATTTCTTTTAATTCTCGCATCTGACTGAGACATGAATTAATTCAAATTCGCACCATAAACATTTGTTATCTAAAGTAAAATTTTTGATGAAGATAGGAGAAATCCTATACAATTGTGCTATCACTGCTACTTTAAAATTGACCCATTTCTGATTGCTATCCATTATGTCAATACTATAATAAAATAGTAAGAAGTCGCTTCCAATCAGTGGATAAACATTTTGCAGACTTGACTGTCTACTTAGGACAAGAAAAAGAGACTATACTGTTCAATTCAAGGCCATCAATTCAACAATGTCGTTCCCTCACTTTCTACGCAGCGCCATTAAAATCAGCCGAATCACATCACCATCAAAGCTTGCTCTTTCATCAGCAAGATCAACACTCTTTGCTACTTCTAATGGCGATTGGATTCATCGACCCTTTTGTTCCGATTCCAATAATTCGACTTCCGTATCCGAGACGAGTACAACAGCATCAGCGTCATCGTACTACCATCTAAGCGGTGGGCCTTCTCATATGCGCGCTGCTGTGTTTTGGGAACCGGGCAAACCCCTCACCTTTGAAGACTTTCACATGCCCCGTCCTAAAGCTAATGAAGTTCTCATCAAAACTAAAGGTGATTACTTTTTCTATTTGTTAACCCAAGAAACGTGATCTAAGAGGAAAAAAAAAAGACTTCTAAAATTTGTGATCTTAATAACCCATGGATATTTTTATAATTATAAATCCTCTCATTAATTGTAAAATGGATTGTCTAAGTAATTTTTTCTAAATATAGAAATGTATCATTCTGAATAACTAAATAGGAGAGTGCATTACATAAATTGGGACAGATGGAGTAGTCTTTGGATAATTGCCCAGAAAAAAAGGTGTCTTTTTGGACTGCATTGCAAGTTTTTCCTGTATGGTTCAATTTCATATGCGAGTGCAATTCTATCTATCTTTTGAGGATATGATAATAGAGTTTAAGTTCTATGCACCGACGGTGTGAAAAAATATTTACTCAATCAAGTCACTTGTAAGGTAATTACAGGTAAAGCTCAGGATAAGTCTGGTAACACCTACTATACCAGGCTAAAAGACACTGATGGTGTAAATAAATCTTTACACTGTAGTGTATATTACTTAAATCCATGATAAAAGAGTTAATGTGTTGTGTTTTTGAAGTGCAGCTTGTGGTGTCTGCCACTCTGACTTGCATGTAATAAAAGGTGAACTTCCATTTGCTAGCCCTTGTGTTGTGGGGCACGAGATTACTGGTGAAGTGGTTGAACATGGGCAGCTCACAGACAGTAAAATCATTGAAAAGTTAAAACAATTACATCTTCTTGAAATGTGTTGTGTTCTGTTGTCCTCTGCAATTCAATGATGAGCAGTTTTTTATAATTTTTCAGATATCCTGTCGGATCTCAAGTTGTTGGAGCTTTCATTATGCCTTGTGGTAGCTGTTTCTTCTGCTCTAAGGTGACAATAGTTAGATTTATTTCTTTATGAAACTGACAATATTTGCTTATCATGATGCAGTCATGCCAAATCTTTGATGCCATAGTTATCTAATGAACACAGGGTCAAGATGACTTATGCGAGGCTTTCTTTGCTTATAACCGAGCGAAGGGAACCCTTTATGACGGGGAAACACGATTGTTCCTCCGCAATAGCGGTAAGCAGTGCAATATGCATAAGATGTTCAATTTGCTGGCTTTTCTCTTATGCTAGTAGTTTCTTTTAGCTACTAAACAGATAGCTTATCATGGTCCTAAAATCAGTATAGGTCTTCGTTGCAATATTTCTTCAGTAAAGTCTCATTTATATGGGAATCAAACTGATTTCTTTTCTTTGTGACTGTCCTAGACTTGATTTGGGTGTCAGATTTCCCTCCCATTTTTGCTGCATTACTAGTTCTGGCGGATAACTTTTTTCTGAGATAGAAGGCATCGATAGTTGGTCCAGGAGATTTTGAACCCATATTACCTTGTTTAAAAATAAAAAAGGAGTTAAATGGCTACTCGGAGTGAACTTTTATTGAAGAATTTAGGGCACAGGAAAGATGTTAATATAGTTAGAACTGCTATCACATATCGCAAGTGTTATTCTTCAGCATTGTGTAGGATGTATGTGTATGTTTCACATGCTCATTAGCTGGAGTTGAAGGTCTCTCTTTTTTTTTTTTT
>MCJB01043797.1:79106-98387 GCA_002018475.1 Nicotiana obtusifolia | reverse complement strand
ATTGGAGGGAGTAGAAGTGTTTGGTTCTGAATTGAGGAGCAACCTCTTATCCCTTATTTCTTTTTGGCGCACGAATCTTGTTCCTATTTGTATAGAAGAATAGGCGTAGTTTGTAAAAAGATCATATCTTTTGTAGGTTTTCTACTTTTGGTATACTTCATGTATACTTTTGCCCAAATATTTAATAAAATTAATTTTTTATTTAAAAAAAAAAGTGTTTGGTTCCAAATTGGACTGAAAGAAAGAGAGCGGACCTTCATATGATGGTAAGATATCTCCATTGCTGACATCAAGCTGATGTGTCTAACCCTTGGAAAAGCCCTTTTTTTCCTCTTTAAGGTAAGACCATATACATTTTTATCCTCCCTAGAGCCCTTGATGCAACAGTTTAGTATGC
The DNA here is from genome assembly GCA_002018475.1 of Nicotiana obtusifolia. NCBI lineage: Eukaryota > Viridiplantae > Streptophyta > Magnoliopsida > Solanales > Solanaceae > Nicotiana > Nicotiana obtusifolia. The sequence goes on along the minus strand of MCJB01043797.1, from coordinate 97,990 downwards.
TGTGCTTTTTCTTCTCTTTGTAGGGGGACATGAAGAGGTCAGTTCTTTGCCTCAAGTGCCATTGCTTTCTTGGAACCTTATGCTCCATTGTGATCCGCAAGACCGATAGTTTCCTCGGCCATTTCACAGAAATGGTTTATTATTGGAACCTTGCGCTTCATTTTGATCAGCAGTACTAATATTTTCCTCTTACCCCTATAATGTGTTCTGATCTTCGATATCAGTCTTTGTAAAGCATTAGTGTTTGGAATTCTTATGAACTGATTTCTTTTGCCAGAAAAGCTAATGTGGCTTACTCCTATCTGGATTCTTGTGAACCCACAGGAAAAGTAAAAAGAGTTAAATTTGGAGTGCTGGACAAAGGAAAGCTGTCTCTTGTTCCTTTAGGCTGCTGCAGTAAATTAAAGATCATTTTTTGACATGGGAGATTCCTGGTTTTTTGTTGAGCTTTTTGAATTAAATAAAAAAAGAGGAAGTGTTGAAGAGTCCTAAATCGGTCCATAAAGGGATGGGTGATCTCTTTATATGGCTTGGGGCAATCCTCACCTCATGAGCTAGCTTTTGGGGTTGAGTTAGGCCCAAGGTCCATTTATCAGAAAGTAACAGGTACAAGTAATAAATCGTATATACTGCTTGTACATGGGGTTCTTCCCAAATACATCAATAAAATACTTGCTTTATCAAAAGAAGAAAAAAAACCATATTTCAGAATAATAGTGATTATTAGTGAAAATTTGTTCACCTTTAAAAGCACACCCACATGCTTCGTGTCAACATTTTCAATGTATATCTTGTTCTTCTATTTTTTAAAAGATATGAGGGTTCAAAAGCTCCATACAATGGACCCCAACTAGTTTGGGGATGAGGCATAAGTGATTAACTGATGTGTATTATGAGTATGATCCTTTATGGACAACCATTTGAAAGCTAAGATGGTTGGTGTTCAGATTGGCTATTGCGCTGTCTAGGATTGCTGGCCTAGTGATACATGAATGAAACTTTTCTCGTGTTTTATCACCAAATCATTAGTCTTCTCTTCCAATGTAGTCAATTGCCCAATGTTGTTATATTTGGTACATATTGTGATCTTTCAGGCAAGCCAGTGTATATGTATAGCATGGGAGGTCTTGCTGAATACTGCGTTGTGCCAGCACATGCATTGGCTATTCTACCAAATTCATTGCCATACACAGAATCTGCCATTTTAGGATGTGCAGTTTTTACTGCCTATGGGGCTATGGCTCATGCTGCAGAGGTGCGCCCAGGTGATGCTGTTGCCGTGATTGGCATAGGAGGTGTTGGCTCAAGGTGAAAAGTTATCATGCATTGGCTTTGTATTCAACTTCTGATTATGAACTCAGAAACCAATAGCTCTTAGAATCAAGTCAAAATAGGAGACACAGATTATCCAAATATTAAACTTCCCAGTCAAAAAAGAAAGATAAATTTGTTTTGTGTAAGCTGACAGGAGTATTAAGAATTAATCTCATGGTTGCCTTTGAATATTGGGAGCTGAGTGCCATATGAGAGAATCGTTGAGATGAATCATATAGTGATTAGGGAAAATAAACTACACAAGTTTCCAAACACTGAACTTACGAGAGTCAAAAAGAATTAGTTTTGTATAAGCCGACAAAAGTGTTGAGAATTAATGTCATTGTTGCCTTAGGATACTGGAGACTTTGTGTGCCAGGAGAATTGTTGAGATGAATCATATATTGATTAGGAAATAAAAAAGAAAAAAGAAAAGAAAAAAAGAAACGAAAAACTACCATGGATGTATAGTTAAAAAAGGATTAATATCCACTCAAATTTGACATGTGGATGCACTTTGAAACATGTCTAACACACAGTTGGCCTTGTTGCAGTAGTCACTTTCCTTTTCTGACCTCTATCACATAGCAGATACAAACACAGCCAAATGTGCACAATGTTCTGTCAAGTGCATGACAATTGGGATTTGTTTCACATCAATTATATAAAACGTGTCGATGAGTCACATCAAGATATGAAATAGGCGTCCGTTTGGCAATTCATTATTTGCTACCCTGTTGCGGATTGGGAAGATCCCAAATTTAGTATTCTGATCTATTCAGACCGCAATTCTGGTGGTACTTTGAAATGAAAAGAGAATTTCCCAAGGCATAGCAGGCTCCTCCATGTGTCAGTCTTTTAAACCCTATTTCTTAGATTACATATTGGACCCTATTATCCTGTAGCCATCAGGCCGAAAACAAAGGGGACTGGATTAGGCGATAGACCTAGCACGAGCGTGGACCATCTTTATTTGATTAATGTTGAGAGTTATGAAATGAGTAAGATAAAATGTTCAGTGTTTCTGACATACCCACATTATGCCAGCGGTCTGAACACTGATGAGGCACTGAATATATCTAAATAGTAACTTCAATTTTGGGAAATTTAGTTTCTTAGGATACCATTTTTCTTCTTCATACTTTATCTTTGTTCGTTCTTACCCCTACTATCATGTGGGTGGGTTTCCTGAATTAAGCTTGCTACTTTTATGCTGATTTGCTTATGTGATTTATTACCTGAAAACATGATGCAGCTGTCTGCAAATAGCAAGAGCATTTGGGGCATCAGAGATTATTGCAGTAGATGTGCAAGATGAGAAATTGCAGAAAGCTAAAATGTTTGGTGCCACTCACTGTGTAAATGCATTGAAGGAGGATGCAGTGAAGAGAATAAAAGTATAGTTCTCCACTCAACTCATTATGTACATACGATCAAATTAACTATCAAAAACCACTCTTTCTGGTTTCTAGATAAATACGTGGATCGTATGCTAGTATACATCAAGGCCAAGAGTATATCTATATGTGTCTGTTGTAGAAAATTATAGGAAAATACTGTGCAACTGGACCATGAAATTATTCCTAGTGAGATCTGTAGATTCTGATTTTGCGAGTACTTGAATTTTTACCTTGAATTTATTAGCCAACTTGTGTAATCAGGAGGGGATGTTTTCACACTAAGTTTCTGTCTACTGTTTACATTTATCTTTGGATTTTGTCAAATACAGGCTGCAAATCTTGTTTAAATAAAATCTCACAACTTAAATAATTAGTTATCGGTGAGACTAGCTCTGCCAGAGCTTCTTCCTTTCATTACCATTTTTCTGTTTTCCATCATTCTCTCTAGCCAGTTTTTGCTCCTTATGTTTCTGATGCTTTACTTTGTCTGTTGGTATCTCCATTCTGGTCAATCTACTTGTATAATATTGCTATATTTGATATTTGATTACTGTGTCACACACTCACACCTATGGGTAAAAGTCAGAATGATAGAGAATTCGGACTTTCAGGTGATTAATGACAAGGCCGTCCTAATAAAGTGCTTCTTTTTTTTATGACGGTGGTGTCCGAACCTGCTTGTGCGTACCTCGGCTATTCCACCGGGTACTTGTTACCTCCCACTAGCACAGTGCCCGCCAAGGCTTGGGCAGATGGGAAAAAATCAGCCTCCATATGGATTTGAACCTTAGACTTCAAGGTTCTCCTCCCACTTCATTGACCACTAGGCCGCACCCTTTGTTGCTAGTGCTAGTTAACTATTGGTACATTATTAGTTAATTTCTTTTTGCTATTATTCACCACCTATTAACTTTTCAATCCTGAACTGCTGACAAAAAGTGTGTTGCAACTATCATTATGGTCCAATAGTTAAGGAAAGCTCATGAATATAAGACTAATTAAGACATTCCACCTAGTACAAATAGCATGTAATTAGTAGCTGTTTGGCATTTTGTTTATTTGTATTTGCATTTTTCTTCTAACATTCTCAAATGTCTTACATGTGCGTTTGTTGGGAGATCCATAACTTTTTGCTTTTCAGATTGTTCATACGACTGCTTAAACTAATGTTACCAGCTATTCGAATTGTACAGGACATCACAGGAGGCATGGGTGTTGACGTAGCTGTTGAAGCTTTGGGAAAACCACAAACATTCTTGCAATGCGTGCAGAGTGTTCGGGATGGAGGCAAAGCTGTGATGATCGGACTGACACTATCTGGTGCTAAGGGGGAGGTGGATATAAACCACCTAGTGCGACGACAGGTGTGTGTTTTCATGTGCAGGAGGTCTTTTATTGCTTGACAGTTGTCACCCTCAATTCCAATCTGCTAATCATGAAGATCCATTCCCTCTTTTCATATGCATTGAATGAAAATGAATGGGTCATTTTTACAATTCATATACATGCTCATACCCGGTTGTAGTTAGACCGACTGTTGTATGAAGCAGGGTGTTGGCCGGTCAAGAACTCTAATACCTAGAAGCTAAAAGTAGTTGAGATGAGGATGTTGAGGTGGATGTATGGGCATACCAAGTTGGATAAGATTAGGAATGAAGTTATTGGGGAAAAGGTGGGAGTGGACCCTGTGGAGGATAAGATGCGGGAGGCGAGGTTAAGATGGTTCGGGCATGTTAAGAGAGAAGTACAGAAGCCCCAGCTAGAAGGCGCGAGCGGTTAGCATCGGTGGGCAGCAGAAGGGGTAGCGGTAGGCCTAAGAAGTCTTGGGGAGAGGTTATTAGGCGGAACATGGCGCAGCTGGAGCTGACTGAGGACATGGCCCTAGACAGGTGGGTGTGGAGGTCAAAGATTAGGGTAGAAGGTTCGTAGGTAGTCGAGTGTTTCTCTTTGTCTTACTCAGTTCGCTAGCATTAGTGTTAGTATGATATCTTTTATTCATAGAGGCTATTACTACCTAGAGTTTGATTGCATTCTTGGATTCGATCTTATTTCATCTTGCTGTTATTCCTACTTGTTACAAAACTTTGCAATTACCTTTTCTTTTTCTCTAGCCGAGGGTCTTATCGGAAACAGCCTCTTTGTCCTTCGCTGCGTACATCTTATCCTTCCCAGACCCCACTTGTGGGAAACTATTGGGTTTGTTGTTGTATATACATGCACATACTTTTGAAAACACGAGCATTCTGTTAGAATGAAGATATTAAGGGTAAATATAACTAGGGGTAATATCCATCCAGTGCATGTAACTTGGACTTTAATTTCTACTGCAAGGTGATACAGGTAGGTTGGATAGGTTGACTACAAGAATAACTTTGCATATACTGGTTGCCCATACACACCAAGCTTAGAGTGAATTCAATGCTGATTTTTGCCCATACATCGAGTGGACACTGGACATCACTTGCCATGTCAGTGTATGAATTTATTTATTTATCAACATGTCAGTGTATGAATTGACATGGGCCTAGTCTGTGTTCTGTTAGAAAAATATACTGTATGTCGATTTTTAAAACATACAGATAGTTAAGTTATTAAAATGGTATATCAAACGCCATACTGGTGTATATTAATAAGAATTTTAACTCATTAAGAAAAGTGAAAATAGTCCATATACATTGGGAATTTGTTACTCTATTTTGAATCATGAAAATCCATATTATGTTTAGGTAAGACTATACAATTAAATATTCACCGTTGTGTTTTCTTTAGAGTTTCAGCAGCGCTCGTATTCTCACCGTAGATATTTGTGATACCAGATAAAAGTAATTGGTTCTTATGGAGCCAGAGCAAGACAAGATCTCCCTAAGCTGATTAAACTCGCCGAAAGTGGCATATTCAATCTAACTGCAGCTGTTTCAAGGACATGCAAATTCGAGGAGGCTGGACAGGCATACAAAGATCTCGATCAGGGAGCCATTTCTGGACGCTGTGTTGTTGAGATAATGTAATTTTGACATCTACAGCAAGCTCGTCACCCATTGAACATTCATGTAAACTTCAGTTTTCACTTTTCTTGTGGTCAAATGCTAGCAAATGTTGTTGGTGTTTAATGAAGCAATCGGTTAACACCTGTACATACATGTAAAACAAAAATAAAGCTAATTTTGGAATGCGTGCTTTCCGAAAACATTATTCTCAGAAATTTTGCCGGTGTAGAGTGGTTTAATCTCCGGTTATGCTCCAATAGGTTATGCTCCTTGGCGATTAGTGTAGACTGTAGACTGATTTAGGCAAATGTCCCCTTTTCAGACCATTCCTTAGATACTACTTTAGCCCTTGGAAAATTACCCCTTCCGGACAACGTTTTGGATACAGTTAAACCTCTCTATAATAGTCATCCTCTATAGCAACACTTCATTGTAATGATCAAGTTACCTCTGGCACCAATTTTTTCTTGAGGTTTAACTGTATAATATATGTTCATATAAGGTTCAATTTGGTTCCAAAATATTAGAATGTGGTCTAATATTTGCAATAATTTACAAACTTTTAAACTGCAATGATGTTTTCTCATAAGATTTTTAATTTGCCCAAAAAGGATCTTTAGATTGTAATTTAAAAGGTCCATCAGTTGCAAGAAAAATAAAAAAGAGAAAATCCCACTGTATACTTATTAAGCTCAAACTATTTACCCTTTAATATTCACGCTCAAACTATTTACTTTTCCTACCCATGCGGCCCAGACTATTTACGCAGTCCACCCATTAGCGGATTCTCATACCCGGCCCAAGCTATTTCCCCCAACAGCCCACGCAATTAGCGGATTCCCATACCACCGTCATTTAATGCTCATTTAATTGTCTTCCTTCTTTAACGCTACAGAGTTGGTTTCAAAAGCTCTATAGACAAACCATGAGAAACCATATTTCACCCGGCATTTAGTGATTCAAATTTTGAATTTTTTCTTCAGATTTTGTTCTATCTCTTCGTCTAATAGTAATTTCAGGACGAAATTTTTGGATGTGAAAGTGCATTTTTAGTGAAAGTGGATTTTCAAAATCATAGAATTTTTGTGTTTTTCTTTGTACTTTTGTGAATCAATGTCTGCGGATTATTTTTTTCTCTATGGGTCGGAAGCATTGTGCGCATAGATGGTGGCGCCGTGCACAACATCATTCTTCAACCCAAGTAGCTGTTGAATCAGTTGTCTCAACCATGTCCGATCCTAGTTTTAAATTATTTTTTGATTCTCCGTCTGTGTTTAGTCCTAACCCTAGCAGTAGTCATGTTGAAAACACAACTGAAAATGTAGAATTAGAGGGTGAAAAAGGCAACAATATTGATGCTTCGTCAGTCGATGGAACTCCCTACCAGGCATTACCCGAAACAAATTCCGAATCAGTCGTAGTAGGTGATGCGGTAAATGATAAGGGAAAAGCTAAAGTTGTTGAGGATTCTGAGTTAGGGGAAAGCCGACGCGAATCTGTACCTGACACAGAGACTCAACCAGCCAATGTTGATTGTAGTGATGGTTCTCAAGTAAAGAAGAAAAAAATTGGTGTGACATCCAAGAAGGTAATTTTCTTAAAATTAGTATCTGTGCTTTTGAACATATAGTACATTGTTATTTTTTGATTTTCTGGTATGATTTTGTATTATATTATAGTTATAGTCAGTTGTGTGGACTAGGAATGACCCTGTACAACTGTATACCCTGTTAGTATAGCTATATAATATATTGATATCATATGTTTGTTGGAACCTCAGTTGCGGGAATGACCCCATACAACTATATACCATGTCGGTATAGCTATATACTATATTGGTATCAATACCTTTTGGCTGTATTAACTTCCTTTAATTGGTACATTATGTGCTTTTTCTTTAATAATAGTAGTATAGTACAATATCTTAAAATACTTTATTATATTAATATGTGGAACACTATTTTTTTTATTTTTCTCTTTATGCATGTGTTATGTAATAGTAGAATAGTCATAATATAGTTGGTGGGAAATTAACCAGTAGAACTGTATAACTTGTTGGTATAATTATATGCCATATTGGTATCATATGGTAGTTGTAACATTTTTTGGTTGTTTTAGCTGCATTTTTAAGTGAATTCTATTTCTGAAATTATTTATGTGATCATGTTTTGCATTGTTGGGATTCCCTTGTGCCTATGGGCATAGGGTATGTGTTATTTAATAGTTTTTATAGTTATAGGCAGTTGTTGGAACAATCACGTACAATTATATGTCCTGTTAGTATAGCTATATACTATATAGGTATATTAGTGTCATAAACTTTTGGATCCTTTTTTAGCTGTATTGGCTGCATTTAATTGGTACATTATTTTTTATTTTTTTTGCTTTAATAATAGTAGTATCGTACAATATCTTGAAAATACTTTATAACTGCATACCTTTTTTATTTTTCTCTTTATGCCTATCTATTATGTAATAGTAGTATAGTCATTTATAGTTGCCGGAAATTAGCCAGTAGAACTGTATACCCTATTGGTATAGTTGTATGCCATGATGGTATCGTATAGTAGTTGTAACATTTTTGGTTGTTTTAGTTGCATTTTTAAGTGAATTCTATTTCTGAAATTGTTTATATGAACATGTTTTGCAGTGTTGAGATTTTCTTGTGCCTATGGACATAGATTATAAACCAAAGGTCGATTGAAATACCATCTGCAATGTCATTCGTCTGTTGAAAGAGAATTTAACAAAGAAATAACTTCGGATGTTTAAGAAAACATGCTCTGGATATTTTTTGGATATGCCACCAGTTATTGTGCAGATTCGGGTTATGCACCATTTACTTATTAGAGAAGTACATCATGAGGTGAAAATGAGATGCGGTTTGTAGTGAGTGATTCTAGGTTGCGCTTTAGTTTGGGTGAATTTACACTCGTTACTGGGCTGAAATGTAAGGGTAATACCAGTATAGAGAGCGTACCAGGTTGATTTCAAAATATTTTGGGACTACATCTGTAATATTGGCCCAACTAGTAGACTGTTTTATGAAGAATAAATGGGAGACAGATGATGATGCGTTGAAGATGGCAGTTTTTTATTTTGTAAACAGCTTCTTACTTTCTCTGCTCAAACCAAAGGTTATCACGGTCTTACATTGACTTGGTTGAGTGCAGTGATTTTAATAATTATCCCTGAGTATCAATGTTTATAACGCTACAATCGACTCGTGTTCCAACAAGTTTCAAGATAAGCCTTCTTTCTATAGACTCGGTGGCTTCCCGTTAGCTTTACAGATTTAGTTGTATGAATGCTTCCCAACTTTGGATGGTCACTTTGCTGATCATAATGGAAATAAAATTCCGCGAATTCTAAATTGGGTAGTCAAAGGTCAAATACAAAATGAGCGAGTTGCTTTGCCAATGTTTAGCTTGCAACGCGAGCAGGTAATTTTTTCATACTTTTATTACATCTTTTAATATTTTGGTACAGTAGTTTAGTCACAGGCAGTTGTAACAATATCCCAGAGCAATGATATACTCTGTTAGTATACATGTATACTATATTGGCATCATATGGTAATAGGGATCTTTTTTGCTATTTATACTTTTATCGCTACTTATACTTTTAATTTTCTCATACTTTTATTGCATCTTTTAATATTTTGGTACAGCAGTTTAGTCACAGGTAGTTGTAGCAATATCCTAGAATAATGATATACTCTGTTGGTATAAATGTATACCATGTTGGTATCATATGGTTATAGGGATCTTTTATCTTTTCATGTTTTGTTATCAATTCTATTTCTAACTAGTGTCATTAATAATTGCAGCTAAAGAACATCACCCCAACTAATGCTGAGAAGCAACTATTTGATGTACGTGGTTTAAACTTTGAAATTGAAGTTTATTGCACTGACAGTCAGTCTGATAGCTTTCAGGTTTTTGGTACTCAATTGCCAAAGACACAAAAATATGTATCAAAGTACTGTAGGTGATTCCGAACCTACCAATGTTGAGGTAATGAAGGAGTTACAAGGTATGAAGCTTTTTGTAGAGACCAAGTTTGAGGAGTTGCTTGCAGCTATTGGTAGGCAATCAATGAAACCAAAGGGAAATTCAGCAGTACTGTTCTTTTATATAATATAATGCTATAGTATATAGTTCAAAGATGCAATATATGCTTATAGGATACTATTCCATTCTTTACTTTTAGTGCACATAGTATTCTTGTAATATACACAATAATAAAATTATTATTTTTTCATTTTTAGCATAAGCAACAGGATACTAATCCTTACTTTGGTGAGATGCACAATGATTATGACCAGTTTGAAAGGGGCGACAATGGAAATGATGTTGTAGTTATTGGAGATAGCACGCCCAAAGTGCCTTCTAGTATGTAACTCATAGGCTTGATTTTTTTTTTTTTTGCTGTTATTTTTTAAAAATAGTACTCTTGATTATACTTTTATATGTTTAGTGTCTGGTTGGTGGGGTTGGTTGAGAGGGTGGTTCCAGTGGTGTCAATGTGAAGAACGTCACAACAAGGCATGGCGTATTTGCGTTCTAGTAAAATATTGTATATGCAAATTTTTTATTCTATTTTAATTTATTTAACTTTATGTATTTGTGCTTTCACTAACCTTTTTTAACTTTTTTCAGCCCCATTTGTAAATAAGCATGATCTTGGCTTGGATTCTGACTTTGAACTGTTTGCATCTACAATTGATCAAATCACCGCCATTACACAACAAGCAAAATATAAGCAGCCATCTCATGATATTAAAAAGTCCGGACCTGCTTCGTTTTCATCAGGAATCGTTGAACAGACACGACCAGATGTTGTTATTGAGTCTAAAGCTCCTCCTTTACTACAAAATACTACTCCACAGGGTAGTTACTGATTCTGAAGTTGGTATGTAAATGAGAGATTTTTTACAGCTTTTTTATTTAAACAGTGATGTTGATAATGCTTTATATGTGTTCAGCATCTCGGGTTGATGTAGGTGGTAGTAATATGAATTTGCCTTCTGGTAATGAATATAACTTTTCATTCTTTTTTTAAAAAAATTTCTTAACTTTGTATATTTGTTTCACTAGCCTTTTGTAATTTAAGCTCCCTGTCGACACGAGGGTGATCTTGACTTGGATTCTAATTTTGAATATACTGATTCTCAACTTGATCTAATTGCTGCCATTACACAAGGAGAGAGACTAATGTAAATCAATTTGGAAATGAACTGACAACTCGTGATGTAAATAAGTCTAAACCTGATCAGTTGGTATCAAGAACTGTTGTCCAGACACAAACAGATATTGAAATAACTCCTACAGTTTTCACACGGAGAAGGCACCTTGCAGTTGTAAAACAGTCGCCGTGTAGGAATGAATGGCAATATGGTGTTAGTGCAGTTGGGGGATCCTCGAAGGTTATCAAAGGAAGATTTTCATTTGTAAATGACATTTCAGTGGTTATTGATTATAAGCTTACGACTACATTCTCAAACTTTGTTGAAGCAAACATGCAAATGGGAGAGTGCATATTCGTTTCCATGTACTTTTTTTTTTCCATGTTTTCTTAATTTTTGTTGATGTATTTCTCATCCATATCTTCTTTTATGCGAGATAAGGAAGTTTATTTACTTCGTGATCGAAAGTTGGACCCTTGTTTTGACTTTGAAGTTGAACAGATTGATGATAAGACGTTTTTTCACACATAAACTAATATGGCAGGTCACTATCTAGTTCGGTATGTGTACGACTTTTTATTTTTATTTTTGTATTAGTTCATGCATATTGTTAGTGTTAGTCATGTTTTCTTCCTCTTTTTTTTTTGCAGCACTTGAATATTATATTCTACTATCTTAGGAAAAAGGCGAATATGGAATTAATATGCCAATCAAAGTCACTACTACAGATACTCTTTTTAATAATATCATTCAAAGGGTTTACACAGAATTTATAAAAGGTGGAAAACAAGATCATTTGATTGATAGATCAGACGATATCATGGAATACATGAATTAGGATGTATTGCAACACTCCATGGCACCAGGTTGATGATGTCTTCTTTCCAATTAATTAGGTAGAAAAGTGACATTGGATATTGGAGTGTGTATCGTTCCATAAGAGATGTTTTTATGTATATGAGTCTCTACGTAGTCGAAATCACAAAAAATCTATTCAAAAGGTGGCAGCGGCATATACTGTGTTGATACCCCTATTTCTAGTTAGCATTGAATTTTATAACCAAAGAAGTGACATTGTAGTAGAAAATGGACTGCACATGGGAAAGGACTTGACTGATCCATTTTAGATTAAACTGGCTACAAATCTGCCAACACAGCAAAATACGTAAGAATAGTTACCTTTTTACTTTGTTTTCCTCATTCATATTAACATTTTTCACTATTAATCGATTTTTATATTATATTTATTTGTTTTATTTCACAGATTGTGGAGTATATGTTGCATGCTTTACTGAGTACATTATTGAAGGTCTTCTAATCCCTGTTACCAATTTTGATGTGGATGGTCTTCGAGCTAGGTTTGGTATACTGCTGTAGCATTATGGGAGGAACAAGCAGTTGCATGGTGAATCAAGTGAATCTGAGGCTCCAGTAGTAGCAAAAAAGACTCGTGAAAAGAAGCTATAGAAGTAGTATAGGTCTCTTTTTGCTTTTAGTTAATCGTAGCATGAAAACTTTGCAGGATTTTAATAGTTTTTAGTGAAGTATGGTATTTTACATTATTAGATTGTAAAAACGCTAGCTTTTAAAAGTGTATTCTAAGAATACAATTGTAATAGTACAATATGTTGCTATAACTGTTTTAGTGGCAGTATTTAATAATTAATGTACTATCTTCAGTTTGTTTCATTAGACTTTTCTTAGGCTTCTTCAATAAAGTTGTTAGTTTATTAGCAGTGCCTTTCTGATACAATTTTCTCAGCACTTGAAGTAAGTCCATTAGTGCAGAACAGGGTTGTTACAACAGCACTGTTAGTTTCTACTCCTACTGCCATTTGTAATAGGAGGAGCACTGTTAGTTCATTGTAATACAACAACAGAAGTTATTTTTGTAGGTGTATTTTTTTAAGGGAGTTACGACGTTCAAAAAGAGGAACTATGTTACTATTTCGTTAAAGAACAGGGCGACTATTGATTTGAATGAGAAGAAATATTTTTAGAAAGTGAATTGGTTTTGAATTTGTATTGAGAGTTTTTAGTTGTAGTTGAATCTAAGAAATTCTGTGCAGATTTTGCATTGTTGCACCGATTGTATTCTGCAAATATTTTGGTTCAGGTATATTAATGCAGTAGAACTATATACCAATCAGGTATACAGATATACCATTTGGGTATCACATTGTATTTGAGTACCTTTTTTCCTGCAGCAACTAGGCAAAGTGTGCCAATTTTGTTGAGGAAGTATGTACATATGTTGCATTTTTTATTTTGGTGCACCATTTGTGTTTCTGCATATATTTTGGTATAGCCATATTAGTGCAATACAATTATATACCAATAATATATATAATATACCGTTCTTGTATTATATTGTATTTGAGTACCTGTTTGTTATACTTCAATATTGACATGAGTTGCAAAGTTTGTTGAGGAAGTATGTACATATGTTGCATTTGCTTGGTGGACCACTTGTATTTCTACACATATTTTGGTTTAACCATATTAGTGCAATACAACTATATGCCAATAAGGTATACAAATATACCATTCGGGTATCACATTATATTTGAGTACCTTTTTGTTATACTTCAATATTGACATGAGTTGCAAAGTGTGCCCATTTTATTAAATAAGTATGAACATATGTTGCATTTTTTTGGTGCACCACTTGTATTTCTAAACATATTTTGGTTTAACCATATTAGTACAATACAACTATATACCAATAAGAGGTATACAAATATAACATGCGGGTATCACATTGTATTTGAGTACCTTTTTCCCTTGCGGTAACTGCAAGTAAATGGCTTCCAATTTGTTATACTTCAGTACTGACATGACCTGCAAAGCGTGCCCATTTTGTTAACGACATATGTACAGATGTTGCCTTTGGGGCAACAGTTCTATTTCTGCACATATTTTGATACCAATAAGGTATACAGATATACCACTTGGGTATCACATTATATTTTAGCGACTTTTTTCCTGCAGTAACTAGATGAAAATGCATCCCACTTTTATATACTAAAATAGAAAATAAATACATTCTTACTGAAAACATAAGTAGCCATATAAATTTTTTTCCAAACACTAATTTGGCAAAGAATCACCATACCAAATATATATCTAGTGCAAGACATGTATTTTATTCTTTACAAATCAAATGATATGATTCTATGATATATGAGTTCTATAAAAACATTGAAGCATTATATAAATCTCTCTTTGGAATATTTCGGCACGTTCTCCGATTGTGTCCTTTTTTCCCCCATAGTGCACATGTAACTGTATTTCCTTCCCAACCTCCTATGCCTCTCTTCTTTTTAGGTCTTCCTGGTTTGATTTTTCCTTTTGGTGAAAGTACCACCTGCAAAGAGACATGTTCTGGAATTTGCCACATTGTTTCATCCGGTAGAGGGTTTACTAGTATCTCATATGTTTTCAGCAAGTAGTCTATGCTGTAATAATCTGAGCAATACTTGTATGAATCCATATGGAATTTTTGTATAACTGCCATTGCATGTGGACATGGAATATCGTCTAGCTGAAACCTTCCACAAGTGCAGTTTTTTTTTCATGTAAGCGCACCACATTTCTTGTTTGGCCATCAATTACTAAATGTAAGAATTGAGTTGAAGGCAACACCTAATATAATTTTAATTAAGAAAAGTCATTATCTGTATGAAGTAATAGTATTTTTAATAACAATATGCAGTTGTTTAGTGAAATCTCTAAAGTGCAGAAGTAAAACTATAGTACATGCAGTGTTTTTATGATTCTGAAAATGCATACCGCCATTGTCTGTGATAAGATAGTATTATCTGCCAATATTTTTTCATACTTTACACCGATTCTTCATAAATGATTCCACGACATCCTTCCAATTGGTGTAATTCCATTTCTGAATCAACGTCATCATAAAGTCAAGCAAATTCACAACTGGGAGGCCTCTTGCGTGCTTGTTGTGCTACATTTACAGATTCTGCGATATTCGACGTCATGCTCATAGTTCTATTTGCCTTAGAATGTGTCCGGGACCATTTATCATATCCAATATCCATCAGGTATTTTTTCACTCTACTATCAATAGCTTCTAACTCTGTCATATGCCTGTTGAATTCTTCAACTGTGTATGCTTTTGCTAATGCAAAGTATACTTCTTTGATTTGTTTTTGGCTCTTCTTGAAGTTCGTTTTTATGTTGTTCCACAGATAGAGTATATATGCATAATGAGGGACTTCTGCATAAACAATTGAAGTTGCTCTCCATATACTATGATGCTTGTCTGATACAATACACATTCCCTCTTTTTGTCCATAGGTTTCTCTGAACTACACAAAGAACCAGTCCCACGATGCATCGTTTTCCGAATCAACAATTTCTTATGCAAAGGGTAGAATGTGTCCTATAAAACCAAAGAAAAAATATTAGTTACAACACACAATATTAATATATTATTTTATATAGTAGTATAGTCATAGGTAGGTGCAGGTATGTAGCAAAATAATTATATACATATAGTTTTCGGGTCAACAAGTTTATCTTGTACCACAGCTGCAACAAAAGCTGAGACAACTTGCTTTTGTGAACAAATCTCTTATCATTTAAACAAATGTGGATAGAATTGAAATCTATCACTTTGAAAAGATTTGATGCTCGTAAGCTTGATGCTTTAAGTTTCCAAGTGCACCTTTCATCCATGCAATCAAGGGTATACCTGTTTATAATACAAATATAGTTATGTATCATGTTTTACTGATAAAAAATATACATTCAAACTAGTGCAATTCTATACTCACATAGTATATTCATATAGCATACTTATATACCATATCAATGTCATCTTTTACTGATAAAAAACATAGATAGACCAGTACAACTCTATACTCACATAATATGCTGATTTAGCATACATATATACTATATTGGTATCATGTTTTACTGATAAACAACACTCACTCAAACCAGTACAATTCTATACTCACATAGTATACTCATATAGAATCCTGATATACTATATCAGTATCATCTTTTATTGATAAAAACATAGACAAATCAGTACAATTCTATACTCATATAGTATACTGATTTAGCATACATATATACTATATCGGTATCATGTTTTACTGATAAAAAATATACACACTTACCAGTACAATTCTTTACTCACATAGTATACTCATATAGAATCCTGATATACTATAAAGGTATTACATAGTTTTTTATTACTTGAAAAAATGCAGACGAACCTTCTTGGGCATGATTTATTAACCCGATATTGACATTTTTCTCTAACGGCGTACTGTTTCATAACGAGAGCCAGCAGGTTCTTGTCTTGGTAAATTTGTCTTTTTTTAACTTTTTGATGAAATTGATTAGTTATGATGTTTGCATCATCAAGTTCTATACCAGTGTCAACTCCTTGCACGTCAAAAGTACTAATCATATCACTGCTTTCAAATTGTGCAAATTCTGATGAAATTGTAGCAACGTCGAAATTGGAGGTGCTTGCAGCTATACTATTTTTAGCAGACACACATAGTGGGAGTGTTGTCATCCCTGCACTTGATTTTTCTAATTTCATGTAAACACTAATATTCATATCGTTGCAAATTGTAATTGGTGGATATCCTTGAGCAATAGCATACTGAATAACTATTGTGTTACTGTCCTTTTGCAGTTGCTTTGCAATCTTTGAGAAGTTGTTCAAATTTCTAACAGGTCTTTATTAGAATTGCATCAACATGCAAGTTTATGAAATTATGGTTATCATCCCATTCTCCACTATACTGTAGCAGAATTGGTATATTTTCCATGATTATACAGACCTGAAGTTATAACTACAAAATCAAATCTCGACACTGCACATTTCAACAGTGTTGACGTCAAATACTGAATTTCAACTGAATATTTTTCGAACTCAAATCAACTGTTATGATTCTAACCTCCTGATCTCCAGATCTTCAAACTGAGAACAAATTAGTTAAAAATTCAGAAATTTGAGCGTTAAGCTTCTGTAATCTGCGAAATCAAAATAGGAAGAATACAATGCGAATTTGAGCATCAAAAGTTTCAGCATCTTCGAAAATCAAATCAGCTGGTATGATTCTAACAGATTGATACTTCTACAAAATTTAAGTAGAAAAAGTCGAATTTGAAAGAGAAATCAGCATCTTCGCTCTGTTTTTTCATGCTTGCAATCTTCACGATTCTGTATGCTGGTGAAAATCAGCATCTTCGCGATTTTGTGATGCTAGTGGAAATCTCAATTTTTGTGCGCTAATTTTTGTGAAATTCTGCCAAATTTGAGCAGCTTTTCCATTTTTATAGGTAGGATATTAGCGTGGGTAGTTATTTTGAGATACTCTGTTTGTTTATTAAATGAGTAGGGGATTGTAATTATTAAATGAGTAGAATTCTTTTATGGTAGAGCAGGATAAATATTTTCACTTTTATGGGTAGTCCTGTCTTTTTCCCAAAGTTAAAGCCCTTCCTCCAGAATATTGCTGATAACATCAACAATTTTAGTCTGAAAGATTCAAAAAGAGAGAGAGAGAGAGAGAGAGAGAGAGAGTACAGGCCTCTGACTTCATTTTTTAAACGTCAATTGTATTCATTTAAATAGCATTTTCTGGTCTAAGATATTACTTGCGAATAAAAGACACTAAGAGACCTCTAGTGCTATCTGCTGTGGTTGAAACCAGTGTTGCAAACATTTCTTTATATCCTTTACTTAAGCGTTTCAGCGAGCCAATTAGCTTAAAATGATACTTGTATAAAGTGAAATGTATTTCATTCTTATCACAATATGATCAAATGTAGATAGACAAATTATTAGAGGAAAGTACTGATGCTAGCAACTACATTAATAAAACATCTACCAGCCGATGGGAATTGTATACAAAATTGGAACAGTAACCTTACATCTGTACCATAATCACAGGAATGAAGAAGAAAATTTCATTCCTATCATGGCCAGCGTTCAAATGCAAAGAGAAAAACAATGAACTGCCAGTTTAACAAATGCAGGATGAATTTCATTACCCTATATTCATCTCGTATTTATGGTTAGCTGCGATTTCAACACAAAATCTGAACAGCAGAGCATATCACCATAGCCTAACATCCAAGTCACTCTTCTTTCCATTTGTTAACATACTTCAAAAAGGCAAGAGCAGGATTATCCCTTGGTGGAGCACGGACACGTGTTGATCTCCGAACCACATCTTCATCCGTTGCTGCCTTATGAGGCACCTCCTTTGATCTCTTTTGAAGTTCCAAGCTGCAATTAGTTAAACCAAAGACATTCAGAGATGGGGAGGAAACCACTCAGGGATGTCCAGATAAGCAATATCAGAAGAGTCAAGCGCATAAGGAGAATTTGATCCTTTGCTCAAACTTTAAATCGATAGTTTCAACCTTTTTTCCATAAGTGAGCATGCACAAATATTCCTGAAATATCCACATTAAAACGTGGTCACAGTGGAGGAGAAACACACACACACAAGATATAAAAGCTAGTGATCGATTTCTCCCCCATGTTGGAATATCTTCACAATTTGGAGAAATTTTTGGCAGATACAACTTCTGAAGGAACAACTATAGACACTAAAAACAAACTTAATGAAACATTAGTTAGGCCTCTGGTAGAACCTCTTTTAATAAAACAAACTTTGTAGTTTGCACTTTACAGACAAAAGTCCAAAGAGTATTTTTTACTCAGTAAACGAGAAAGAGAAGATTATGAAATTAGGTTAAACAATTAGAAAGGACCTATGACTTCTGAGTTCTTTTTCTTTTTGTTTGAAAATTTACTATGAGTTAACTTTAGAATATTAAAGTATTCTAAAAAGGAAATATTAAGCAATTTTAACTCAAAATTGAACTCTGGGTTTAAGCCCCAAATGAACACCAGAACATCGGGACTTATGCCTAAGCGAAAGCCCAGAAGGTTGGGATTTGCGCCCCACAATACTTGCAACCCCCCCCCCCCCC
>MCJB01043797.1:19413-55588 GCA_002018475.1 Nicotiana obtusifolia | reverse complement strand
GGGGGGGGGGGGTTGAAGGACAAAATAATTGACAGATTTGTCTTATATTAATCAATTCCAAACTAGTTAGGATCGGCTAGATGTGTCGTTTATGTAAATAATGAGAAAAGAAGAGATGGTGATAATGATTTGTTTGATTATTCCCTCAAGCATGTTGGGGTTTATATAGTGTCTACAAATATATCTTGCAAGGGCGGTCATCACTGATTATTTCCTGGTGAAATGAGATTTTACAAATGAGGAAAGTTTGAAGGCTATATATCAGAACTGCAGTAAATTAAACTCTAATTGCAGCATGTAAGGTGCAAGTACAGGATCAAATTAGTGTAGGCATATTCCGCAAGTTTAGACAAATTTATAGTTTCAAACCCATGCTTGATATATTTGGATCCCTACTGGTTTAGTGGCAGAATTTCTTAGATAACAATCAAACTAGCCTCTTGTATCGATGAAAACAATTTTGACTTGAACAAAACCAGGTTTGGTACTATTAGCCATGTATTCCGTACAAGTGTGTCATACTGAATCTTGCCCTACCTTGATTGTATCATTTTCTATTGTTGGATTTGTCTTCATCTTCTCCTTTAAAAATCCTCCTGTTATGCCAGAGCATGTGGGATTTTGTTAAAAGTATGTGGCAAGTTCAATAAAATCGTCACTTTCAATAACTTCACTGTGACTTTTTTTACAGAACCTTTTTATTTACATTGTCTTTATACTAGATTTACTGTTTTTGTTTTCTTTTGAACTTAACCTTGCTTGTTCTTTGGTAGTTCTATACATCTATCCGACATTTTTGTCTTTTCATTGCAGAACCGGTACTATGCAGCCTTCTGGACGATGCGGAAGAAAACAGCAACCCTGTAGTTGTTAAGCTGTCAAGCATCAAACTGTTTGCATCTTTGTGTTGCAGAATACCAAAGAATAGCTTGATACCCTTGTATGTTATCCTAGTCAAGGCATGCGGATTCAAGAAAGCGGGGATTTCAAAGTTGTAATTTTAGGTGCAGATTTAAGAGTCTGTTTATCCATTGACCAATTTAAAAGGGATGGTATGAAATGGCTATTAAATTTGTGATTGTTCGAGCTTCATCAATGTATAATAACTATGAGTGTGGTTCATCTCCAAGTTTTCAACTTAACATGAATTGATTCAACTTCAACCGCTTATAGGTTGATCCTTTACACTTCATGGGTTGATTTCACATTGCTTTGTTCTAACCAGTTAGTTTTGACTTTGATCAATTCCAGGAAGCATTCTTTGTTTGTCCTTGATCATTTCTCTTAATAAAGAATGAATAATTGGTATTTGTTAGTTTCATAAGAGACTGGCGGTACGTTAGACTAATTGCTGGGTATTTCGGCACAGACTCGTCAGTGGATGGAGCTCGTTGGAGCGCCTGCTTTCATACGTAGGTAGATCAGTTTCTTGTATTTTGGCATCTATCTCTTAGAAAAAGGCTTGCCTGTGAACAAAGTGCTCTCTTACCAGTATAGAGGCCAGACGAGGAAAAGGGGTGTGCGCGCGCGTGTAGCCCCCCTGCATCTCTACATCTCAGAACCTGTGGATTGCAAGTCATCAAAATTCAATTGAGGTGCTCGTAAAATTTACATAGGATTTGAGTGTCGCTGTGAGACGACATGTATTTTCGCATGCAAAATAAATCAGGCTCGCTCATGAGAGGTTGTTGAAGTATTAAAATATAGAAATAGATGAACGTGTTCCTCTGCAAAGAGTTATATGGCTTTAGATGTGATCGTTGGCACAACTCATTGTGGTACAAAGAGTGACTCTATAGTTATGCTACCTCAGTGTGGAATCACTTGCGGAATTTGTTTCCTGATTTTTAAGGAACTTTTTCCTAAAGAAAAATTAAAAAAATTGAAAAACATTTTCGTCATACCAAACACACCCGAAATCTGCAGGATTTTGGGATGCACTTGATAAGAAGGCCTATTATGGATTCTTGAAAATACTAAGTGAAAGCTGGTTGCTCGTAATCGTGCTGACGAAGCAAATGCCCTTTATACGGTAAGCTGAGAACTGGATTGCCAGTTGAGCCAAAGGCCTATATGGATCGTGCATCGTAGATTATCACTGCTGAGAAAATGGCTTTAAAGAGGAGAAAGCTAAAGAAACTTCGCCTAAGATTTGTGAAGAAACCTAAAAGCATTTTGATCCCTCTGGAGTCTGATGGTTTTGAGGGAGTTTTTCTTTTTCAAGTGGTATGCCGTAAGGTTTTTGTCCCTTAATTTGATATAACTTGAAAATATCAGATATAATTTTTTTCGTTCACAGCACTTCATGCTCCCTTTTTATTTTTATCTCATGTAATGTTGTTTTTAAAGCGATGAAATGATAAGAAGCGATAACTTAATCACTTCATTGGGTGAAGCCATGTGCTTCTGGCTTCATCAAAGTGTGCGTTTCAAACAATTTGCGAAAGGTGAACTCAACGAAGGATAGTTAATTTTTTAAATTCATTTTAAGAAGTTGGACTAATATTAACCAACCAAAATTAAAGAGAAATTGAATTAATATTGACATTATTGCATATATACTGAAATTATTTTTATTGCTATTTGATTATTATAATACTAAATTCATATATGTTTGATAATTTTTTAATTTCTTTTGTTGTGTGATTTACTTAAAAAAAAAGAGGTGTGGTTCACTTCTTATTTTTTGAACCAGAACGCTCATGCGCTTTTAGCTTTTAGAGACATCGACCTCATCAATCAATTTAAGCCAAATACATACGCAACCCCTTCAAGTTGGCGCTAATTTTTATTGTGACACTTAAATTAAGGCTTGTTCTCATCAGACACTCCAACTTAATACAAAGTGTGTGTAACACCTCATGTTGAGGTGGCATAAGAAGTGATTTCAGTTGATATTGAGCGCGTGAATCACTTCTTGTAACCCTTATTTTCTTTTTATATATATAATTTTTCCCTTTCCTTTTTCTTTCTCATTTAGTAGTTATTTTTCAAATAATTGTTTTTTTATGGAGGGGAAGCTACTTGTAACGATCCGACCAATCATTTTGTGTATTTGAGCTTTATTTTCTTATTTGATGCTTCCTGTGTATTTTTTATTTATTTTATGACTTGTGGGGATGGTTGATTTGGTTCCGGGAAGGTTTGAGAGTGAATTGGAATACTTAGTTCCATTTTGGAAAGCTTAAGTTGTTAGAGTTGACCAAGGTTTAACTTTTAAGTAAACGATCTCAGATTAGTGAATTGATGGTACCAATAGGTTCGTATGGTGAATTTGAACTAGGGCGTATGTCTGGATTTGAAGGTTCCTAGAAGGTTTTGGCCCTATTCGCAAAAACGTGGCAATTTAAAGAATTAGAGATTTGTAGGTTTGACCGATAGTTGACTTTGATGTTATCGGATTTTGATTAGTATTTCGGGGCTTTTGATGGGTTCATTTACTTAAATGGAACATTTCTGTAAAGTTTGGTTGAAACCCGGATTTAGGTATGATTTGTACGTGTTTGACGAAGTTGGAAATTTTGTAAGTTAAGAGAAGAATTTTGATCTTCGATTCTTGGTTTCGATATAATTTGTGGTGTTTTGAGCATTTTGATAAATTTGTAAGGTATTAGAGCTTGTTGGTATGATTGGGCACGTATGTATTTCAGAATGGCGTCAAACCATTTTAGGATGTTTTGGTGTTGCTGGCGCTGGTGTGTTGCACATGCGGTGCTTATTGCGTAGTTGCGAGGTTCCAGAAGTGATACTTCTAGCTCATGTGCGAGGATCAAATTTTCGGAGATATGGGCGCATCTGCGAAAATTGGTTGGGCAAGTAGTACCGCACCTGCGGTAGATGGACTATAGATGCGAGGTTGGTCTAGGGGCTGGAGTTTCGCAAGAGCGAGCATGGGCTCATAGAAGCGATGTCGCAAAAGCGGGATTATGGGCCACAGATGCTAAATACCTCACAACATTGTTAAATTTTGGGAATTAACTCATATTTTACTATTTTGAGTTTTGGAGCTGGGGAAGAGGTGATTTTGAAAAGGATTTTTACTATAATTTTGAAGGTAAATAATTTCTACTTGATTTTGGTTATATATCCTATTTTTCATGGATTTATACTTTTTAATCATGGAATTTTAAAGAGAAATTGGGGATTTTGTCTGCAATTTAAGAGAGTGTAATTTGGAAATTTGAGGGTCGATTTGGACGCGATTTTGGAATCTAATCACATATTTAGACTCGTGGGATTATGGTTGTCGGGATCTACCCCTTAACTCGGGTTTTGACAATGTGGATCTGGATTGACTTTTGTTGACTTTTAGGAATTTAATTAAAGATTGAAGTTTTATTATTTGAAATTAATTTCTATAGCTTTGTTAGACGTTATTGAGTTGTATTTGGCTAGATTCGAGCAGTTTGAAGGTTGATTTGAGAGGAAAAGCTATTTTGGAATGTTGAAGTTGCGGGTGGAGGCAAATCTCTTGTCTATCCTTATAAGAGAAAATTCTCTCCGTAGGTAATCTATTTGCTACATGTTGCTTGATTTAGGAGCCACCTATATGTGAGGTTACGAGCGTTTATACATAGCTAGGTTATGACCATATCCAATAGAGTTTAGCTTATGATTATGCCTTGTTTGGACTATGTAAACTTATTATCTATGTTTCATTGATTCTATGACTACGTGATAACTCGTAATTGTAGCTTAGAAGCATGCTTAAGGTTATGACTTATTGAATTTGGACATAAATAATTATTTTGCCATATATAGCTTTCTTGTTAAACCGTGGTCATATACTTGTCCTAATTGCTTTATGATTTGGTGGTTACATAGCTTAACCTATTCATGTTAAATATTATAAAAAGAATGTTGAGTATGAAATTTCTTATTGAATTATTCAAATAATTTTAAATACATGATTAGGCATAGCCATCTTTTAGCTATATGGGTTTTTATTCGCATTTCTATTGTTATGATCTGTTGCCTCTTAGTTATATCATTTCGTACATATATTCATGAGTTGGAGAGTTAGATATTATAAAAAGTTGAGAATTTTGGCACCAAGGACAATGTGAGCGAATATTGATTTTTGATCATATTGTGGTTGGAACGGATTGCATACTGCAACTGTATTATGAGTGAATCGGATTGCACGTGGAGATGTTATTATGAGTGAATCGGGTTGCATACTGCAATAGTATTATCAGTGGATCGGGTTGTACGCTATAACGGCTCTTGAGTATGGATCGATCCTTCCGGAGCAGGTGATTACCCATGCTACCTTGAGACCTATGAGTGCAGGCATCTAGATTGACGCAGTTTTTGATACTTGGCCAATGTCGAATATATCGATTGTACAGTAAGGATTGGTATTGAATTATGAGCATGCATAGGTAATCTAGACTCATTTAGTGGCTCTTGTATATGTATGAATATTGACTGATTTACAATATGTTTAGGAAAAAAAAGAGATAACTGATATTTTATCCTATCTCTTGTATAAAAAGCATGCTAAATTTCAGATTTATTGTGTTCCTACTGGTGGACTTGATTTGTGCTATCATGTTTTACCCCATGCTCTAATTATGTTTCATATGCTTATTGAGCAGTTAGTAAGTGTCAATGTTGACCCCTTGCTACTACTTTTTCGAGGCTAAACTTGATATTTACGGAGTACCGTAGTTTTGTATTCATACTATAATTTCGCATATTTTTGTGCAGGTTCTGAGGCTTGTGTTAGTGGTACTCTTTGAGCTAGGTAGGAGTGTTTATTTGGAGAATTCGTGGTGAGCTGCCTTGCTTGATCCAATCCGCAGCATATGGAGTTTCCCTTCCCTACTCATTTACATCTGCGTATGTATTTCATTTTCGGATAGATGTAATATTCACTTGAGATTATATACTCTTGTTAGATGCTTATGTGATGATGTGACACCAGGATTTGGAAGAGTTTGTGAGATAGTTGTGGTGTGTTCAGAACCTGTCTAGGATTTATGTACTTTTGGTATTAGGTTATGACTTATTCCACCTTGCTATTTATATCATGAATCAGTTAATAACTTAATAATTGAATTCTACTGTTTTTTTTGAGTGTTAGCTTGCTTAGCGAGCGAGTTAGGTGCCATCATGGCCTTTGGTGGGATTTGGATCGTGATAAGTTGGTATCAGAGCTCTAGGTTCTAAGGGTCTCATAAGTCACTAGCAGGCCTAGAAGAGTCTTGTGGATCGATATAGAGATGTAAGTATCTATCTGCGAGAGGCTATAGAGCTTTAGAAATCTTTCATTTTCTTGATTCTGTGTCGTGCGTTGATTATTGTCTGAGTCTGAATCCTCTCTTTTACTCTCTTATATATGGTGAGAATGCACGCTTCAGCAGCGGCAGGCGATGGAGAGGCAGTACCACCGGTCGTAGTATTGAAGAGCAGAGGCCGAGGTAGGGCCAAGGCTTCCACCAGGGGCAGACACCTGCCAAAGCCCAGGAGCATACTAGGACAATATCAGTGGATTAACCTGCGGATTAGGTAAAGGATTAGTTTATTGATGATCTTGTTGAGGCTCCAGTGCCAGGTCAGCATCCAAAGGGTTTTGTTGCTGCATCGGTATTTTAGGAGACCATGGCCAAGATGCACAGCTTTATCGATGCTTTGACTCAGGAAGGAGTAGTTCCAGTGGTCCCAGTCACATCTCAAGTTGGAGGAGGAGTTCATACCTCTGATACTCGTGCTCCAGAGCATCCTATTATAGAATCTAGCCCTATGGTTATGCCTACTATGTCTTCTAATGAGCAGAAGAGGATGGAGAGTTTCCAGAGGTTATATCCTCCACAATTTGAGGGTGGTGCTTTAGCGGATGCCCATGATTTCTTGACAGATGTCATCAGATGCTTCGTAACTTGGGCTCGGTAGAGTCTAAGGGTGGACTTCACTATGTTTCAATTTAGAGGGGCCTCTAGGAGATGTGGTAGACTTATGAGCTGGGTAGGATAGTAGATTCACCTCCTCTTACTTGGGCTCAGTTCTCATATTTGTTTCTTGAGAGGTACATCCCACACACCATGACAGATGAGTTGAGAGGCCAATTTGAGCATCTTTAGCAGGATCACATGACTGTAACTAAGTATGAGGCAAGATTAACAGAGTTGTCTTGTCATTCTACTATCTTGATCCTTATCGAGGCAGAGACGGTGAGGCAATTTATTGAGGGTTTGAATTATAGCATCAGGATTTCTATGGATCGAGAGTCATAGATTGGGACTACTTTCCACCAGGTCGCGGAGATAGTTGGGAGGAATGAGCGTATTCGTATCCATTGACGAGAGGCTATAGTGAGAGAAACAGGCTTCATCATTTTGGTAGCTTCAGTGGTACCACATCTAGAGGACGGGGTCAGTATAGTAGAGGCCATCATGGTAGAATAGCTCATTTTACACAACATGTAGCTCATGGAATGGTGGCAGGATCATAATTCTATATTCCAGTTATATCACTTAGTGCTCTCCTAGTGAAGTCATACCGTCTCTATCAATTCAGGGTTCTTCCAGTAGGTATTCAGGCCATTAGGGGCAGGTTCAAGTTCAGCAGCCATAGTCAACTAGTGGTTGTTATGATTGTGGAGAGCTTGGCCACATGAAGAGGCATTGCCTTGGGCTTGTTAGGGGCGCAACTCCACAGATTTTGATTTTTGTACTAGTTGCTCCATCCCTTCCTAGTCAGCTAGAGGGGGTGAACATGCATCTAGAGGTTGTCTTAGAGGATGGGGCCAGGTTGGTGGTGGTCAGACCAATGGTGGTCAGGCTTGTTGCTATGCTTTATAAGGTAGACTCGAGGAAGTGGCCCTAGATGCATTGATAACAGGTATGGTTTTAGTCTGTCATAGAGATGCTTCTATGTTGTTTGATCCGGGGTCTACCTATTCTTATGCGTTATCATATTTTTCTCCTTATATGGATATGACTCGTGGTTCTCTTGATATTCATGTTCATGTATCTACACCTATTGGTGATTCTATTGTGGTGGATCGTGTATATCGCTCTTGGGTGGTTACCATTAAGGGTTATGAGACTAGGATTGATCTTCTATTGCTTTATATGATCGACTTTGAGGTAATTTTTGGTATAGATTGGCTATCTTTGTACCATACTATTCTTGATTGGCACTCTAAGACCATGGCGTTGACTATGTCGGGGTTGCCAAGGTTAGAAAGAAAGTATTCTCTTAGTCATACCCCCAGTAGGGTGATTTCATTTCTAAAGGCTCAACAGATTATTGAAAAAGTTTGTTTGGCGTATCTGGCCTTTGTTAGAGATACTAGTTTTGAGACTCCTACTGTTGATTCAATCCCAGTAGTGAGGGAGTTTCTAGATGTGCTTCCTGCGGACCTACTGGTTATACCACCCGATGAAGATATTGATTTTGATATTGACTTGGTGCCTGGTACTTAGCCCATATCTATTCCACCGTACTGTCTGGCTCCAGCCGAGGTGAAGGATTTGAAGGAGTAATAATAGGAGTTGCTGGATAAGGGATTTATCAGGCCTAGTATTTCTCATTAGGGTACATTAGTGTTATATGTGGAGAATAAGGATAGTTTTGTGAGGATGTGTGTTGATTATAAGCAATTGAACAAGGTCACTATCAAGAACGAGCATTTATTACCTCACATTGATGATTTATTTGACCAGCTTTTGGGTGCGAGGGTATTCTCAAAGATTGATTTGAGATCAGGTTATCACCAGTTGAAGATTAAGGCTTCCGACATCCTAAGATGATTTTTAGGAATCGATATGGACATTATAAGTTTCTAGTGATGTCTTTTGGTTTGACTAATGCTCTGGCAACTTTCATGTATCTAATGAATAGTGTGTTCCAGCCGTATTTAGATTCGTTCGTTATTGTATTAATTGATGACATCTTGTTATATTCTCTTAGTAGAGAGGAGCACGAGTAGCATTTGAGGATTGTGCTTCAAATTTTGAGGGAGAAGAAGTTGTATGCTAAGTTCTCCAAGGGCGAGTTTTGGTTGGAACAAGTGCTATTCTTAGGCCATGTGGTGTCCAGTAATGGTATCAAGGTGGTGCCAAGAAATATTGAGGCCATTCAGGGTTGGCCCGGACCTTCTATTACTAAAGAGATCAGGAGTTTCTTGTGTTTGGATGGCTACTATCATCGCTTTGTGGAAGGGTTATCATATATTGTAGCTCCATTGACCAAGTTAATTCAGAAGGATGCTTTGTTCAGATGGTTTGATGAGTGTGAAGTGACTTTCAAAAGCTCAAGACTGCTTACAACTCCAAGTTTGGTATTTCCCTCGGGATTATGGGTGCATAATGTTTATTGTGATGCTTCATGTGTTAGCCTTGGTTGTGTGTTGATGCATGACGGTAAGGGGATTGCATATGCGTCGCGCCAGCTGAAGCTACGTGAGAAGAATTATCTGGTTCATGATTTGGAGTTAGTAGCTATTATGCATGCACTCAAGATTTGGAGGCATTACTTGTATGGTGTGTCCTGTGAGATTTACACTAATCATAGAAGTCTTCAACATTTTTTCAAGCAAAAGGACTAGTATTTGACACACCATATGTGGTTGGAGTTGTTAAAGGATTATGATATTACTATCTTGTATCATCCGGGAAGGCGAATGTGGTACAGATACTTTGAGTAGGAAACGGAGAGTATGGGAAGTTTGGCATTTATTCCAGCTGTCGAGAGGCCTTTGGCTATAGATGTTCAAGTCTTGGCCAATAGATTAGTGAGACTGGATATTTCTGAGCCTAGTAGAGTTTTTGCTTGTGTTGTTGCGCAATCGTCTTAGTTTGAGCGCATTAAGGCTCGTCGGATATGATGATCTCCATTTTCTTGTTCTTAAGGACACAGTGTTGTGAGGTAGTGCTGTGAAGGTTTTCATTGTTAATGATGGTTGTATTGCAACTTCAAGGTCAGCTTTGTATTCCTAATGTGAATAGTTTGAGGGAGTTGATTCTTGATAAGGGTCATACATCGCAATATTCTATTCGTCTAGTTCTACGAAGATGTATTATGATTTGAAGCAGCATTATTGGTGGCGGAGGATGAAGAAAGACAATGTTGGAAATGTTTCGTGGTGTTTGAATTGTCAGCAGGTCAAGTATGAGCATCAGAAACCAGGTGATTTGCTTCAGAGGTTAGATATGTCGAAGTGGAAATGAGAGCGTATTACTATGGAACATTATGGTAGGAATGCCATGGACCCGGAGGAAGTTTGATATTTTTTTAGGCCATTGTGGACTGATTGACCAAGTATGCGCATTTTATTCTGTTCCTGACTTCTTACACTTTGAAGTTGACTCAGATCTACGTTAGAGAGATTGTCTATTTGCATGGCGTGCCTATTTCTATCATATCGGAACGGGGCACGTAGTTCACATCGTACTTTTTGGAGATCTCATGTGGAGCTTAGTACTGAATTTCACCCGCAAATGGATGGGCAGTCCGAGTGGACTATTCAGATCCTTGAGGATATGTTGAGAGTCGGTGTTAGTGATTTTTGAGGCCAATGGGATTAGTTTCTACCATTAATGGAGTTTGCTTACAATAATATCTACCAGTTTAGAATTCAAATGGATTCTTATGAGGCCTTACATATGAGGCAGTATCATTCTCCGGATGCTTAGTTTAAGCTTGATGAGCTAGGTTGTTGGATACAGATTTGGTTCGTGATGATTTGGAAAGGGTCAAGTTGTTTCAATATCAGCTTCATATAGCAAGTCCAGGCAGAAGAATTATGCTGATAGGAAGGTTCCCAATGTGGCTTTCATAGTGGGTGAGAAACTTCTACTTCAAGTTGCGTCTATGAAGGGCACGGTGAGATTTGGGAAGAAGTGCAAGTTGAACCCATGACATATTGGTCCATTTGAGGTTTTAAAGAGAGTTGGTAAGGTGGATTAGATGCTTGTTTTACCATCCAACTTGTCGGGAGTTTATCCGGTATTTCATATTTTCATGCTTTAGAAGTATCATGAAGATAAGTCACATGTGTTAGATTTCAGTTCAGTGCAGTTGGATGAGAATCTCACTTATGAAGAAGAGCTGGTGATCATCTTGGATAGGCAAGTTTGGAGGTTGAGATCCAAAGAGATTGCATTAGTGAAGGTTTAATGGAGAGGTCAGCTGGTCGAGGAAGCGACTTGAGCATGATATGCGGAGAAAATATCCTCATTTTTTTGGCATTCCAGGTATGATTCTTAACTCATTCGAGGCTGACATTTGTTTAAAAGGGAGATAATATGATGACTCGGCCGGTCGTTTTGTATATTTTAGCCTCATTTCTCTTTTTAATACTTCTTGTATGTTTGTTTGTTGTTTTGTGCCTTCGGGGATGGTCTGATTAGTTCCCGGAAGGTTTAAGAGTGAATTGGAACAATTAGTTTTATTTTGGAAAGCTTAAGTTGCTAAAGTTAATCAAGGGTTGACTTTTGAGTAAATGATTTTGAATTAGTGATTTGATTATTCTAATAGGTTTGTATGATAATTTGGGACTAGGGCATATGTTCGACTTTGAATTTGGAGGTTCCTGGAAGGTTTTGGCCTTATTTGCCGAAAGTAGGCAATTTGAAGAATTAGAGAGTTTGTATGTTTGACCGATAGTTGAATTTACTGTTATAGGATTTCAATTGATGTTTAGGAACTTTGGATATGTTCATTTAGTTAAATGAAACTTGTGTGTAAAATTTGGTTGAGATCTAGAATATATAGGTTTAACTCAGACGTGATTGGCAAAGTTAGAAAGTTTGAAAGTTAAGAGAAGAATTTTAATCTTTGATTCTTGGTTTCAATGTTATTTGTGGTGTTTTCAGCATTTGTATAAGATATTTGGACTTGTTGGTATGATTGGACGGGGGGCCCTAGGGGCTCGGCTGTGTTTCGGGATAGTGTCAGACCATTTTAGGATGTTTTGGTGTTGCTGGTGCATGTCGCACCTGTGGTTCTTATTTCGCAGGTGAGAGGTCGCAGAAATGACACTTCCAGACTACTTGCGAGGATTGCATTTGCAAAAATATGGGCGCATCTGCGAAGATTAGCTGGGCAACTGGGGCCGCACCTACGGAGGTGTCTGTCGCACCTGCGGTACCGCATCTGTGGACTGCATATGCGAGGATGGTCTAGCGAGATTATAGGCCACAGATGAGAAATTCTTGACATCATTGTTATATTTTGATGGTTAGTTCATATTTCACTATTTTGAGTTTTAGAGCTTGGGAAGAGGCGATTCCAGAAGAAATTTTCACTACTTGAGGGTAAATGATCTTTACTTGATTTTGTTTATATATCTTAATTTTTCATGGATTTATACATTTTAATCATGGAATTTTGAAGAGAAATTTGGAGGATTTTGTCTACAATTTAAGAGAGTGTTATTTGGGAATTTGAGGATTGATTTAGACCCGGTATTGGAACCAAATGACTCTTGGGATTATGAGTAATCGAGATCTACCCCTTGGCTCTAATTTTGGCCATGTGGGTTTGGGTTGACTTTTGGGGATACGATTAAATATTGAAAGTTTATTGTTTGACATTGATTCCTATAGCTTTGTTTGACACTATTGAGTTGTATTTGATAAGATTCGAGTCATTTGGATGTTGATTTGTGAGGAAAAACTATTTTGGAAGGTTGATGTTTATCGGGTGGATGTAAGTATCTTGTCTATTCTTGTAAGAGGAAATTCTCCCCGTAGATGATTTATTTGCTATATGTCACTTGATTTAGGAGCCAAATATATGCGAGGTGAAGAGCGTATACGTGTAGCTAGGTTATGACCATATCCGAAAGAGTTTGACTATGATTATGCCTTGTTTGGAGTGTGTGAACTTATTATCTTTGTTTTATTAATTCTATTACTACGTGATGACTCGTAATTATGACTTAGAATCATGCTTAAGGTTATGACTTGTTGAGTTTGGGCATAATTGATTATTTTGCTATATTGAGCTTCCTTGTTAAGCCATAGTCATACACCTGTCCTAAATGCTTTATGATTTGGAGGTTACATGATTTAATCTATCCTTGTTAAATATTATGAAAAGACTATTGAGTGTGAAATTGCTAATTGAATTGTTGAGATGAATTAAATTACATGATTAGCCATATCAATCTTTTAACCATATGGGCTTTTATTTATATTTCTATTGTTATATGATCTGGTTCCCTCTTAATTATATTATTTCATACTTACTATTCATGAGTTGAAGAGTTAGATATTGTGAAAAGTTGAGATATTTGGCACAAAGGATATTGTAAGCGATTATTGATTATTGATGATATTGTGGTTGGAACAGGTTGCACGCCACAACCGTCTTATGAGTGGATTGGTTGCACGCTGCAATGGTAATATGAGTTGATTGAGTTGTACGCCGCAATATTATTATTAGTGGATTGGGTTTCACGCTACAATGGTGCTTGGATATGGATCCATCCCTCCAGAGTCAGGTGATTACCCATGTTACTTTGGGTCCTGTGAGCACAACACCCAGATTGGTTCTAGTTTTTGACACTTGGCCAATGTTGCTGATCACGCCCGATTCTAGTCCTAAAAGGGATAAGCGGTCGCTGCAAATATAATCCGGTCTAAGAGTCCGGAGTAAAATCCCACATAGAACTAAGGTTTATCTACAGTTGTTCACTATCACTAAGAAGACAAGCTCGAATAATTCCTAAGTAATAAATATTAAGATTATTATATATGATTAACTAACAAATTAAAGTAGTAGATTAACAACTAGAAATAATAAGGGTTGAAGAAAAGATTAAAGAGGTCTAGAGTTATGATTTTTCCAATTGTCGGAATCCTTCCCGCTACGTCTTCTATAATTTTACCTAATTATTCTCTAACGATTGTAAGTACTTTGGGTGTTGTAGCTCTCTCTCGAGCAACTACCATAATGTACTAGACGTATTCTCTCGAAATACGCTAGCTGACACTAATTCACCGCTCATTACTTTTGACGGCCAATTTTGACCCTTCCTTTTAAAATTAATTTGCTTATACTTATTAATTTACAATAAATATTTGAAAGTATTTACCTGTTTCTACAAATTAATTAATCATTAGTTTCGAAATTAATCACCTAGAATTAGTATTATGTAATTACAAATATACTTACTATTTTAAGATTATTAAAATAACTTTTATATACATCACATAGGCCTTATAATTAATTTGACAAATTGCTCCTTAATTTTTGGTTAATTAGACTACTATGTTAATAATTTGGAAATAATGCTTTAATTCAAAAAATGAAGTATTTATTAACAATTAATTACATTAGTCAGTAATGTATATAATAATTATAATTTTACTGTATTTTATTAAAAATTATGAAGCTTATCTAATGTAATTATAAAGGGAATCAAAAAAGGCTAAAGGTTATATTTGCAATTCTCTATTAAACACAAATTGGCCATTCTTCCAATCAAGACCAGCCTAATTCCCAAGCCCAATCCGGAAATACCCAGTCCAAGTAACCCCTCCCTTTCCACTATTGTAATCCTTTCCACTCCCTTTAAACCAATCACAGCATGCCACGTCGCCTTTCCCATCTCCTCACAAAAGAAACACAACTGATCTGAGCCATCCATCCCGCAGATCAACGGCTCTAAATTTATCTCCGTTTTCCTTTTAATTTTAATAGCCCAGCGAGCTTATTCTTGGCAGTTGAAACTAAGGGATCTAATGGCTCTCAAAATTCATCCATAAAAACATTTAAATCCCATATTAACAGGACCGTTGATCCAAAAGATCAACGGCCCAGATCCCTTCGCCTAAGTTTAACCTAAGGGACGACCCTAATTATTCTCCTAACCCTAATCATTTCCACATTGAACGGTCGCCTCTTCTTTCCCCTTTCATTCACTATTCTCTCAACTTCCTATGAACATCAATCAATAGACCTTGCACAAATTCGTGCACGATCATGAGATTTCTCAGTAAATCATCTCTCCCGCCTCCCTATCCGTGAATCTTGCTGTATTTCCTTCTTCATTGATCAAATCTGAAACACCATACATGGCCAATAAATTCGGAGCACTCATTTCATCTTTATTCTTTCAAATCCAAACTTGCAGAATCATCTGCTTTGTCTCTAGGATATGAGACCAGTGATTCACTTTCCATTTTCACTGATTAAATTCAAAACCCCTCAAATCTGAAAACCCTAACTTGAAGATGTAATTTCAAATCGTTTAAATCCTCTCTCACTCCGTCACATCGGAGCATGCATAGGGTTTTTCAGAGTATTCATTATGAGGATTCTTTACCCATAGGTCAAATGCTGTGACCTCTGGGTTTTAAGTCTTGATCGATGGTTCTCTGCCTTCAACGATCAATCTCCCTTCTCAGGTAAAATCTTCACTTCTTTCCCCTCTACTCTTCTCTGATTTCACTAAGATTGCTCACATCATCAGCTCATTGTCATCCTCTTTGAATTTTGTTGAACCCTAGAGGCATTGAATGCCACTATAAAAGGAGCCTTTAATGCTCTCACCTAACAGACCAGACCTAATACGAACACAAAAAGCAACAAGATTTCATAGAAAATTTAGGTTTCCTTACTGATTTTTGGGTTCTCTCTCTTCTTTTTTGAGTGCTTTCACTACTCAAGCTTGAAGCTTTGGGTCCTAGGCAATCAGAAAGAATCTCTGTTTGGTCTGCTGCCCTAGAGAAGGTCAGTACACCTCCAAATTTTCTCTTTAATTGTCTTATGCGAATATCATGAACATGCTATTGTCTTTTGTTAATTGTGTTCGTTTATGATGTTTGTCATTAATTGATGTTATTTCTAGTTCTTGATAATGTGTTGTTGATTTGTGGTCATTTCTCATACTTTTGAGTATCTCTAATTGGTGTTGATTAAGTTGTTATGTGACCTTAATGATTTTCATTCTGATTTCAAATAGTCTACATGATTAAGTTTCCTTAAGATGCATTAATGACTTCTCATGTTTGCCTAGACTTCATATTTTCTTTTAATGAATCTGTTGTGATCACTGTCTCTACAACACTTTTTTTTCCTGCATTCTGTTTGTTCTGTAGTCGATATTGTTGTTTGATAATTCTAACTAGAGCAAACCTGAAAGATTATAGCTTAATCCTTCACCATATAGTTGAAGTATGTGAAGTTTAAATGTTTAAATGATTTCCTTCTTTATGTAAGTGTTTTCCAATTCTTAAAGCAGCTTGTGAGTCATTGCAATGAGAGTTTATGTCTGTATCTAACTGTTAGTTGCATCTCCAGGTTTCTCTATATGAAACAGTCTCATTAAGGTGAACTTTTCTGAATATCAGTAACCGTTAGCATATATCATGTTATGATCAGGTTATCTTTTCATAAAAATAGGTTATATCTATGTTTGTCATAGTTGAATGATAACTGTTTTCAAGCTGAGCATAACTGCTTCATATTTAGATGTAAATCTTAGTCTGTATAGCTGAGTTAAACATGTTTGGTACAATACATTCCTTGTCTTTAATCCCTTTTATGACATTGCTGACTTGGTCTCATAATAGGTGAAACTTACCCTGTCAGTGTAAGATCATAACCTCATTTGAAGTATCTATGTGTAGTTGATTAGAAATGTTGTATGTGCCCCTATTTGTCTTCATGATCTTATGTTCCTGTACTTTGTTTTGGCACTCAGTCCTCTCTTTCCTTACTAATCGAAACTGAATTTGATATGTAAATCCTAAGAGAACTTCTTATTGTTACTGCTTGGACATAATAGTTTACTTACTTCAATATAAGATTAGTGTTTTTATGAAGATGTGGTTCTGCTATCAATTACAAATGAAGTAGGGTTGATAACCTATGATCTTGTTAAGCACCTTTAGGAATTCCATGTTTAAATCTACAAACATGTAGTCATGCTAAGAGTCCTGTTCATGTTCTGGTATCTTTAATAACACCTTTAGAAGTTGCTGATTATAACTCTTTGTCTGAATCCCTGTTGATGCTTTTAGAAGTTTCAAGTAGTGTTGTTAATCTATACATGTTCTAGAGGCAAGAACTGAGCTAACCAATATGTGGTCAGTCTATTAGGACAGAGGTATTTGTATTTCTGGGTTGCTGCATATTTGAGCTGTGTGCTCTTTGTCTATTTAACGACCCTGCCGGTTGTTTTGAGTGTTGTAGCTCTGTTCCCCCCTTTACTGCTTATTTTATGCTCGACTGTCATTATGTGACTTGCCGGGGTAGTTGGTTCGGTTTCGGAGATGTTTTGGAATGACTTGAGGCACTTAGTCTCAAGGTTAGAAGCATAAGTTGAAAAGATTGACCATATGTTGACTTATGTGTAAATGGCTCCGGAATGGAGCTTTGATGGTTCCGATAGCTCCGTAGGGTGATTTTGGACTTAGAAGTGTGTTCAGATAGTGATTTGGAGGTCCGTAGTGGAATTTGGCTTGAAATGGCGAAAGTTGGAAACTTAGAAGTTTTAGAAATTGAGAAGTTTGACCGAGAGTTGACTTTGGGGTTACCGAGCTCGGACTTTGGAACTCAATCAGACTTGATTTGATAGGTTTTGGCATGGAATGTAGAAGTTAAAAATTCATAAGTTCATTAGGCTTGAATTGGGGCGCGATTCGTGTTTTTGATGTTGTTTGATGTGATTTGAGGCCTCAACTAAGTTCGTATCATGTTTTTGGACTTGTCGGTATAATTGGTTGAGGTCCTAGGGGCCTCGACTGGATTTCGGATGGCTTATTTTGGGCAGTTAAGGTTTTGTTCCATGCGATCGCGTAAGCTAGAGGAAGCAGTGAATCGCGAACACGTGGGCTAAGCAGCGTTCGCGAAGACAAAATGAGGCAGGAGCTGGTCGCGCATGTTATTCTATGCAAATGCGTGGTTCTGTCCGCGATCGTGTAGTCCTGGGAAGCCTAAGCATCGCTTTCACGAGGTGTTTATGCGTTCGCGTAGACTTATGTTCTGGGGCAGTTGAGTTTGTGCTTCGCGATGGTGAAGCTTTTCCTGCGATCGTGAAAAAGGGACATCTGGGCAAAATTTAAAGTCTCAAAAATGAGGGTTTGAGTAATTTTGGTATGGTTGGACTCGTGGTTGAATGAGTGTTTGAATTTTGTAACTTTCATTAGATTCCAAGTTATGGGCCCGGGGGTTAACTTTTGAGTTGACTTTTTGACTTTTGATTAAGAACTTATCATTTTTATATGGAATTGATTCCTATAGGTTGAGTTGATTGTATCAAATTGTTTGTGGCTAGATTCGAGACATTCAGGGGCCGATTCGCGAGGCAAGGGCTTGTTGGAGTAGAGACTTGCACAATTTGAGGTAAGTAACACTTCCAAACGTGGTTCTGAGGGTATGAAACCCCGAATTACGTACTATGTGATTGGTGTTGAGGTGACACACATGTCAGGTGATGGGCGTGTGGGCGTGTACCATAGGAATTGTGACTCGATCGAATACGTGGAACTGTGTAGTCATATAACTTGTATCTTTCACGTATTTCCCATGTGTTAGAGAAAATGGAACTGTGATTCATGTCAGAAATCATACTTAGGCTACATGCTGGTACTGTTAGGACCCACAGTGGTCGTGTTACATGTTGAATTATTTGCTTCATTTGCGATTTGTACTAAGTCACAACTATCATTTGCATATCATATATCAGTCTCTGTTGTAATTTATTGATACATCATATCATCATCATTTGGGTTGATTATCCGGATACTTTTGAGCTCGAGAGACTGGGGAGATTGATGACTGAGTGTGGCTGATGGCCTAATTGTAAGGATATTTATGGGATCGGGCTGCACGCCGCAACATGCTTTATTGGTTCATGCCATGATTGGCTTATTATAGAGCTTGCGCAGGATCCGCCCCTCCGGAGTCTGACTTATCAGCAGTGAGCGCAGGTACCTAGTGAGTGCGAGTGCGAGTGCGAGTGCGAGTGCGAGTGCCGATAGCTAGTGCCTAGCGATTGGGAGGATTGAGTGACTGTGAGGACGAAGTGACTGTGAGGAATAAATGACTGTGAGGATGGAGTGAATGGGAGGACTGAGTGATTGATACTTTGAGATTATACATATGAATTCATCACTGTTTTGAATTACAGTTGGCATACATAACTTACATGTAGATATCGAGATGTATCATTTCTCATTTTAGCTACACTTGACATATCTTACCTGTTTGAGCTTTAATTGTTGAACTTGAAAGCATGCCTACATTTTTGTACTCTATTTATGTAATTGGACTATACTTGTGAAGCTCGTCACTACTTTCAGCCCAAAAGTTAGACTTATTACTTACTGAGTTAGTTATACTCATGCTACACCCTGCACTTCGTGTGTAGATCCAGGTTCTTTTGGGTATGGTGGTTGCTGAC
Source organism: Nicotiana obtusifolia (assembly GCA_002018475.1). Taxonomy (NCBI): domain Eukaryota; kingdom Viridiplantae; phylum Streptophyta; class Magnoliopsida; order Solanales; family Solanaceae; genus Nicotiana; species Nicotiana obtusifolia. Next base: position 36,222 of record MCJB01043797.1, on the reverse strand, counting down.
TTTGGAGCTATTATTCTATTCGGAGATCCTCGAGGTAGCTGTTTTGGCATCCGCAGTCCTTGACTCTCCTCCTTTATCATTTAGTTCTATTTGTATTGTTCTACTCTTCTAGACAGTGTATCAGACTATATTATTATATAGATGCTCATGTACTTAGTGACACCCGGCTTTTGGGGGAATATTGTATTGAGTCGTAGTTTTTACATATCTGTATTTATGAGATTTTACTCTTAAACTCATTTTTATTATGTTTTATAACTTAAAGAATGTGTGGTTATTAAGGTTGTCGGCTTGCTTAGTATTTTGATAGGCGCCATCATGACACGTGAGATTTGGGTCGTGACAAGTTGGTATCAGAGCCTACATTACATAGGTCTCACGAGTCATGAGCAGGTTTAGTAAAGTCTTGCGGATTGGTACAGAGACGTCTGTACTTATCTTCAAGAGGCTGCCGAACCATTAGGAAACCTTCACTTTTTTGTATTCTTGTCGTGCGAATTTATTGAATCTGGAACCATTCGGCCACTGTAGGGGTCGCGGTAGGGGCCGAGGTGCAGCTCGTACAATAGCTAGAGCAGCACCTATAGATCTACCAGTTGCTCCAGCCCAGGAGCAAGTTCTAGATATGGTTGAGCCAGTGGGACCAGCTCAGGCACCAGTTGTGCCCATTGTGATTCCAGGCTTTCAAGAGGCTTTGGCTTAGATATTGACTGTTTGCAATAGCCTTGTTCAGGCGGTTTCTGTTCAGACCTCGCCAGCCACTTCTCAGGCCGAGGGAGGTACTCAAACTCTCGCCGCCCGTACTCCAGAGCAGGTGGTGCAGGGACTTCAGACACCGGGGGTACTACCAGCCCAGCCAGTTGTAGTTGCTCAGGCCCAGGTGGGTCCCATTATGAGTGATGAGGAGCAGAAGAGGCTACAGAGGTTTGGAGGCTCAGGCCTTCATCATTCAGTAGGGCTGAGTCAGAGGATGCTTAGGACTTCTTGGATAGGTGCCAGAGAATTCTGCGCACGACGGGTATTCTGGATACTAGTGGAGTCTCCTTTACTACTTTTCAGCTTACAGGGGCATCCTTCAGATGGTGGGAGGCCTACAAGAGGAGCAAGCCAGCCGGTGCAACATTACTTTCATGGCATGAGTTCTCCGCTCTCTTTTTGGAGAAGTTTATGCCACCGACCCGCAGGGAGGAGCTGCATAGGCAGTTCAAGCAGTTATGCCGGGAGGACATGTTTGTGACCCAGTACGAGATGAGATTTTTTGAGTTGGCTCGTCAGGCAATTTGGTTGGTTCCCACTGAGAGGGAGAAGATTTGGAGGTTCAGTGATGGCCTTAGTTATCAGTTTCATTTTGTTATGACTCAGGAGAATGCATCAGGTGCTAGGTTCGACGAGGTGGTTGATATTGCTCGACGGCTAAAGTTGATTCGTAGTCAGGAGCGTGAGGAGAGGGAGGCCAAGAGGCCTCGTGGTTTGGGTGGTTTCATTGGTGTTCCTTCGGGGGGGCTGTCCTACCACAGCAGCGGTCGTCCTTATAGGCCCGCTCAGATGGCTCGTCCAGTTCATCGTGGTGTATCAGCTAGCCATGGTTCATACAATGCTCGTCCAGGTCAGTCATCTCTCAATGCTCTCCCAGCTCAGAGTTCATCCCATGCTCCATTGGTTCAGGGTTCATCTATGCCAGGTCCTTCTAGTAGTTATTCTGGTACTAGGGGCTCACTTCAGTCCCCACCACCACTAGCGGGGAGTTGCTTTGAGTGCGGGGAGTTTGGGCATGTGTGGAGATAGTCTTCCCATCGCTCGGGAGGTCCAGTTTAGCAGAGAGGTCAGGCTATGACTTCCGTACTAGTTACTTCACCACCTACCCATCCATTTCGAGGTGGGGCCTAGGAAGCTAGAAGTCGCCCTATAGGGGGAGGCCGATCAGGTGGTGGTCAGGCCTGATTCTATGCTATTCCTATCAGGCCAGATGCTGTTGCTTCAAATGCAGTGATCACATGTATTGTCTTAGTGTGCCACAGAGATGCTTCCATATTATTTGACCCTGGTTCTGCTTATTCCTATGTATCATCCTATTTTACTCGTTACTTGGATATGCCTCCTGAGTCCCTAGTTTCACATATTCATGTATCTATGCCGGTGGGAGATACTATTATTGTGGATCGTGTATATATCGATCGTGTGTAGTGTCTATTGGGAGATTGGAGACAGAGTTGATCTCTTATTACTTAGTATGGTCGATTTCGACGTGATTTTGGGTATGGATTGATTGTCTCCATGTCATGCTATTCTGGATTGTCATGCTAAGGCCATGACGTTGGCGATGTCGGTGTTGCCAAGGATCGAGTGGAGAGGTTCTCTAGATTATGTTCCTAGCAGAGTGATTTCATATTTGAAGGCCCAACGGATGGTTGGGAAGGGGTGTCTGTCATATTTGGCCTTTGTGAGAGATGTTGGTGTTGATACTCCTACTATTGATTCTGTTTCGGTAGTACGAGGCTTTTCGGATGTGTTTCCTGCAGACTTGCCGGGCATGCCACCCGACAGGGATATTGATTTTAGTATTGACTTGGCGCCGGGCACTCAGCCCATTTCTATTCCTCTGTATCGTATGGCACTAGTTGAGTTGAAAAAATTGAAATAGCAGCTTTAGGAAATTCTTGATAAGGATTTATTAGGCCTAGTATGATGCCTTGGGGTGCACCATTTCTGTTTGTGAAGAAGAAGGACGGCACTATGTGGATGTGCATCGACTATAGGCAGTTGAACAAAGTTACAATCAAGAACAAGTATCCTTTGCCGCACATTGATGATCTATTTGAGTAGCTTCAGGGAGCAAGGTTGTTCTATGAGATTGATTTGAGGTCTGGGTATCACCAGTTGAAGATTCGGGACTCAGATATTCTCAAGACGACATTCAGGACCCGCGATGGTCACTATGAGTTCCTTGTGATGTCTTTGGGCTGACCAACACTCCATTAACATTTATGCATCTGATGAATAGTGTATTCCAGCCCTACCTTGATTCTTTTGTCATAGTGTTCATTGATGATATCCTGGTGTACTCACGTAGCCAGGAGGAGAATGCACATCATTTGAGGAATGTACTACAGAGGTTAAGGGTGGAGAAACTTTATGCCAAGTTCTCCAAGTGTGAGTTTTTGCTCAGTTCGGTGGCATTCTTGGGACACATGGTGTCCAGTGAAGGGATTAAGGTGGATCCAAGGAAGATCGAGGAAGTTCAAAGTTGGCCCAGACCGTCTTCAGGTACGAAGATTCAGAGCTTTCACGGCTTGGCCGGATATTATTGTGCTTTATGGATGGTTTCTCGTCCATTGCAGCGCCTTTGACCAAATTGACCCAGAAGGGTGCTCCATTCAGGTAGTCGGATGAGTGTGAGGAGAGCTTTCAGAAGCTCAAGACTGCCTTGACCACTGCTCCAGTTCTAGCTTTGTCTTCAACTTCTGGCTCTTATACAATGTATTGTGATGCTTCTCGGATTGGTATTGGATGTGTCTTGATGTTGAAGGGTAGAGTGATTGCTTATGCTTCATGCCAGTTGAAGCCTCTTGAGAAGAACTGCCCTGTTCATGATTTTGAGTTGGCAGGCATAATTTCATGCATTGAAGATTTGGAGGCATTATCTCTATGGTGTGTCTTGTGAGGTATTTACAAATCATCGGAGTCTCCAACACTTGTTCAAACAAAAGGATCTAAATTTGAGGCAACAGAGATGGTTGGAGCTACTAAAGGACTATGATATTACCATTTTGTATCATCCGGGGAAGGCTAATATGGTGGCTGAGTATGGATACCCTTGCATTCATTCCTGTCGGAGAGAGGTCGCTCGTGTCAGATATTCAGGCCTTGGTCAATCAATTCGTGAGATTAGATATTTTGGAGCCTAGTTGGGTTCTAGCTTGTGTGGCTTCTCGGTATTCCTTATATGATCGCATCAGAGGGCACCAATATGACGATCCCCATTTGCTTGTCCTTAAGGACACAGTTCAGTATGGTGATGCCAAGGAGGTTACTATTGGGGATGATGGGGTGTTGCGGATGCAGTGTCAGATTTGTGTGCCCAATGTGGATAGGCTATGTGAGTTGATTCTTGAGGAGGCTCACAGTTTGCGGTATTCCATTCATCCGGGTGCCGCAAAGATGTATCAGGACTTGAGGCAGCACTATTGGTGGAGGAGGATGAAGAAAGACATAGTGGGGTTTGTAGCTTGGTGCCTAAACTGTCAGTAGGTGAAGTACGAGCATCAGAGACCGGGCAGATTGCTTTAGAGGCTTAAGATTCCGGAGTGGAAATGGGAGTGTATCACCCTAGACATTGTAGTTGGGCTCACATAAACTTTGAGAAATTTTGATGCTATTTGGGTGATTGTGGGCTGATTGACCAAGTCTGCGCATTTCATTCCAGTTGGGACTACTTATTTTTTGGAGCGGTTGGCTGAGATCTACATCTGCAAGATTGTTTACCTTCACAGTGTGCCGGTGTCTATCATTTCAGATCAGGGCATGCAGTTTATATCGCAGTTTTGGAGAGCAGTGCAACGAGAGTTGGGTACACAGGTTGAGTTGAGTATAACATTCCACCCTTAGACGGACGGACAGTCCGAGGTGCTACGCGCTTGTGTCATAGATTTCGGGGGTTCTTGCGATCAATTCCTGCTGCTTGTAGAGTTTGCCTAAACAATAACTACCAATCGAGCATTCATATGGCTTCGTATGAGGCTTTGTATGGGAGACTGTGTTCGTCTCCGGTAGGATGGTTTGAGCCGGGTGAGGCTAGGCTGTTGGGTAGTGACTTGGTTCAGGATTCTTTGGATAAGGTTAAGTTGATTCAGGATCGGCTTTACACGGAGCAGTCTAGACAGAAGAGCTACGCCGATCGGAAGGTTCGTGATGTTGCTTATATGGTTGGGGAGAAGGTACTACTCAGAGTTTCACCCATGAAGGGGGTTCGGGAAGAAGGGCAAATTGATCCCTCGGTACATTGGTCCATTTGAGGTGCTTCATAGGATTGGAGAGGTGGCTTACAAGCTTGCCTTGCCACATAGCCTATCGAGTGTTCATCCAGTATTTCATGTTTCTATGCTCCGGAAGTATGTCATCGATCCGTCTCATGTTTTGGACTTTAGCACGGTTCAGTTGGATGGTAATTTGACTTATGATGTGGAGTCGGTGGCCATTTTGGATCGGCAGGTTCGAAAGCTGAGATCAAAGAACATAGCTTCAGTGAAGGTGCATTGGAGAGGTAAACGAGTCGAGGAGTCTACTTGGGAGACCGATCATGAGATGCAGAGCAGATATCCATGCCTATTTGAGACTCCAGGTATGTTTCTAGACCCGTTCGAGGGCAAACGTTTGTTTAAGAGGGGAGGATGTAATGACCCGGCCGGTCGTTTTGAGTGTTCTAGCCCCGTTCCCCCGTTTACTGCTTATTTTATGCTCGATTGTTGTTATGTGACTTGCCGGGGTAGTTGGTTCGGTTCCGAGGATGTTTCAGAATGAGTTGAGACACTTAATCTCAAAGTTAGAAGCTTAAGTTGAAAAGGTTGACCAAATGTTGACTTAAGTGTAGATGGCTCCAGAATGGAGTTTTGATGGTCCCGATAGCTCCGTAGGGTGATTTTGGACTTAGGAGTGTGTCCGAATAGTGATTTGGACGTCTGTTGTGGAATTTGGCTTGATATGGAGAAAGTTAGAAGTTTTGGAAATTAAGAAGTTTGATTGAGAGTTGACTTTGTGGTTACCAGGCTCGGATTTTGGTTTCGAAAGTTGGAATAGGTCCGTTGTGTCATTTATGACTTGTGTGCAAAAGTTGAGGTCAATCGGACTTGATTTGATAGGTTTCAGCATCGAATGTAGAAGTTAGAAATTCATAAGTTCATTGGGCTTGAATTGGGGTGCGATTCATTTTTTTGATGTTGTTTGATGTGATTTGAGGCCTCGGCTAAGTTCGTAACGTGTTTTAGGACTTGTCGGTAGAATTGGTTGAGGTCCCCGGGGCCTTGGATGTATTTCAGATGGTTATCGAAGTGGAATTAAACTTGGAAGATTGCTGAAGTCTACTGAAGTTTTCTGGTGTTACAGGTCTGGTTTTCTTATGCGCGATCGCGTGGGAAGGTCCGCGATCGTGTGGCTTATTTTGGGCAGCTGTGGTTCTATTCCATGCGATTGCATGTTTTGGGCTGCGACTGCGTAAGCTGGAGGAAGAAGTGAATCACGAACACATGGGCTAAGCCACGTTTGCGAAGAGGAAATGAGGAAGGAGTTGGTCACGCGCATTGTTCTATGCGAATGCGTGGTTCTGTCTGCGGTCGCGTAGGCCTAGGAAGCCTATGCATCGTGTTTTCATGGGTGTTTATGCGATCGCGTAGAGTTAAGTTCTATGGTAGTTGAGTTTTTGCTTTGCGATAGCAAAGATTTTCTCGCGATCGCGAAGAAGAGACATCTGGGCAGAATTTAAAGTCTCAAAAACGAGGGTTTGAAGCAATTTTCATAATTTGATTTTGGGAGCTATTGAGGCGATTCTTGAAGAGATTTTCAAGGGAGTGATTGGGGTAAGTGATTCTAACTTAGTTTTGGTTAAATCAAATGAATATATCCTTGATTTCATCATTTAATTAATGATTTGGGTTGAAAATTTTGGAAAAAATGGAGAAAACTTCTTTGGCTGAATTTTGAGGATTTGAACGGGATTTTTGGTGTCGGATTTGAGTAATTTTGGTATGGTTGGACTCGTGATTGAATGGGTGTTCGGATTTTGTAACTTTCATCGGATTTCGAGACGTGGGCACGGGGGTTGACTTTTGAGTTGACTATTTGACTTTTGATTAATAACTTAGCATTTTTATATGGAATTGATTCCTATAGCTTGAGTTGATTGTATCGAATTGTTTGTGGCTAGATTCGAGGCATTCGAAAGCTAATTTGCGAGGCAAGGGCTTGTTGGAGTAGAGCTATCATTTGCATATCATATCTTAGTGTCTGTTGCCATTTATTGATACATCATATCATCATTGTTTGGGCTGATTATCATGATACTTGTGAACTTGAGAGACTGGAGAGATTGATGACCGAGTGAGGCCGAGGGCCTTATTGTGAGGATATTTATGGGATTGGACTGCACGCCGCAACATGCTTTATTGATTCGTGCCATGATTGGCTTATTATAGCGGTTGGGCAAGATCTGCCCCTTCGGAGTCTAACTTATCAGCAATGAGCGCAGGTACCTACTGAGTGCGAGTGCCAAGCGATTGGGAGGATGGAGTGACTGTGAGGATGGAGTGACTATGAGGAATGAGTGACTGTGAGGATGGAGTGAATGGGAGGATAGAGTGATTGATACTTTGAGATTATGCATATGAATTCATCATTGTTTTGTATTACAGTTGGCATACATAACTGACATGTAGATATCGAGATGTATCATTTCTCATTTCAGCTACACTTGACATATCTTACCTGTTTGAGCTTTAACTGTTGAACTTGAAAGCATGCCTACATTTTTGTACTATATTTCCATAATTGGACTATACTTGTGAAGCTCGTCATTGCTTTCGGCCCAAAAGTTAGACTTGTTACTTACTGAGTTGGTTGTACTCACGCTACTCCCTACACTTCGTGTGTAGATCTAGGTACTTCAGGGTATGGTGGTTGCTGACTTTGGAGCTATTATTCAGTTCGGAGATCCTTGAGGTAGCTGCTTTGGCGTTCACAGTCCTTAACTCTCCTCCTTTATCATCTAGTTCTATTTGTACTGTTCTACTCTTCTAGACAGTGATTCAGATTATGTTATTATATAGATGCTCATGTACTCAGTGACACCCAGATTTCGGGGGAATATTGTATTGGGTCACGGTTTTTACGTATCTCTATTTATGAGATTTTAATCTTAAACTCATTTTTATTATGTTTTCAAACTTAAAGAATGAGTGGTTATTGAGGTTGTCGGCTTGCCTAGTATTTCGATAGGTGCTATCACGACGTGTGAGATTTGGGTCGTGACAATCTATCCTTAAAATGTGATCTCAAGTGTTTAGGCTCTTTAGTTGTAACATTATTGTGTTCCTACCTATATCTGTGTTTGGAATCTGATCTTCAGACTTATTTAGCATGTTATTTATTCGTTTAGTGTTCGAAATGTAGTTATAAAATGAAACTATTTCTGTGTCCTTATGTTATTCTGTCAAGAGAGAAGTATACTTTTGTTGTATTATGGTAGTTGGTTTACATTGAAAGAGCGCCATTGGCACTTAAAGCTATGGGGGAAAATGATTCATTAGTGGTTAAGGGTATTTGGGAGTAGAGTTTAACTCTAGGTTGGGCTGCTCTCTCCGGCACAAGCATTGCCTTGGGCCTTGAGACCCTTGGGAACTTTGAAGTGTCAGGGGATTCAAAGGGGGCATCGGCCTTGAGTGAGACTCTCTCCTTAGCCCTGAATTTATTGACACTTGTTATTCTCTTTGGATTTTAGTGTTTAATGATAACGAGATATTTTTCAATGTCAATTATTTGCCATATATAACCACCACATTAGTATAAGTTCTCACGGTATTCGAGTATTGATAGTTTGTTATATTTTCTCCAATCGTTTGCTTATATGTTTCATGCATGTTTGAACATATAGAATATGTATCTAATGGCCTTCTTTTTCTTTTTCTTTTTTTCTTGAACATGTACATCTGTTTTGGCCTGCTGAGTTCTTGAGGAACTCAGGCCCAAGTCCAGTATTGCTGTGTTTCTGGGAATTCGAAGTCAGCTGTCGCCGCCCCTATTACTGCTAGGCCTGCCTTTTTCAGGCCCAAATACCAAAGTCCAATCCTCTCCTCTAAACTCCTCTATTATTTACTGCTTCATTACCTTAGTTTTAATGCCTTGTCGTATTTTGCTGCATTCTTGTTGTTATTTTATCTCACATGTATACTAAAATTATATATTGGATTTAATGCTACTTTATATCTTAAGTCATAAAACTTAGGCAAGCCTAAATAACATAGGGTTAAAAGAAGTATTAGTTAGTAACCAATCCCACATTTTCTAATTATAAGTTGTTCTGCTATGCTTTCGCTAACCTTTTCTTAAAGATTTTGAAGCCCAAGGCTTAGAAAAGGACGACAACTCCTCTTTCAAAAAGAAAAACCAAAACTGAACGCAAGCCTGATCTTCAAAAAGGGAAAATCAAATCATTTCAAAAAAAAAGAAGTGATGTCGCCCAAACAATTTTCAAATGGTTTTCCTTCAAGTCTAAAAATCAAGGTATATCTTAGGCTTACTCTCGTAGCACCTTCATCCTATTAGAACAATACGCACCTCCATGCTTTAGGAACAAGTGTTTAAATATAGTTCTCCTTTTTACATATTTTTTCCTAAATACAAACATCATATATACTTTTAAGCTCTTTAAGCAATATGTACTAATATCATTTTTCTAAAACCCTTCTTTATTTTGAAACTACACTCTTCCCACATAGTAATTATGCCCTAATGTATGGTAAACATTAGAAAACTAGTTAAGGCATAGTATAAATAATTCTAAATCTGGTCTAAGTCCTATGGAGCTGCCTCAGGTAGATTTAAAAGGGGTGCCTAATACCTTCCCCTTAGAAGAACAAGAACCCTTACCAATAATCTCACCGGTTAGCAGACTATATAAAGGGCATGACCTTAGTAATTAAATAGGTACCATATTATACCTTTAAATATTAGGTGGCGACTCTTTTAATTAACAATAGAGAAACCACAAGTTGTATCCTGTTTTGACTTGTGCAAAATAGGGTGCAATAACATGGCGACCCTGCTGGGGATTTCACACTTGGGTTCTGACCTTAGCAGACTTAGACTAAATTTAGCATATAGATTTATTTGTGCATTGCCTTAATTGTAGATAATATTGCAATTACGTGCTTTCCTGCGTTATTTGCTCTCTATACTTATTATCATGCTTATTGTTGCTAGACTCTTGTCTGTAACTGCTTTATATACACTGTCATCACATTTATTCCTATCGAGTCTTGGCCATACACTATCACACACAATGGCACGCGAGGCTTGTCTTTTACACCCCTCCGAACCTTCTTTTCAAAACTCCCTAGCTTTAGAGAATGGCTTTTTTAGGTCAACTGACATAACTTCTCGCAGTCTTCAGTCCAACTCAAAAATAGATCATACTGCATAAACCTTAGGTGAGTCGGTCCTTGGCATCGCCACAAAATTAGGAAAGCCACCCTAATGTCAACGATTCATGCACCCAACGACATGACTTCTGTGGAAAGACAAAAAAACATGACAAGACACTTAAAGATCCGAAGCAAACATTTACCAAACACCTTTCTTTACCCACCTTAGAAAATGAAAATCAACCAAAACATCCCTGAGATTAACATGGTGATGGGAGTGCCACACAAGTTGAAGCAGTGGTGGAAGAACATCCGCCGAGAACACGGAGATGAGATTCGGACACACCTGGGGGAATTAACCACTTTGCTAAAAATCCAAGCAGACAGGTGCTCACGTGCCTGTTGATAGAGTTTTGGGATCCGGATAAGATGGTGTTCAAGTTTTCCGACTGTGATTTAGTACCAACATTGGAAGAAGTTACTAGTTTTACGGAGTTTCCATTCAACGGAAGGAAGCCAATACTACTAGTTACTATGCCCGGTTACCAGTTCTTGGATGCTTTAGGCCTGGCCAACAGTTGGGGTCTAAGAAATATCGAGGAAGGATGGGTGAGCCTCGACCAGTTGTTTGACAGATTTGGACATTGTGAAAGCTACGAGTGGTATTCAGGAGAGTTTCAATGTGACCAAGCGACATGGGAAAGTCTTAGGCCTTTTACCTTCTCAATTGGAATGTTGGTATCATTGGTCTTCCCGCAGAGAAGGGATCGGATCAACATCAACCTATTACTTGTGGTTCTAGCGACCTTCCGCGACAACCTTCAAGCTACTTGGGTGTCGATGGTGCTAGCTGAGATGCTGAGGGCTTTGTCCGCATGTGCACGAGGGTATGATTTCTTTAAGGGTTGTAACTTGCTACTTCAGATCTAGGCTACCGAACATTTCTTCCAGCGAGAGGCCACCATTGACTACTTTGTGGGCGTCAGCAACATGATCCACAGCCACAAGAGAGGATGAGACATTGGGTCGCCCCACATGGCCATGAAGAATGGAGGGAAATACTGAACAATCTGAGTGGAAAATGGATCAATTGGAAGCTATCATGGTTAGGTGGAAGAGCAATCTTAAGGACTCCTCAAAAATACTTCATTGAGCTGATCGGACTTGAGGGTATTTAACCATACTCACCCCTGCGGATTCTCAGACAGTTCGGAATGATCCAAGATGTGCCTCTGTGGACAAGGACAATGCTATACGAGGATGAGTACAACAGACAGATTCCAATCCCCAGGATAAGAAGGCTCCAAGAAGAGTGGAACGACCTGGTCACAATGCCAATAGGTCAAAACTCGTGGTGCACTCTTGAGTATTATGTCTGGAGCAACGAGGAAGACGATCTGGCCCGACCAAGCAGAGAGGGTATAGCCTGGCTAGAGGACGCAGTGGCTACTTTGCAAATTTACCTTGATATCCTGCCACATTACCTTTTGACTACTTCAATGCACCATCAATGTGGTCCCAGGATCCATCAATCATATGTTGCCACCTGCTGAAGACGATGACCGGGTAGTCAAGTGAATCCAAATAGAGTCTAGCACAGAGCCAGAAGAAGATCCAGAGAAGGGTTCAGATTTCAACGATAACGAGGAGGAGTTTGAAGAAAACCTGGAGGAGGATCTATAAGAAGAGCCAGAAGAAGAAGAGGAGGTGGGATACGACACAGGTGATGGTTATTAAAGTTGGTTGATTTCCCCTTCTTTCCCGCTTTGTACCCTTATTCCGTGTTTTCTTTTACTTTCCAAAAGGGCAAGTTTTCCAAGCCCATGCAGTTCTATGAAACAGTGATGTAATCTTTGTTCCCTCTTATATCAATCCAAATTATCAATGAAAACAAACTTGCTTCGGATTGAATGTGTCAAGTCTAAATGTTTGTCAAATAACTAAGATTTAGGCCTACCTCTGGGAATGAGAGGACCCCACGAATTCTAGGAAACGTGCTAGCCTTAATGCATGAATTAAATGCTCTGTGTGATTTCCTGTTTGTATAAATGAAGAAACTGACTCCTATTTCTTTTTCTTTTTCTTTCTTCTTATTTTTTATTTTACTTTATTATTACCTCCCAAAAGAAAAAGAAAGTTGGTCTGTGTCAACCGAAACTGGCGGAACCACCGTACAATCTAAGATCAAAAGGAAAGATGTTAGCTACAAAAAACACGACTGAACATGTTTTGGTCATAGGCGATGGTCGAGGGCGATCACGGGAGAAGGACAATTCCAGAAATGATGAACATATGGCCAGGATGACCCAGGAAATGGAGTCTCTAAGGGAGGAAGTACATCATATCAGGAAACTAGCACATCTGGCAGTGACAACGCTTCCTCAAACACCCCATTTTCTTTCTTTGGATTCAATTCCTGACCACTTTCCTTCCACATCACGCCAAAACAACAACATCCCAACTTCAGTTCCTACCACTTAAGTCATACCTCCAGTAACCCCCGCGAACCCACCAAATCCCCCTATCCACACTCCCTACGTACCACAGTACGTTCAGACACCTCAAAACCCACCTATCACCACCAATGCAACTCACATACCTCCTCATGATGGAGTCACCTTTACCACTAATCAGCACATACTTGTGGTACATACCACCGCCCATGAGCGATATGTTCCCCCTGTATATGCCATTTTTAAACCTACCTTTATAGCGCCTGTCACAGTCAGGGTGCCTTATGAGATTGACCAATACGTCGAGATGGAAAGGGAGGCCAGATGTAAGGAAGAAGAGTCAGTATCTGAGCAGCTGCAAATTTTGAGAAAGCAAATGAAGAACCTCTAAGTTTCCCGAGGAAGTGAAAGTTTAGACTACGAGGATCTATGTATTCATCCGGATGTGGATATGCCAGCAGGGTATAAACCTCCAAAGTTTGATATCTTCGATGGGATGGGTGATCTGCACACACACTTGAGGGCATAGTATGACAAGTTAGTCGGAGTGGGGAGGAATGAGAAACTAAGGATGAGTTTATTTATAAAGAGCCTAATGGGAGAAGCACTCACCTGGTACACTCGATGGTATTCGCGGAATTGGAGAACTTGGAAAGATATAGCATAGGACTTCATGAATCACTTTTATTCAACACAGAGATCACTCCTGATCGGTTCATACTAGTGAACCTTCAGAAAAAACCATCCGAGTCATTCCAAGAATATGCACATCGGTGGAGGTTAGAGGTCGCCAGGGCGCAACCTTCACTGAAGGATAGTGAATTAACCAAGTATTTCATTAGAGCCCAGGAGGGGGTATACTTTGAAATGATGATGGGAATGATGGGATAGAAATTCCCTAAGCTGGTCAAGATGGGAGATTTCTTAGAAGAGGGCATAAAATCGAGTAAAGTATAATCCTTGGCACCACTGTTTAAACGGCCAGCAAGGCCATCCAATCGAGGTCAATCGTAGCGGAAAGAAGAAGAAAGAGGAGGTCTCTGTAGTTTTCCCTTACTATCAACCCAACCCCCATCAAGGAAATAGTTCCTATTCCCCAAACAATCATTCATCACCACCCACTTACGCTTCAGTCTATAACACCCAGCCATATTATCATTCTCAACCACAATACAACCCTCCTCAAGCCAACAAAAACTCGAACCCATAACGACCATATGCTCCTGCCCAAACCACAACTCACCAAAACTGACCCGCTTATGCACCACTCCCTCGTCCCAACTTTGAAGAGAGGGGTACTAGAAATTATACCTCGATTGCTGAGCCTCTGGACCAAATTTTCTAGGGATTGAAAAGATTAGGATTGATATATCTAGTTGAAGGAAAGGTTCCTCATAAGGTCCCGTAAAATTTTGCCAATGAATTTAAGGTTTCGTGGTGTCGAGGTAGGCTTACGTGTTTGAGGGCCGCGGTACAGACTTTTTGGTTGAAGAATGCATCGAGGTGTTGGTGGAACATTTTTTCTAAAGGGCCAATTATGCGGTCAGATTCGCGACCATAGATCCATTCTGCTGGTCGCATAAGCGTCGCAGAGTTAAGCAGGGAGTTGTTGAATTTTAAGGGTCGTTTTGCGATCCATTATGCGATCGCATTGTGGTTTTGCGATCCGTATTTTTGTCGCAATTTGACTTGAAGAATTTTGTTTGGTCATTCTACGGTCCATTCTGTGACCGCATAAGTGGTCTGCGGACTACAGACGGTCGCAAACCTGTCTAGACCATTTCTAGTTTTTGGGAATTAGTTTTGCGGTCCATTTTGCAGACCACATACCTATTCTGCGGTCAGTTTTGCGACAACAAACCTGAGTTCGGATGGTCTATTTTCCTATTTTTGTAACCCGACCCTATTTTAATAAATAGACTTTGGGGCTTATTTTTGGGGTGATTATCCGATGATTTTAGAGATAGGTGAGAGCATTTTATAAAGAGAAGGAGGAAAGCTAGCATTTTAATCATCCAATCTTGCACCAATCTTCAAGAATCAAGAAGCCATTTACTAGACCATCATCTACCCCGGTAAGACCTCGTCCAAAAAACTTCATGCAATTGTTATAGGTTTAGTTAGGTTATGGAGTTGGAATTAGGCCATGCATGTATCAATAGCTTGTAGAACGTGAGGTTAATGGACTAGTTTGGGTAGTTTCTTGTTGAAATTGGTTGAGGGAGGAAGGGATTACCATTGTAGAGCTTTATAGTCTATTTTGCATCCTAGGTTTTTGAAAAAATTCCTAAGAGAGTTACACCATGTGAATCCTTCTAATTATTATCCGATTTTTGCTGTCTTCCTATAGATTGTTATTGCTAGAAGTGTTGGGACGTTGTAGTAACTTAAGGAAAGCTCAAACAAGGTATGTTGGCTAAACTACTCTCTTAGAATCAAATTCCATAATGTTCCCTTAAGTTTCAAATATGGTTGGCCCAAGTTCCTAATTCCCATGTTCCGGATTATTCCTTATAAACTTGACTATTCTGAATGAGCTTAAGGTCTTGATTGAAAATATCTTGTTGTTGATAATCTTTAAAAATGCTTGACAAGGAAATAAGAGTATTGATGATATAAGGTATGTCCAGCGTGCCAAGACTAAAAGTTATACTTGTGGCTGTGGTGCCAATGAAATAAGATGATGTGTGAAGATTATGAAATGAGATTTGATTCAATTGTTCCAAAATTATTTCAAAAATAGAATTGCCTAAAAGCTTATATACTCAAGTCATGCCCATATGTGGCTGTTTTAACTAATGCTACGTTTTGTAAGTATTTTCAATGTGTTTTCCGTCCTTACATATTCGTGACTGGAAATTGTGTATTTCCCACTTTGGGAAAATTATTATAAATGGAGTGCTACTTTTTTATGATTTTAACTTACACTACGGTTGCCAATTATGTTACTCAATTTCTCGGAAAGAAATCTATTGTGTTTATAGCCTTCATTTCTGACGAACTTATAGTTGTCATTTTCGGAATACTAAATATGTTGATATTTATGATGAAGATCCATGGAAAGAAAGATATCAATGTGTGAAATTTGAAATACGGCCACTATGCCTTGATAAAGAATCTCGTGAATGGCCAAAAGAGCCAAGGAAATATTGTTTTCGTGAGTGGTTGAAAATACTAGTGGAGATTTATACAATGTGAAAGATGATGAGGTAAATATATTTGTGCTTTTGTTTCCCTTGTGTGTAAACCAAAATGTTTTTGGGATAAACCGAGGAAGGGTGGGTCATAACGCCCATACCCGAAACTACATATGCCAGTATAGGAGTGGTTAATGAGATCTTTTCGGTGTTTGACTAATGGAGTGCATATCCTCTTTATTCATGGATGAGTTTGGGTAGAAGGGAATCTAATAGGCTAGCTCGGCCGGGTTCACTCGGTTAAATGCCGGTCGTGTTCCCCGAGTTCGAGGTGTGACAAATTTGGTATCAGAGCCGAAGGTTTTAAAGTGTCCTAGGATGTGTCAGAGTCGTGTCTAGTTAAGTCCTTATTATCGGTGTGTTGTCGACCACATCTATAATGAGGAGGCTACTTGGACATTTAGGAATTTCACACTTCTTTGACACTCCAGATCGTGCGATAGAGCTCAAGATAGGAAGCTAATTTCCTTGTTATGCCTCATTTTCTAGATGACTAATCTACGAGATCGAAGCAACAAGGAGGGAATGACTCCGCCGTTGAATCTGGGGGAGATTACACAAGAGTTCGTTGGGAGAAAGCGTCGAGCCGTGGAAGGAATGGAAGAACTTGTTACTAAGGGGAGTGTCCTTGTTCCTACCAATGTCACCACACCACCGGATCGTGTGGTGAGAGGATCTAATAAACAAAAGAGGGTTGTTGGTGCTAATGAATCGGATTGTTTGATTTGCAAGAAGCATCAGTTAGGAACATGTTGGATGACTCTTAAAATATGTTATGGCTGTGGAAAGAGGGGGCACAAGAAGAACAAATGCCCTAGGTTGGGTTCACCCATCCCAGTCTGCCCGATGTGCGGGAATGAACATTTGGCGTCGTGTTGTGAGTATGCTCAGCAGCGTGTTAGGGGTGGCGAGTTTGGGAAATTCCAAAGGCCCACACAGCAAACCGGTATAGAGATTATTACTCCCACATTGGAGGCCTGGAGGAAGGATAAGGGGGATGCTTATGATATATGCAAAAAAGGTAGATATCAT
>MCJB01043797.1:0-19293 GCA_002018475.1 Nicotiana obtusifolia | reverse complement strand
GGGGGGGAGGAGGGAGGCGAGTCAGTTTAGTGGACCACATCCTCATTGCGTGAAGTGTAGGAGATGCCATTCGGGGGTATGTCACTATGGTACCAATGTATGTTACAGATGTGGAGTCAAGGGGCATCAGTTAAGGCATTGCCCCATCAATCTAAAGTTATCAAGTAAGTTAAGTCACTCCTTAGTACATCATTCTGAACACCAAGTACTTTTCCTTGTTATATATGTACATCCATATTGAGAGCCTGCTTGAACATGGTCTTAACAAGAATCTGAATCACAAAATATTGCATGTATCCACTCTTTGAACGGGATTATTTGTGAAGCCTCTTTATCTCAATTATCTCACTCACAACCTCTTGAGGAATTGAATTCTATAAGTATTTCCTTGAATTGAGTTATAACCCCAGGCTAATACTTCCTACTTGCATCCCTAAATTCTCAACAAGGGACTATGCCCGATGAATTTCTTATAGAACCTTTTGATTCAAATGGATAACACCTGCTCACTTGTACTTGTGCAGGCACTACCATAATGTTTATCTGCAGGGTATCAAATCTAATGTAAGGCAGCCTAGTGCCGAGATCTTTCTTGAGCCAGTCTCTTTCTCCTGTGCACGAGACTCATATAGTTTGAGTAGTCACTTTACTCCCTTTTTTTGAGAATTATCGTATATCCTTTCCGCTGTTTACTAACATAAGAGTATATCTTAGCACCTATCATATGTGTACAAGTCAATTGAAATGGTCACTCGTTCGCATAAAGTTTCTTGGAAATTTTGGATTTCTCACAAATTCGACATAGAATATCTATTGTTCGCCCACCTCAGTATGACTTTCATGTCCACTTAGATCATTCCTCAGTAAGTACATCACTTTGTTCCTAGTATCGTAGTTGCCCATGAAGTGGCTTGGTATGGCTACTTGAGAGATATTATGATAGAAACATTTCCAGCTCATAACAAACGTTCATTTTCTCTTTATGCCTCCACAACATGTATTAACAGTGCTCCTTAGTTAGTGAATTCATTGTGCTAGTTTTCCAATAATTGTTGGATGACCATGAGAGATCGCGTCCTTCTATGTGTCACTGTAACACTTTATTTCTCATAAGGTCCCTTAATAGGCTCTCCTTCAAGACCTAATGCACATTTGGGGGTTATCATAGCATCACGTCTGCTTCTCATGTTTTCCTATATTTGATTAGCATCTGTGTACTTTACAAGCCATAAAATCCATGGCGAACTCGTTAGGAACACCTGCAAGCCTTCCATGATTAGTTTATAGTGTCTTGCTGGGTTTTGTTATCTTTACACACTCGACTTCTAGAATCACTGGCTATGCCATTGTAGGTGCGGAGAGTTTTACCATCCTTAATATTCCACATCCCTGGTGAGGGGAAATTTTTATTTGCCTTTCTCCCTGGAGCGTCATATCAACCCTGAGAACCTTTCTAACCAATGCATGCTTTAATCTCAATATTAAGATGTCCTAGATACATGATTTCACTCGTGAAAGGTTGAAATTAGATGTTTCAGATCCTAGGCACCTATCATGAACATATTTAGTTTGAGGGTCAAGCCAATCGTATCTCTAATCCTCTCATATAGGATCAACTATCAAAAAGGGTTAAGCCGTTAGAATGATAGTAATCTTACAAGTATTCAACTCTCTTTTTTTTTTCAACCTCGTGGTCCTGTGGCAGAGTTTCCTTGTGTTAGTTAATATTGAGGGCATAGTGCAACTTCATGTATCTTTGAAATCTCTATCATATTCATGGTGCAAGAATCTTCTCATTTTGAATTAAACTGATCTTCCCTACACTCAAGGAGGCAAACGGTGTCATGGACTTGGCTATTTCTCTTTAAAGGGTACAATTGCTGAACAAGGTACATATGAAATGAAACAATTGTCACTATCACTTTCATAACTCGTCATCTTCCTAGAATAACTGATTGCTAATGTCTTCACCCTTCCGATCATGCCCCTCCATATGTCACATGTCTAAAAGGACTCACTCCTTTCACATCTCCGGATCATGTACATGTTTCCACGTTATCAATGTGTAATAGGACACTCTATGCCTCATTTATCGAATTTATGATTTCATCACAATGATTAATCATGTCACCACTATTGGTAGTATCCTTCATATCTCTTAAGATATAACTTCCTGAAATACCCTTCTCGGCACGTTGATGGATTCTTGAACACTTCCAGCCTAATCTCGAACCTCGTTGTTCCTATTTATAGTAAACCTATGGGGTTGAAGGTTCAAACATGTCAAAGAAGAAGCATCATCCCATGATCAAACATATTGGGGAGGAAATTTTATGGTCATATTCATGCTAGCACATCTTAGAATAATTGATGATGATCGCCAAGGGTTTAGTTTGGGTGTTTGCAGTAGAGATTTAGAGTTGAAGAAAGTGAACAGGAAATTCTCAGGATTTTCTGCATGAAGATATTATGTGAATTTCTAATAAAGGTAAAGTATGTGTAGTCACATTAGGACTTATGAAATCTTGAAGGAAATATGCCGAACTATGAGTATGATGTTTCCCCCATCATTGTTCTTCATGCACCCGGTGTTTCATGTGTCTATGCCCGCAAAGGTAGTTTGGAGTCACTTGTCTATTATTCCGGTGGAAGCTATGAAAGATGTAGTTAATGGGTAATTGGTTTATGAAAGGCACCTAATTGTGATCCCTATTCGATAAGTCCAAAAATTGAGATCTTCCTCCGTCAAAGTAAAGGAAGTATTCTCACTTGCCTGTTTAACCAAAGGGTTGTGGTTCAAAAGGGTACTTGCTATGTGTTATGATCTAAATATGTACAATTCATGTCTAGATACCACTTCTGTTAATGTAATGCCCTAAATTTTGAGATCAATATTGTTGATGTATACAGTGATGCTTTGTTGATTATGGATATTTTGTTAGGGTGGCTTTGGTGGTTCTCTGGCAGGTAAATAGGCCCAATTACAGAGGAGTCTCTGCCAAAATTTTTGGAAAATTTGGGAGTTAGTCAAATTTGGGGGATTATGATGGGCAGAAGAAGGAGATGAATTAAGTTAGGTGTTCTGGGCGGACTCGACTCCTTATTCGAGGACGAATGATCCTAAGTGGGGGAGGATTTAAGGCCCCATAAAATTTCGCCAAGGAATTTAAGGTTTCGTGGTTTCGAGGTAGGCTTACGTGTTTGAGGGCTACGGTACGGACTTTTTGTGTTGAAGAATGCATCAAGGTGTTGGTGGAACATTTTGCTGAAGGGCCAATTATGCGGTTAGATTCGCCACCACAGATCCGTTCTGCGGGCCGCATGAGCATCGTAGAGTTGTGCAGGGAGTTATTGAATTTTAATTTGCGGTCCATTATGCGATCACATAGTAGTTTCGCGGTCCGCATTTTCGTCGCAGATTTGGCTTGATGAATTTTGTTAGGTCATTCTGCAATCTGTTCTAGCTGATCGGGTGGAGATCGGACTTGGAAAAGTCAACCAACACGGCATATGTGGGAAGGCGGCCTAGCTGCGGGTAGAGATCGGACGCCATGTTGCGCATATGGTGGTACTACTCTTGGTAACACCTTTCTTTCGCACCACATGTCAAAGCACATTGTTCGTGGGGAGATGGCCTAGCCCATCGAGCGTGATTGGACTATGTGCTAAAACAACGGTGGTATATCGGTGCTAATGATCTCCCAACCAAAAATAATTATTTTCGCATTTTGAAAATTATTATGTTTTAACTGGGCATTTGGATATTGTTGATTGTGACTTGTTGTTTCATTGGTTGTTCCCTTTCTTATTTTGGCATTCTATTTTGAAAGAGGACATTTAGCTTTACATACTAGTACTATTCCAAATGTACTAACGTCCCTTTTGCCGGGGGCACTACATCTTCAATGGATGCAGGTGGTTCATCAGCGGGCAGCCTTGGTCCTTGTTAGCAGTTAATCCCCCTATTCAGTAGGTTTTGGTGAGCCCTACTCTCTTCTGGGTATGATGTCATTTGATCTTGTACTGTGTATTTTGAGGTATAACCGGGGCCTTGTTGCCGTCACTTCCTTACTACTCTTCTGTTGTACTTAGAGGCTCCGTAGACAGGTCGTGGGTGGTGTTTGATGTGGGGAATTAAACTAGAAATGTTTGTATTTGGAAAACATGTTTTTCATTATATCTATAAACTTGTATTATTTTTGATGTTGTGAATGAAGCTGCTAATGGAAATGGTATAGGAGTTGTCAATGAGATCTTTTCAATGTTTGACTAATGGCGTGCATCTCCTCTTTATTCATTGATGAGTTTGGGTAGAAGGGAATCTAATAGGCTTTTTCGGCCGGGTTCACTCGGTTGAGCGTTGGTCGCGCTCCCCGAGTTAGGGGCTTGACATTCCTGAGTATCCCTCCAAGTATTTTGATGCAACTAAAAGGTGCGTGTACCATTCCAATGTACTTGGTCATGATACTGAAGATTGTTTTAAGCTAAAAAATGAGATTGAAACATTGATCAGGAGCGGAGCCATTCACGCACTGCCACGCCACCCAATGTGAATCGCAATCTGCTGCCAAATCACTGAAACCAGGGAGTTAACATGATCACATTGGACGAAGAATATGACCTAAAAGGAACGATTGTCACTATAGGAAATGCAGAAGCTGCCAGAATCTCTCGTCAAAGGCTCCAATGATTACAGTACAAGTGAGACCTACATTGGTAGTTCATACTTGTCAGCGACAACCTATCGTTGCTACAGGGATGAAGAAAGTCGGGAATACAAAACCATCCCATGGACGTACCGGCAAAAGGGGAAGGCCAAAATGACAGACTCTGCAACCCATGGTATGACTAGGCCTGGTAGATGCTATGCTCCTGAAGATGTCAATCGAGGGAACTTGGGAAGAGAGAAAATTCAAAGAAGGAACATAACAGACCCAGGAGCCACCGAGTTCTGGAAGAGAATGTCGACCAAAGAGTATTCCTTGGAGGAGCAACTGAAGAAAACACCAGCACAGATATCAATCATGGGTTTGTTAAGGAGCTCCGATAGTCGTAAGGATGCCCTATTGAAAGTACTAAGTGGGTAACTTTACTAAGAAACACCACCAGTGAGGCGCTGGCTGCGACAATAGGGAAAATGGTTGAAGCAAATATGATCACTTTCAGAAGAGACGAACTTCCTGTCGAAGGCGCAAGTCACAACAAAGCTCTTCATATCACTGTCAAAATGTGGGGACAAAGTGGTGTCCTGAGTGTTGGTCGATGGATGGTCAGGAGTCAACATTTGTCCGCTCTCCACCCTACGGGAGTTAGGAATTCATTTGAGGGAAGTCACGAAAAGCCATGTGAGGGTGAAGGTCTTTGACGGTTCGCAAAATGATGTTAATGGAGAAATTTATTTGGCCTTGTAGATCGGGTCGTTGAATTTACCATATTGTTTCAAGTATTGGACATCTCTTCTTCCTACAACTTGCTGCTGGGAAGGCCCTGGATACACATGGTAGGGTCCGTTCCATCCACTTTACACTAATGCATGAAATTTGAGTGAGGATATTAGGAGATTGTGGTCCACGGCGAGTGGGGTCACCTCGCTTATTTGGAGCATGTTGATCCATTCATTTAAGGGCTAGACGGAGTTGCTTTCCATTTAATGGAAATCATGCAGACTACTGAAATGGAAGAGACTGAACAAAACTTGGGAACACAATCGTCATATAGATCCAAGATGGCTATGAGGGAGATGATGAAATATGGATACAGGCCAGGAATAGGGCTGGGAACCAGGTCAGACGGGATCACAGAGCCAATTGAACCTAACAGGCAGAGAGGAAGGGCCGGTATATGATATCAGCCTCCAGAGGGGAAAGCTCATACCTGTAGCTTTGGGAAAAATGTCTTTGTACCAAAGAATGTTTCAAGTCCGGGTCAGGGTTCAGTACCAGACGATGATATCATTGACTGGATGCGAAAGTTGTTCGTGAATATGATTAAAGAATGCTGTAAAGGGACCGACATCAAGGCACTGACAATCAGGGACGTCGAACCAGGGGAAGAGCTATGGAATTGGACCGCCAGTCTATCTTTGGTTCGCCGAGAGTCTTGGTAGTATGGAACTGTAAAGGTTTTCTTTTTAAAAGCGCATGGTCAATTGAAGCCTGCACCGTGTCTGTACCTTTTTGTCATTTGCCTCTTTTGAATGCTTAAGACGTTCCTCTTTTGATGAAATAAAAAGAATCATTTTCTCAGCTATTGCAACTATATTTTCCGCTTTTCTTTTCAGTAATCAAAATGCTAAAAACCCGCGTTCCACGATTGTGACATGTAACCAACCGTCAAGCGCAAGACCCATATTATGAGGAGTATGACGAGAGTATGATGCCAGAAAATCTCCCGCAGGAGATCGAACAACTTGAGAGTCAGTAAAAGCCCAACCTCGAAGAAATAGAAGTGATCAATCTTGGAAGTGAAGAAGACGTGAAAGAAAAAAGAATCAACATTCATCTAGAAGCCGAGCACAAGGAAAAACTGGTTGAGCTCCTCCGACACTACATCGATGTGTTCGCATGGATATATGATGATATGCCGGGATTAAGCATTGACATTGTCTCGCATCGACTACCCGTCGATCCTACCAGACCACCGGTCAAACAGAAACCCAAGAAATTCAAACCTGATTTAAGTATGAGGATAAAGGAAAAAGTGACCAAGCAGATAGAGGCGAATGTGGTAAGATCACCAATTATCCTAGCTGGTTGGCAAATACCATCCCAGTACCCAAGAAAGATGAAAAGATTAGAATATGCATGGATTACCGAGTTCAAAGCTAGTCCAAAGGATGATTTCCGTCTACCAAAAATCCACATCCCCATCGACAACTGCACGAAGCATGAACTATGATCATTTGTGGATTGTTTCGCTGGGCATCACAAAATCTTGATGCACAAGGAAGATGAAGAGAAGACAGCCTTCACCACACCTTGGGGAGTTTACTACTATAGAGTCATGCTGTTAGGTCTCAAGAGCACCAGTGCCACCTACATGAGGGCCAAGACGACCCCTTTTCACAACATGATTCATAAGGATATTGAAGTGTATGTGGATGACATCATCATCAGGTCTCGAAAGAGTTCAAAGCACTTGGATGATTTGAGGAAATTTTTCAACCGCCTGCGAAGGTACAATTTGAAATTAAACCCGACAAAGTGTGCGTTTCGAGTCCTCGCTGGAAAACTGTTGGGCTTCATTGTAAGTAGAAAGAGGATAGAACTGGACCTATCAAGAATCAAGGCCATTTAGGAATTGCCACCACCAAAGAGCAAGAAAGATGTAATGAGTTTTCTGGGTAGATTGAATTACATCAGTCGCTTCATAAGCTAGTCCACGGTAATCGGTGAACCCATTTTCAAGTTGCTGGAAAAGGATGCTGCCATTAAATGGATAGAAGATTGCTAGAGAGTCTTCGACAGAATCAAAGAATATCTGTCAAATCCACTAGTGCTAGTTCCCCCTGAACCTGAGAAGCCATTGTTACTATATTTGTCAGTCTTGTATAACGCATTCGGTTGTGTGTTGGGACAGCATGACGAAACTGGGAGAAAGGAGCAGGTCGTCTACTACTTAAGTAAGAAGTTCACGCCATGCGAGGCCAAGTATACTTTGATAGAACGCACTTGTTGCGCTCTGACTTGAATTGCCCAGAAACTAAGATATTATATGTCAGCATACACTACACATCTGATATCTCGGGCTGATGCGCTCAAGTACATATTCCAGAAGCCGATGCCTACCAAAAAGCTAGCTAAATGGGAAATTCTATTCAGCAAATTTGACATTTTGTACATAACTCAGAAGGCTATCAAAGGGAAAGCTTTAGCCGACCACCTCGCAGAAACTCCGGTGGATGGGGATTACGAGCCACTTATTACATATTTTCCTGATGAAGAATTATTATTTGCTGGAGAAGATATTGCGGAATCATACACTGGATGGAGAATGTTTTTCGATTGAGCAACAAACTTCAAAGGAGTCGGAATTAGGGCAATCTTGATTTTGGAATCCGGATAGCACTATCCAGCATCCGCAAAGATAAGATTCCCTTGTACCAATAACATGGTTGAAGACGAAGCATGCATCCTTGGGATCGGAATGGCAATCGAGATGAACGTCAAAGAACTTTGGGTCATAGGGGATTCCGATCTATTAATATGCTATGTCCTAGGGGAATGGTCCACCAAGAATATCAAGATACTTCCGTACCTACAGTGCATGAAGGAGCTATGTAGAAGTTCACAAAGATTGAGTTCAAGCACGTCCCCAAGATCAGAACGAGTTCGCCGACTCCCTTGCAACCTTATCATATATGATTCAGCATCCAGGCAAGAACTACATCGACCTTATTGAGGTAGAGATCAGGGATCAACATGCCTATTTCTTCCATGTAGATGGAGACCCAGATGGTAAACTATGGTATCACGACATCAGAAAATTCCTTGTAACCAGAGAATACCCGGAAAATGCTACTAATGATCAAAAGCGAGCCCTCAGGAGGTTGGCAAACCACTTTTTCCTCAATGGGGAAGTCTTGTATAGGAGGACCCCAGGTTTAGGTTTGTTGAGATTGTAGACGCTACCGAGACAACCAAGTAATTGGAAGAAATACATGCGGGAATGTGTGGACCCCACATGAATGGGTTCACATTAGCCAAGAAGATCTTGAGAGATGGATACTTTTGGATGACTATGGAAAGTGATAGTATCCGCTACATACAGAACGGTTACCAGTTCTAAATTCATGGGGATTTCATCCGGGTTCCGCTAAATGAGTTAAACGTAATAGGTTCACCCTGGCCATTCGCCGCTTGGGGCATGGATGTGATTGGACCTATAGAGCCTGCCGCATCAAACATGCATCGCTTTATCTTGGTACCTATTGACTATTTCACTAAATGGGTCTAAGCGTCTGCTTACAAGGCCGTCACAAAGGAAGTAGCGGTAGATTTCGTCCGGAACAACATCGTCTGCAGATTTGGAATACTAGAGTCTATCATCACTGACAATGCCGCAAACCACAACAGCGACCTCATGAGAGAAATCTGCAGGAAGTTCAAAATCGTCCACAACAATTCCACAACGTACAGATCACAAGTGAATGGGGCAGTCGAGGCGGCCAACACGAATATCAAGAGGACTCTATGAAAGATAGTGGACAATCACAGACAATGGCACGAGAAACTATCTTTTTCTTTACTGGGTTATCAGACCACCATGAGAACATCCACTAAGGCAACGCTGTACATGTTGGTATACGACACTGAAGCTTTAATACATGTAGAGGTTGAAATACCATCTTTAAAGGTCAATCAAGAGGCAAAATTGGACGACACAGAGTGGATAAGGGTCAGACAGGAGCAACTCGTGCTCATCGATGAGAAAAGAATGGATGCAATATACTGTGGTTAGCTATATCAGGACAGGATGGACAGTGCATTTAATAAGAGAGTGAAGCCTCTCTAGTTTGCAACGGGGCAGTTGGTCTTGAAGAAAATCTTTCCCCACCAAGAGGAAGCCAAAGGAAAGTTCGCACCAAACTGGCAAGGTCCTTATGTGGTTCACCGAGAACTGTCAGGTGGAGCTCTAATCTTGGCAGAAATGGATGGAAGAATCAACATGAAGCCCATCAACTCTGACACAATCAAGAGATACAATGTTTGAAGACAAATAGAGCTAGGTTTTTGTTGTAACAGATCTACGTTCAACTTGACTTCACACGGAGGATATGTAGGCAACCCACGTAGGGTTCGGTTTCTCTCCCCCCTTCACTTTTGTAATAGAAAAACCAAATATCACTTTTGTATGTTGCTCAGGAACTACGCCGACTTTATTTCTTTAGAAAGGAATATGTAGGCGATCCTTATCGGATTCAGTCATCTTTTGTAATTGAACTATGTTCTGGATTCCATTTGGATACGCAGGCAGTCTGAGTCAGATTCGGCCATTTTCAGCCTTGATCTCATCATTTTGCATCTATTGTAATTGAACTACATCTTGACCTGATTCCATTTGGATACGCAGGCTGCCTAAGTCAGGCTTGGTCATCTTTATCATATTTTATCATAATCCATGAACTACATTCAGACCTGATTCCTTTTTGGATACATAGGCAACCTGAAAGGGTTCGGTTATAACCTTAGGAAAACCTTTGTAATGCATTAATTCGAATTAGGGCGCAGTCGCAACAGCGAGCATCCGCGTTGTCAGAAGCATCATGAGTCGTGTTTAGAGAACTTTTTGTGACATGTCATAATCCGGAATGACGATATATGCCTTAAAAACAAACTATTTTTAAAATGTTTTCTAAAAATACAGTAATTCGTTCCACCTACCGAACTTCATGACACAACCATATCAAAGGTCGGGGCAAACCAACACTATGGTCGACACAAACCAACTTCCCTGCCCTCATCAAGTATTTGTTTTTGAGTGGATGGTCAATAGGGAGCAAGGAAGAATTAAGACCACACTGGGACAAATGACGGATCCACCACTTGCCTAAGATTATCTCTCTTTCTCCTTTACTTGAATTTTTCTGGTACAACTAGGCTAATCTTTGAACCCTTTGTAGGTACCTCAGAGTCAGACCACTGATACGGAAGCCTTGTATACAGCAAACCGCCTGCTCAACTAGTCGGAGCACCTTGTACAAACAAGTCGCCGGCTTCACCAATTGCAGTCTTGTATATAGCAAACCGTTAACTCAATCGATCGGAACGCCTTGTACAACTCGAATGTCGGCTTCTCCAACCGGATCTTTGTATAAAGAAAACTGTACACTCGCCAACAAAACAATTCGCATCACCGCTCCATCGCAACTAATGCCAGAACAGACAGTCGCAAACCTCATCACCGACATTTTGCCAATCGATGGCCGCAACATAGCTTCGCAGTCAAGAGTATGTCTTGGGCATGCTTTCCTTCCCCTTTTCCATTACTTTGAATGTTTTGATGTTTTGTCATGCAGCTTCAGGCATGATTGCAGTATGAGTCAATCACTCCTAAGCGGAGATTACTTTACATTTCAGTGCAATGCTCTCCCAACAAGCGGAAACGCACTCTACAAATCAAGCTCTCCCAACAAGAGGAGACAATTTTCTCAGTGCAAAGCTTTCACAACAAATGGAGACACACTCTATAAATCAAGCTCTGCCAACAAGCGGAGACAATTTTCAAATGCTCCGACAACTGCGGAACGGTACACATCCAGGCTAACAAATCGAGTCAAGATCAAGTATCATCATCCCGATCCCAAATAACGGCTCGCTTGTAGCTAGACATCATCATTCCTGTATCACTTACAGTGCATCTTAATATATTCCACACTACAATATACTGGTATGCGTGTACTTCATTTGTTTTGCAGGAACAAACATCACAGCGTGGAACTCTTTTCTAAGAAGAAAACCAAACTACAATGCTATGAGGGACAGCAAACCCGTTAGCGGGCCAAGGATCCAAGTTCGAGCACAAAACGACCAGTGAAACTCAATATTTTCAAATCCTTCAAATCAAGCCACAAAATTCAAGCTATCATGAGTACCAAATCCTCCTTCTCTTCGTATCGTCATAATACAATACTAGGGCAATTCCTGCAAGTATCGCTTCCTCAAAATATCTTCACTCCAGAACTACATGAGGCCTCATCCTCGTACAGCCCGAGGCATGTAAGCAATTCAAAGCCAGAATTTGGCCCCGATATCTCCAAAATTCTTCCCAAATTCCTCCCAGGATCTTCCTTAACTCCTAATCCTGCAGCTTATATTCTTTAAGCCAGTCTTGCAATGCATGCCTAAAGTCGGGACAAAATTGGCTTTGGTTCAATTTCTTTGCCCAAAAACTCTTTCATCGTCTCTGGTCAAAGAGGGGCAGCTATTGACGGTCAATTTTGACCCTCCCTTTTCAAATTAATTTACTTATACCTAATAATTTACAATAAATATTCGAGGGTATTTACCTATTTCTACAAATTAATTAATTATTAGTTTTGAATTAATCACCTAACATTCGTATTATATAACTACAAATATACTTACTATTATATGATTATTAAAACAATTTTTATATACATCACATACGCCTTATAATTAATTTGAAAAATTACTCCTTAATTTCTAGTTAATTAGACTACTATGTTAATAATTTGGAATTAATGCTTTAATTCAAAAAATAAAGTATTTATAAATAATTAATTACATTAGTTAGTAACGTATATAATAATTATAATTTTACTGCATTTTATTGAAAATTATTAAGCTTATTTTTTTTTTAAAATTCCACTAGGCAGTTTGCCCAGGGTTAATTTTCATAAATACAACATAAAGTACAAAAATGGAGGGGGACATATACCTTACCTCCCAGAAGAGAATGTGTGCACTCTTGGTCATCCAAGCATGACAACTAAGTATGCTTAAACAGCTGTGATAGGTTATACCTATGATGATATAATGATTGTCTATCTTATAGTATCGACAAACAATCATATATACAAAAATAGTGTGAAGTGAATCTAGGTAAACTATACAAAAAAAGTACATATGTTCCTAAATCTACTAAGTGAGTGGGTTGAAATAATATCCTCCATGTGCAATGGGATCTATTTCTAGCAAAAAATAGGAATCTTCTAAGTTGTGTATCTGATATTAAGTAATAAAAATCTTCAACTTTGCTCTGGATTGATAAGAAAGAAAGCAGGATTGAAGATGGCTAGCAAAAGGGGGCCATGTAACTGGGCAGTAGTACTGGCACTGTCTGAAATGTGTGGTAGAGAGCTGAGTTGCCTTCATGTTCCAGTGAGTGTTGTGACTAGTATGCTGAGAAGTGTTCTGTTCCTGGGATCTGAACAGCCAATGAAGGTGAGGTAGGTTTGTGCCCCTAAGGTCTTCCTGCCTCGGTGACTGCTGCTGATGTCTGCTGCTGCCATGGTAG
Organism: Nicotiana obtusifolia; assembly: GCA_002018475.1. Taxonomy (NCBI): domain Eukaryota; kingdom Viridiplantae; phylum Streptophyta; class Magnoliopsida; order Solanales; family Solanaceae; genus Nicotiana; species Nicotiana obtusifolia. The sequence goes on along the minus strand of MCJB01043797.1, from coordinate 6,315 downwards.
ATGCTGCTGAAGTGGTGACTGAGTTTTTGTCTGTTGCTGCTACCGTTGCAATCTTGTGTTCTACGTGTGATGTCTAATAAATGTAGCTCCTTCTAAGTCAGTACAGGTGTGGCTGACTGGATTAGTTTATTTCTGAGGCTGCTGCATTCCTTAGAGTCTTCATGTGTATCTGTGTGCTAGTTCTGTTGATTTCTGCCTTGTAGTATCTGCTGAGGTGGTGTGTGTCTGTTTATCTTGCTGTTGCTGCTATTGCTGCTACTGCTATTGCTGCTGCTACTGCTGCTACTGTTGCTGCTGCTGCTATTGCTACTACTGCTGTTGCTATTGCTGCTGCTGCTGTGAAGCTGTATGTTGTCTGTCTGGTGCTTGTGAGTGTGCTGCATTGTGTTGCTCCTATGAAAAATAGTATGGAGGGGGTTCCATGGTGATTGCTGCAATTGCAATAGGATGAGCACTAAGAGTGCTGATACCACACATTGCAATTGTAGCAATAACCTGAACCAATCCAATGTATCGTGTTTCTGTAGCTGGTGGCTTCTATTGTGCTTCTGTGATTTGTAGTATCTACTGAGATGGTGGTTGTCTGTATGTCTTGCTGCTGCTGTGAGGCTGTGTGATGTGATGATGCCTGTGAATGTAGTGGCTGGTGGTTCCATCTTCTTCTGACTCAGCAGTAGAGTGGCTACCTGGGTCGGTGTGCTTTTGATATTGTGGTTTCCTGTTGAAACTGTGATTTAGAGTAAAAAGTAGGGTCCTAGGTGATTGGTGTAATTGCAACATATTGAGCACTAAGAGTGCTGATACCACACATCGCAATTGCAACAATATCCTGGACCTGTCTTGTTTACCTGCAATGTTCATCAAGAGGATTGAAAGAGAGGGGTTTATGACTTTTGTGATAGCAGTGGTGTTTTTGGCTTTTGTGTTGGTTCTATGTTTATGGCTGCTGGAGTTGTTGGATTGTGAGTGTGCTTGTCCTGTTGTTGTTGTGGTAACTGGTGTGACATGGTGTGTAGTGTATGTGTTAGGTGTATTTGTGGGAGACTGTTTTATTGTTGAGGTGGTCTGTATTGCAATTTTATAACAAGCAAAGAGGGAAGTGATGATCCTTGAGTATTGATGCAGTTGCAATAGGATGAACATGAAGGATGTTGATACCACACATTGCAACTGCATCACTTTCCTGGATCTTTTCACTGTACCTACAAAAAATAGCAAATTAGTTAGTGAAATATGGCTGTTGCCTTCATTGAAGGGACTGATGAAGGGAATCAAAAGAGGCTAAAGGCTATAATTGTAATTCTCTACTAAACGTAAATTGGCCATTCTACTATGGCAATCCTTTCCGCTCCCTTAAAACCAATCACAGCATGCCACGTCGCCTTCCCATCCTCTCACAAAAGAAACACAACTGATCCGAGCCGTCCATCCCACAGATCAATTTCTCTGAATTTGTCTCTGTTTTACTTTTAATTTTAATAGCCCAGCGCGCTTAATCTTGGCCGTTGAAACCAAGAGATTTAATTGCTCTCAAAATTCGTCCATAAAAATGCTTAAATCCCAAATTATCAGGACCGTTGATCCAAAAGATCAGCGGCCCAGATCCTACCCCCTAAATTTAACCTAAGAGACGACCCCAACTATTCTCCTAACCCTAATCATCTCCACATTGAACGGCCTCCTCTCCTTTCCTCTTTCCTTCACTTTTCTCTCAACCTCATATGAACATCAATCAATAGACCTTGCACAAATTCGTGCAAGGTCATGAGATTTCTCAGCAAATCATCTCTTTCGCCTCCCTATTCGTGAATGTCGCCGTATTCCCTTCTTCATTGATCAAATCTGAAACACCAGACATGGCCAGTAAAATCGAAGCACTCATTTTATCTTCGTTCTTTCAAATCCAAACTTGCATAATCATCCACTTTGTCCCTAGGATATGAGACCAGTGATTCACTTTTCATTTTCACTAATTAAATTCCAAACCCCTCAAATCTGAAAACCCTAGCTTGAAAATGTAATTTCAAATTGTTTAAATGCTCTCTCGCTCTGTCAAATCGGAGCATGCGTGGGGTTTTAGAGAGGATTCATTATGAGGATTCTTTGCCAAGAGGTCAAATACAATGACCTCTAGGTTTTAAGTCTTGACTGATGGTCCTCTATCTTCAATGATCAATCTCCCTTCTCAGGTAAAAATCTTCGTTGTTTTCCCTTCTACTCTTCTCTGATTTCACTTAGATTGCTCACATCATCAGCTCATCGTCATCCTCCACTATCTATTTTGAATTTTGTTGAACCTTAGAGACATTGAATACCACAATAAAAGGAGCCTTCAATGCTCTCACCTAACATACCAGACCTAATACGAACACGAAAAGCAACACTAAGATTTCACTGAAAATTTAGGTTTCCTTACTGATTTTTGGTTTTTCTCTCTTCGTTTCTGGGTGCTTTCACTACTCAAGCTTGAAGCTTTGGGTCCTAGTCAATCAGAAAGAATCTCTGTTTGGTCTGCTGCCCTAGAGAAGGTCAGTACACCTCCAACTTTCCTCTTTAATTGTCTTATGTGAATATCATGAACATGCTATTGTCTTTTGTTAATCGCGCTCGTTTATGATGTTTGTCATTGATGGATGTTATTTCTAGTTCATGATATTGCGCTGTTGATTTGTGGTGATTTGTCATACTTTGAGTATGTCTAATTGGTATTGATTAAGTTGTTATGTGACCTTAATGATTTTCATTCTGATTTCAAATAGTCTACATGATTAAGTTTCCTTAAGATGCATTAATGACATCTCATGTTTGCCTGGACTTCTTATTTTCCTTTAATGATTCTGTAGTGATCACTGTCTCTACAACCCTTTTTTTTGCTGCATTCTATTTGTTCTGTAGTCCAGATTGTTGTTTGATAATTCTAACAAGAACAAACTTGAAAGATCATAGCTTAATCCTTCACCATTTAGTTTAAGTATGTGATGTAAGTGTTTGCCAACTCTAAAAGCAGTTTCTGAGTCATTTCTATGAGAGTTTATGTCTATATCTATCTGTTAGTTGCATCTCTAGGTTTCTCTATATGAAACGGTCTCATTAAGGTGAACCTTTATGAATATCAGTAACCCTTCTGCATATCCTGTTATGGTCAGGTTATCTTTTCATAAAAATAGGTTGTAGCTATATTTGTCATAGTTGAATGATAACTGTTTTCAAGCTGAGCATACCTGCCTCATGTTTAGATGTAAATCTCAGTCTGTATAGCTGAGTTAAGCATGTTTGGTAAAATACTTTTCTTGTCTTTAATCCCCTATATGACATTGCTGACTTGGTCTCATAATAGGTGAAACTTACCCTGTTAGTGTAAGATCATAACCTCATTTGACGTATCTATGTGTAGTTGATTAAAAATGTTGTATGTGCCCCTGTTTGTCTTCATGATCTTATGTTCCTATACTTTGTTTTGAAATTGCACTCAGTCCCCTCTTTCCCTACTAATCAGAACTGAATTTGATATGTAAATCCTAGGAGAACTTCTTATTGTTACTGCTTGGACATAATAGTTTACCTACTTCAATATAAGATTAGTGTTCTTATGAAGATGTGGTTTTGCCATCAATTACAAATGAAGTAGGGTTCATAATCTGTGATCCTGTTAAGCACCTTTAGGAATTCCATATTTGAATCTACAAAGATGTAGTCATGCTAAGAGTCCTGATCATGTTCTGTTATCTTTAATAACACCTGTAAAAGATTGCTGATTATAGCTGTTTGTCTGAATCCTTATTGATGCTTTTAAAAGTTTCAAGTAGTGTTGTTAATCTATACATGTGCTAGCGGCAAGAACTGAGCTAACCAATCTATGGTTAGTCTACTAGGACAAAGGTATATTTATTTCTGGGTTGCTACATATATGAACTCTGTGCTCTTTATCTATCCTTAAAATTTGATCTCAAGTGTATGGGCTCTTTAGCAGTAACATTATAATGTTCCTACCTCTATGTGTGTTTGGAATCTGATCTTTCAGACTTGTTTAGCATGCATTTTATTCATTTAGTGTTGGAAATCTAGTTATAAAATGAAACTGTTTCTGTGTCCTTATGTTATTCTGTCAAGAAAGAAGTATACTTATGTGGTAGGTTTTATTATGGTAGTTGGCATTGAAAGAGCCTCAGTGGCACTGAAACATATGGGGAAAAAATGATTCATTAGTGGTTAAGGGTATTTGGAAGTAGAGTTTCACTCTAGGTTGGGCTGCTTTCCAAGCACAAGCATTGCCCTGGGCCTTGAGACCCTTGGGAACTTTGAAGTGTCGGGGGATTCAAAAGGGGCATCGACCTTGAGTGTGACTCTCTCCTTAGCCCTTAATTCATTGACACTTGTTATTCTCTTTGGGTTTAGTGTTTAATGACAACGAAAAGGTTTTCAATGTAAATTATTTGTCATATATAACCACCACATTAGTATAAGTTTTCACGATATTCAAGTATTGATAGTTTGTTATATTTGCTCCAATCATTTTCTTATATATTTCATGCATGGTTGAACATATAGAATATGTATCTAATGACCTTCTCTTTCTTCTTTTTGAACATGTACATCTCTGTTTGGGCTTGCTGAGTTCTTGAGGAACTCAGGCCCAAGTCCAGTATTTCTGTGTTTCTGGGAATTCGAAGTCAGTTGTCACCGTACCTATTACTACTAGGCCTGCCTCTTTGAGGCCCAAATACCAGAGTCCAATCCTCTACCTCTAAACTCTTCTATTATTTACTGCTTCGTTACCTTAGTTTTACTGCCTTGTCGCATGTTGCTGCATCCTTGTTGTTATTTTATCTCACATGTATACTACAATTATATATTGGATTGAATGCTTTACTTTATATCTTAAATCATATAAACTCTGGCAAGCCTAGCAAAGTCCATAGCAAAGTCCAGTATCGACAAACCATCATGGCACTAGTATTGTCACATCTAATTGGAATGTGATCAAGACGTAGGCCGTAATCCATAAGTTGTTGTTTCATCCAAAGGATTTGCGCGCAACAACTTCCAGCGGCGACGTATTCCGCCTCAGTGGTGGATAAAGCAACACTGACTTGTTTCTTGCTAAACCAAGAAACTAACGAACTACTAAGCATGTGGCAAGTGCCACTGGTGCTTTTCCTATCCAACTTGCAACCTGCAAAGTCAGAGTCGGAATAGCCAATAAGGTGGCAGGATGAACCCTTGGGATACCAAAGTCCCATGTTCATTGTGCCGATGAGGTATTTCATTATCCGTTTAACCGCGGTTAAATGCGATTCTTTAGGACAAGATTGATACCTTGCACACAAGCATACACTGAACATTATATCAGGACGACTAGCAGTTAGGTAAAGTAGAGATCCGATCATACCTCGGTATTTCTTGACATCTACTTCTTTACCTTTTTCGTCTTTGTCAAGGCTTCCCGAAGTACCCATGGGAGTTGGCATTGCTTTAGCATCGATCATCTCGAATTTCTTAAGCAATTCCTTGCAATACTTTGATTGGCAAATGAAAGTCCCCTCTTTCATTTGTTTTACTTGCAAGCCCAAGAAGAAGTTGAGCTCACCCATCAAAGACATTTCGAACTCCTCTGTCATGAGTTTAGAAAATTCCTTGCACAAAGATTCATTAGTAGCACCGAAAATAATGTCGTCTACATATATTTGTACTAAAAGAATGTTTTTATTTTTGTTCATTATGAACAGAGTGGTGTCGACCTTACCTCTTTGGAATCCATTTTCCAAAAGAAACTTACTCAATCTCTCATACCAAGCTCGGGGAGCTTGTTTAAGACCGTAGAGAGCCTTTTTGAGTTTAAATACGTGATTTGGAAACTCAAAGTTCTCAAACCCTGGAGGTTGGTCGACATAAACTTCCTCTTGGATAACACCGTTAAGGAAAGCACTCTTAACATCCATTTGCTACAATTTAAAGTTCATAGAAGAAGCAAAAGCAAGAAGTAAACGAATAGCTTTTAGTCGTGCGACAGGTGCATACGTTTCTTCATAGTCTATACCTTCTTCTTGATTGTAGCCTTTGGCTACTAGCCTAGCTTTGTTTCTAATGATTATGCCATTTTCATCTAACTTATTTCGAAAAACCCATTTCGTACCAATTATTGTATGGTCATTAGGTTTTGGCACCAATTCCCAAACGTCATTTCGTTTGAATTGGTTAAGCTCCTCTTGCATTGCCAAAATCCAATGTTCATCATTAATTGCGTCAGAAATGAGTTTTTGGTTCTATTTGAGAAACAAAAGCCATGTGTGTGATTGTGTTCCTAAGAGTGTTTCG
>MCJB01043786.1:0-54857 GCA_002018475.1 Nicotiana obtusifolia | reverse complement strand
GCCCCCCTTCAAAGGTTAAGAACATGCTTTCTTCAATTCTTTTCTAATCTAAACATAGTTTTCCCAAACATAGCATAGATAATTGATAGAACTTAATTGATGGCCAAACAATTAAGCAATTAGGCATAGAATTGAAGAAACAACCATATGATCATGAATTATAAATAAGGAATTGTCAACTTCGAATCACAATATTCATGGCTAATCACAATCCCAGAACAAGGGGTGATTAGCCACTCATGTTCAGAATAATCAAAATATAAAGTAGTAATAAACTATAAAAATACTAGACAGAGATGAAGAACTGATGATCGATTGCTTCTGTACGATGTTCCGTGGCGTTCTTGACTCCCAAATGACGTTCTCCCCCTTCTTATTGGGTTTGGAGGTGTTTATATAGGTGTTGGGAAGGGGTAGGGTTGAACTAGTGGAATCTTAGACGAATTAGGACACATTCCCGACGTCGCCGCCCTGGCTGGCGCCAGGCGCCCCCAAGGGCGCTGCGTCCAGTGGGTTTCTTCAGTTCTCTGCCTCCAGCGCCACAGGTGGTGCTAGGCGCTGCCTACGGCACCCAATGCCTCTTCGTCCGATTTTGTCTCGTTTTGGTTTGTTTCTCGCTTGTTTCGCCCCCAATTGCTCCTGACTCATTCCTACACATAAAAACACATTAATTTAACATGAATCGATGCAATTAACATCCCAATTTCATAAACAAAAGTCAAATATGAGGTATTTTACATAGAAATATATATCTTTACACCAAACATCAACACCCCAGACTTAGACTCTTGCTCGCCCTCGAGCAATGGGATTATATACAACCTTCCCAACTACCAAACTCTTCATATCATCACGAAACATTCGACTTTTCAACAAGTCATACTTTTGAACACAATCAATACCCGCAAATAAGCATGAACACATAATTAATCCATATATTTCCTGTAAAGTCTACTTAAGCACAATACTTCAATATCATCCAACAACTCAAATGTCACCACCCAACCTCAAAAGCCAACTTGCCAGCATTAAGCAATCTCAATACATATACTTACCTAACAAGACAATTTACAACATTACCAGTCGCTCATGAAATCATGTGCCTTACCACAATCCGAAGAGTGAACATATATGACTAATATCACACAACTTTGAACAAAATACCCTCACTCTCACAAAGAACTCATATGCTTCCCGTAAAGTACCATAAGCTTGCCCGTAGTGTAGATTTCTACTAATTGGGTTAATCAAATCTTAAGATTAACTAGGACTTTAAAGGTTGTAATGTAGGCTAGGGGACGGGTAGGATATATCTGGTAGTAGTGGCTAGTCCTCCTAAGCACTTAATACACTACAATCGACATTTGAACACTTTTATTTTTCAATTACTAAACTTGCCTCATATACATAGCCTTCCTTTTTCAACTCAGCAATTCTATCATTCGACTAGCATAACTCAATAGGAGATGTTTTTTCTATATATTGTTCACTAATATTTTTCTAACATTTTTCCTTTGTTGTTTTTTTTTCATTTTTTTTTTCACACTCCATACAAATATTCATCAGCTAGTGATTCTTAATTTTAGCTTCATTGCACCAACAGGTCTTTTCACAGTTCCACTCATAATCAAGACAATCCCCCAAACTCTACCCTTACTTCTTTTAGCGACTAAGTGCCTTAGGAGGTAGAGGTTCAAATAAGTCTAATTCAAGAACAAAATAAGGGAATGACTTGTAATGTAGATACCAAAGAAAAAGGCCTATAGGCTCAAATGGGCTAGTAATGGACAAATTTATAACTGATGTGACAAGCACATCCATAATCAAACAAGAAAATGCCTATATCATTTCTTAAATTAGCCCAACTTACAATTTCGCTTCAATTAACACAGAGAATACATGATAGCACAGAGAATCAAAACCTCAGTCACACAATGCACATGACTCAATCACGACGGTTCTGTTCAAATTTCAAGTTAAGCAAGTATATATAATTGAAACAATTAAGCAGTAATTACACTATATGACATGCAAGTCAACGATTGAGAAGAGGTGTCACAAATTGGGCGAATTTTCTTTAGGCTTACAATTTAACTAAATGGGAAGTAGATCATGTGTCATAGCCTATTGTACTAGCATCAACTATGTCAATAAGTATTACTACATAACTCAGTTCTTCCTAATATAGTCCTAAAAAGAAATTAAATTCGCCCGGTTCGAGCTACATCCTTGGAAAAGAACTGGTGCCTTAAGAAAAACCAAGGAATATTACCTAACTAACCTATAATTAAAACAAAATCTTTTTGTTGTTTTTTAATCAAACTTTATCCCTCAAGAAAAAGATCCATCGTCGGGAACACTCTGAACTTTTTTTTTTTCGTTTTTTTTAAAAATTGTCAGTTTATACATCAAAATACTAACAATACAACTATTAAAAATAATAACAATACAACTACTAAAAAGACAAAAATAAAACTAAATCATACATGATATACATTCAGAACACTGACAACACAGGTATTCCCCCACCCCACACTTAAACAATGCATCGCCCTCGATGCATGCAAACATGTAAAACAAAGCAGGGTGAGAAGAAAACTCCCTGTTTGCGCTTTCTTTAGGGGACCGGCGAGTTGGTGGAGGAGGATCCAACGCTTGTTCCATTGCTAATGTTATCACGGGCCATATTATCCTGCAACACAAGTAAACAGGGATGTGAGCAATGTTCAAAACATATGCCATAGGTTGGCATGCATGTCGTCACATGACCCCACACTTAAAATCGAAGCATAAGTACAAGTGTTGAGCCATAGTATCCCGACCCCACACTTAAAATCGTGGAACATTCTGCCTGCAGTTCCCAAGGCAGCGCTGGGCGCTGTTTCCCGAATTTTTTTTTTTTTAATTACCGTTATACAACTTACATGTCCTACAACATTACACCTAATAATTCTATATGTATACATCAATTGTATTACCCTATCTAGTCTAAAAGAATAAATCAAGAAGTTAAACTAGGAAAGCGATAAAAATTGGGTTGCCTCCCAACAAGCGCCTGATTTAACGTCGCGGCACGACTCAGATTCTTGCTATCAATCTGGCTTGATGTCTAGCCTTCGAGCTTCTTCAACAGATGGCCTGAGATGGGTCAGAGTGACAGGCCTTTCCAACAATTCTGCTTTTCTGAACCCCGGGACATAATTGCCGGAATTATCCAGTATTTTCTTAATTTCTTCCGTCATTCCATCTTTACTCTTTTCCACATCCCCATCCTCATAATGGGTTGGCAACCGGAGTGCTTTATAATCATTGAACACTTGTTCTTGATCACCTACTCTCATCGTCATTTTTCCTTTGCAGACATCAATAATTGCTCGGCCTGTGGCTAACAATGGATGCCCCAAAATAAATGGGACGTCCTGGTCAGGCTCGTAATCCAGGATGATAAAGTCAGCAGGAAATATGAACGAACCCACTTGGACCAGTACATCTTCAATCACTCCCTCTGGCTGAGCAAGGGAGCGATTAGCTAGCTGTAAGGTAATTGTTGTTGGGCGTGGGTCACCCAACCCCAACTGTTTGAATACTGATAGCGGCATCAAGTTTATACTTGCTCCAAGATCACATAGAGCTCTTCCTACAGCATGTTTCCCAATTGAAATATGAATGGTGAAGCTACCCGGATCCTTCAACTTCTGTGGTAGCTTGCCTTGAATTCTAGAACTACACTCCTCGGTGAGTGCCACAGTTTCAAACTCAGTCAATCTCCTTTTATTGGCTACAATATCTTTGATATACTTTGCGTATTTAGGCACCTCTTGCAGTATGTCAACCAATGGAATGTTGATTTGTACCTGTTTCAAAATGTCAAGAAACTTTTTGTATGCCTCATTATCCCTCAATTTTTGTAACCTCTGTGGAAATGGAGGTGGGGGCCTTGCAACAAATTGTGGGGGTTGCTTAGCTCCTGCCTCTTCAACCGACTTTTCAACTTCTTTAGCCTTCTCTGCTATTGCTTCTATGGTGATTGGCTTTTTATTAAAGGTCACTTGCTTTTTCTTTTTCGATTCTACCTCTTCCAACTGTCTCCCGTTCCTTAATGATATAGCATTTAGTGCCGCCCTTGGGTTTGCTTCAGTATCGCTAGGTAGTGCTCCAGCTGGTCGAGTATTTTGAGCCCCGGCCAGCTGTCCCAATCGGCGTTCCAGATTGATTCCTCACTGTTGTGGTGAGGGTTTGGTATTCAATTCTGAATTGCTTGTTGTTCTGCACCAGCTGTTTCAACAACTCATTTGTATTATCATCTGCTTGTGGAGGTTGCCTTTGTGGTTTATTATAATGCCCTTGCGGTCTACTTGGATTCTGCTGCTGTTGATGACCACCCCATGAAAAGTTGGGATGATTCCTCCAATTTGGGTTGTAGGTGTTCCCATATTGTGAATTCTGATTTATGGGCCCCCTGTTCTGTTGTCCCACATAATATATGGATTCCGGATTTGTGGGGCACATATAACTCGTGTGGTTGTCACCACACATCTCACAGCACAATGACATTTGTTGGACCTACTGTCTTGGTTGAACCTGCTGCATCGTCATTCTATTCATCTGATTGGCCAGTTTTGCCATTTCTGCTCTCATAGCTGCAAGATCATCCAATTCGATCAACCCAGCTCCCTTTTGTTTAATGGCTCTGCGCGAGTCACCGTCACCTTTCCAATTATGATCATTGGCCGTGAAATTATTTAGTAGGAGTTGGATTTCACTATATGGCTTGGCCATGCAACTGCCCCCGCAAGCTGAGTCAAGGTTCATTTTTGAAGCTTCATCTAGCCCATCAACGAACTTATGTCCCAGGACCTCATCTATTTGGCAATGGTGTGGACAATCCCTAAGTAGCTTCTTATACCATTCCCATGCCTGTCGAAGAGTTTCTCCTTCCCGTTGTTCAAATCCCAAAATCTGGCTTCTCAATGACTTTGTCTTCTTAGTTGGAAAGAATTTGATCATAAATTTTCTAGCCAGGTCATGCCATGTGTAAATAGAATTCGCAGGCTCCTTTTGCAACCACTCTTTTGCTTCCCCCAATAGAGAAAAAGGAAACAATGTCAACCTCACATAATCTTTAGAAACATTTGGATAATTATAAGTATCCGTGATTTCCAAAAAGTTCTAAATATGTCTCTGTGGGTCTTCATGCGACAGTCCCACATACTGCCCTGTAGATTGGATTAGCTGCACCATGTATTGTTTTAACTCAAAGTGCCCTATGATTTCAGGCTTGACAATCGTCTGAGTCATATTGGCAAGATTTGGTCTTGCAGCTTCAATTACCGCTCTTTTCACGTTACCCGCCATCTCAATTGGCTGTGGTTGAACAACAATGTCCAACTCTCTGTTAATTCTGGTTCTGGCTTCTATTTCCTTCCTTACTCTGTGTAGTGTTCGTGCAATTTCAGGATCAAAAGGAAGAAGGTTGTTTGCGCTTCTACTTCTCCGCATTTAATAGAAGAGCCTGTGTAAATGCAAACAACGTAAGCCGATTAGTGAAACTTGAATAAATAACAAATATAAGCTGAAGTTGGTAAAGTAGCAGATTTTTAAGTCCCCGGCAACGGCGCCAAAAACTTGTTGCTCCCCAACGCACACGCATGTATACGCGGTCGACAAGTAATATAGGATTGTAAATCCAGGTTATCGTATCCACAAGGACTTAAATTAACTACTTACTAATGGACAAATACTGTTATTTAAGCAAGTAAAATTCAAATTCAAGAGATGGATTATTCTAACTTCAGCTCTAATTTATAACTAATAATTGCAAGGAACAAATTACGTGTTGTGTAATCAATAAAACAAATATTCCAGGGTTGTGATTAATTTACCAATCCTATTGTGTTCTAATTGACTTCCCGTTCATATAATTCATGTATGGTTGCTAATTAATCGATAAACATACTCATAGCCTTCTTCCGAAGTACTATTCGCCTATTCTTAATAAGATTAACACCTATATTCCTATGGAATTAATCTATCAAGAACGCAATAAAAACACGATATTCAATTAAGCATGGTGATTAAGTATATTCCTATCCTAACCACGAATCCGCCCCCCTTAAAAGGTTAAGAACATGCTTTCTTCAATTCTTTTCTAATCTAAATATAGTTTTCCCAAACATAGCATAAATAGTTGATAGAACTTAATTGATGGCCAAACAATTAAGCAATTAAGCACATAATTGAAGAAACAACCATAGAATTATGAATTATAAACAAGAATTTGTCAACTTCGAATCACAATATTCATGGCTAATCACAACCCCAGAACAAGGGGTGATTAGCTACTCATGTTCAGAATAATCAAAATATAAAGTAGTAAAAAAAACTATAAAAATACTAGACAAAGATGAAGAACTGATGATCTATTGCTTCTGTGCGATGTTCCGTGGCGTTCTTGACTCCCAAATCACGTTCTTCCACTTCCTATTGGGTTTGGAGGTGTTTATATAGGTGTTGGGAAGGGGTAGGATTGAACTAGTGGACTCCTAGATGAATTAGGACACTTTCCCGACATCGGCGCCCTGGATGGCGCCAGGCGCCCCCCAGGGCGCTGCGTCCAGTGACTTATTTCCAGCTTCTGCCTCCAGCGCCACAGGTGGCGCCAGGCACTGCCTGTGGCGCCCAATGCCTTTTTGTCCGCTTTCGTCTCGTTTTGGCTCGTTTCTTGCTCGTTTTGCCCCCAATTGCTCCCGACTCATTCCTACACATAAAAACACTTTAATTGAACATGAATCGAAGCAATTAACGTCCCAATTTCATAACACAAAAGCCAAATATGAGGTATTTTACATAGAAATATATATCTTTTACACCAAACATCAGCCATTCAAGTAATCGAGTTGTTCCAATATATGATTTACAACAAGATTCACCCGAGGAACCATACCCCATAATCACAAATCATAGGCCACAATCACGAATCTGACACCCATGGCACCTCGTGTCCACATACCTGCGCACGGCAAAGCCCACGTGCTACCATGTACATTATATCCGTGTCAATTGCCAAATAAAATATTTGAGAAATTTATTTAAATACAATAAGGCATAAAAACAATCTTGAATAAAGTAAAACGCCAAATGAGATAATGAGTTTATTGTAGGAATCAAGTTAGGTAAAATAAAGTATAATTTATACAAAATAGAGTATCAAATGAGTTTAGTTTAGAAATGAATAAGGTAAAGTCAAATAATATTTTCTTAAATAAAGTAAAACATCCAATAAATTTACGAATTAAATACAGAATTAGTTAAAGTAAAGCGTGATATCAATTTTAACTAAAGTAAAACATCAAATAGAGTAATGAGTTTAATTTGAGAATCATTTAAAGTAAAGTATGATAACCATTAAAGAAAACAGTAAAGCACCAAGTAAGATACAAGTTTTATCTAAAAAGTCATATAAAATAAAGCACGTTAATAATTCTTTTATTTAAAATCGTTACATTACCAACAACTCAATAGAGTATGAGATAGCGACTCCACGCAAGTAAATTCATCTTGAAAATTAATTCACCAAGTAACACAGAGGCACAAGTTGGCACGTTAAAGCAACACAACAAATCACGTAGAATGCAAGATTCACATAAGAAGTCACAATCGTTCCAACACAAGAATAACAACAAATAACCAAATACAATCAAAATACAAGTGAGATGATTTAAGGAAAAACAATAACCCTTCAAATCAACAAGCTTTTCCAATGTAGAATGTACAACAAAATCACTCTGAGGATAACTCTACAGTCACAAACAATTACAACATATCAAATCCGTTGTGGAACTCAATCCGATCCCACCATATCATCATCTGTTCAAATCATATTCTATCTTTATTTCTTCATATCATGTCATATCATATCAATATCGTTGCGGCGTTCAACCAGATCCCACCATATCATCATCTGTTCAGATCATATTCCGTCCTTATTTCTTCATATCATATCATATCAATACCGTTGCGGTGTGCAATCCGATCCCAAAAATTTCAGATTATTAACATACATAACTCAACACCAATATTTACAAAATATCAACACAAAGAAGATGAAACGTACGGAACATTTAAGATCCACTGATACAATGGAGAGTATCCAACACTTCGAAATCCAAAACTTATCCAGTACAAGCCGCTCTACCAATAGCACTCATTCCAGATAAAATAACCTCACCCTATCTAGTACAAGCCACTCTACCAACATGGCACACCAGTCCTATTTAGAGTCACATACCATGCAATCCGTGCACCAACGAACAAAAGCTCAGATATACCCAACGATTGAAAGAGAATGAAATGAAAGAACCGCCCCGCCAGCTCAATAAATACCATCACCAGGCGCAGTGTTACGAACCCATCACACAAGGAGAAACAAACATACTGGATACGCTCAAGGTTCATATCCTAACATAACCCCACTATGATACGTGACCAAATGCAAACAACGGTCCACATGTAATACCTCGAGGCATGAGTCTCACAATCAATAACAATATGCACAACATGCGAGGCGCATGACTATAATTATGGAGAAACGGATATCACTATATATATATACCACAAACAAGAAGACCATAACCAAGGAGCAATCAATCGTTCAATACCCCAGGAGCTATCTCGCTCGAATTTCGCCACAAAGCCCAAATAGTACCACATCATATGTAAATAGTCAACCGTCTCACAATCCATCATGGCATAGAAGAGTAACACATAGAACACATCGGAACACAAATAAGGTCAACTCTAACCGATGACACCACCCGCTACAATAGATGTGCTAAGTAAACAAATTCAACCTGATGTAGAATACACATCTTCATTAGGCCTACCAGTGGCCTCCAAATCAATTCTGATCCTTCCCAAAATAGGTAGATAACCTCTGAAAACCCGTGATAACCTATCCATAGCACATACAATATCGTCAATCTCTTAACATACCTTTATCATTCACAACCCTAGAATAATCTGCCTCCGAGAGCCTTCCAAGTCATCATGTCCTTAGAATACCAAAATCTCCATATCCGCTCCCAACTACACTACTCAATGACTGGCACATCCCTCATACACGATCATCCCACGATAAATATTTTCGTAATTCTTTCTTGCCACATAGCAAAAATCTAAACATCATTGGTCGATCAATCAGGCGATTACAGTAATACCAGTCAAGCATCTGCAAGGTGAAGCACAGTGCGCCTTCTAGTGTGCGCACACTTCTCAAGTGGTATCAAATAATGCTAGCATTATTCTAAACATTTGAATCGTCCATGCTATCTAGAACTCTCGACCCCATCTAGGAGCAAAATCATAATACACAACATGTTCCTTATGTCGGTAGCAGACATCTGGCTTAATCTGTGGTCGACACTATCAAGAATTCTTCGAGACCCGTCCGCACATAACCAAGCAATCGGAACTAAATTCCCCCAACTCGACCAAGTCACGCAAATCGTCAACCTAAGAGTACTGCCACAAAATTCTAGTAAAGCATTACCATACCAAAAGAACCAATTATCTTTATTTCCATGTTGACCCAACACCACTGAGCTGACCCATTTCTTCGAATCCTCCTCGACTTGTCTTCAGGTTAACACTTCCCCTTGTAGGTACACAATAATCGTAAGCCAAAGCTTACTGCAGGAGATACTAGAACGAACCACATTGTCCGAATGCCCATAAATCGTTGTATTTCCTATGAGGCACCCAATAATGCTGCAATCGAGATGCCCATTATGAAGAGGCCTTATGTGAATCTGAAGTTATTTCTCTAAACTCTTTGATACTGAAATGTAGAATTAATAATTATACATAAATACTGCAAGTCCCAGCACTATCCCATGCAAATCTCGGACCTTAGCCATATACAATTTCGGGGAACCCTTCAATACTACGTATATACCTCAGACCAAAATTGATATAACACATGACCATGCAATTTGATCGTTGATGGTAGACACCCCCACTTGGCGCGAAGCCGTAGGACATAACATCTGATGATCCATAATACTAACATTCATAGCTCGTACAACACCAAGCATAGGATACCTCAAATCATCTACTAAGCGCATGTCCATCCTCGTGACAGTCAAGCCCGATTCCTCAAGTTCCTTGAATGATAATATGAACCTTTCACTGAGTAGAAGTCCCATACGAACCACATAGTCTCTAATTCCACCAACTATCCTCAAATCAACATCCATCTCATGACCCTACCATGATCACGACGTCTAGGAAACTAATTAATCTTCCCAAGATCGTACTTACTAATGAGATACCAAAACCTGCTGTACCCCGTACGTGAAAAACTGAAAGATCTATCAATAAATCTCCGTCCTCAGTCTAGACAACACGTTGAGACAATGATCGAGCATCCATGGCCCCTTTGTGGTCCATCCGCAACATCACAAATCGTTGGTGTATAGCTAATACTGAATGCGCAATATCTCATACAAGTGGATGCAAGGGAATGTAAGATATGTGCTTCAAGCTGAATCAATATCGCACTATAAGGAATGAAAGAAGTGGAATTTTCTTGTAACGACCCGATTGGTCATTTTGATTTCTAGATCCCCATTCCTTTATTTGGGACTTCCCACATGTGCTCTTACTATTTTGTGACTTACGGGGATAGTTGGTTTGATTTTGGAAGGGTTCAAGTTGAATTCGGAACACTTAGTTCCTTAGTTGTGGCCTAAAGTAGCCAAGTTTTATTTGAGTCAACATTTTGAGTAAAGAACCAAGATTTTATGGTTCCAATAGGTTCGTATGATGATTTTGGACTTGGGCATGTCTTCGGATCAAGTTTCGAGTGATCGAGGAGCGTTTTAGAGTTTTTTAAATTTGGTTTGAAGTAGACTTTAGTGTTATCGATGTTCGTTTGGGATTCCGAGCCTGGAATAGGTTCATATGGTGATTTATGACTTATGTGTAAGATTTGGCAATCATTCCGAGTTTTGGACCACTCGGAGTTAAGTCCAAATTGTAGAAATTTGTGGTTTTGGTTTCCTTTTTGGGGAACACGGAGATAGTCTCGCGTTCGTGATGAAGGATTAGGGGTTGGGTCATCTTGTGCTTCACGTTCGCGAAGACTGGTTTGCATTTGCGAAGGCCTGGGACCAGTGGCCTCCGCGTTCGCATAGAAGAAATTGGATCTAGGGGGGGGGTCAGGTGGTCATTTCCCTTGGCGTTCGCGAAGGGAGGACTGCGTTCGCGAAGCTTTGGCTGGGCAAGCCTTCGCGATCGCGAGCTCCTTTCATGTTCGCGAAGGCCATTTTATGGCAGTGTCAACTTTTAGCTTCGCGATCACGAGGCTTCTTTTGCGATCGCGGAGAAGGGATACCTGGCCAATAGCTTGTTCTAAAAATGGGACTTAGGCCATTTTCTTCATTTCACACATCTCTTGGCCGATTTTGGAGCTTTTTAGAGAGGGATTTCACATAGCATCTTGAGTTAAGTAATTTCTACATAATGTGAGTTTAATACATAGATTATGGCAGATTTTAATATAGAAATTGTAGAAATTATGAAATTATGTTGAAAAACCTAGAGTTTGGTAAAATTGGGATTAGACCAAAAATGATTATGAAATTGAATAGAAATTGTATATTTTAGTTCATAAGGTCATGGATAACATTTATCTACGCAAATTTCCAGAAACCAGGCACGTGGGCTTGGGGGTGACTTTTAGGGACTTTTCAATTTGGGTTAGGTAATTACTCAAATAGATGAATTATGAGCTTTGGATCATACGACCTTTGGCTAGTTTTGGATTGCTCAGCATTGATTTGGGTCAATTAGTGAAATTGAAGGGCCGAGTAATGGATTTGGAAGGAGATAAGTCTCTTGCCTAACCTTGTAAGAGGGAACTAAGCCCGTAGGTGTTTAAATTTTTATATGTTAATAATTGTGGGTGCTACATAAGCACGAAGTGACGAGAGTCCATACGTAGCTGAAATCATGCTTATGTCCGGGTAGACTTAGGAGTTTATCATGTAATACTATTATTATTTGAACCCAACTTGTTAGTTTACTTACTTGAATTCATAACTGAAATATGTTTAGGGATTATGTTAGACCGAGCTTCGTTACTTTTAGTTTGGCGGAATATTTGATTGTTGATAGAAAATTATGATCCTTTATGTGCCTATCATGGTGTTGTAAACGTATGTCCAGTATTCCAAAGAGTTTCCCTATTCCTGTGGATCGGGTCGAATGCCTCGGCGATATATATATGTAATGAGATGCATCCATGGATCAGGCCGTACGACCTCGATAGTGTATGTACACGATTATTATGAATCGGGCCCTACGACCTCGGCACAACACGTGCGTAATATTGCCAGGAGTCAGAATATACTTGATATTTCCTTCATGACTTGAGAATTTATATCTACTTTATGGTTCCTATTTGTAGAAATGGCATGTGATATTTGGGGATTTTAAAGATATCTTATTAAAGAATCACTTTATGTATTGTTTCTCATTCCATTGTTACTGTGTTATTGCATGTCTATATACAATTCTTGCACTTTATTTATTGACCTCTAGTAAGTGTCGATGTCGACCCCTCGTCAGTACTAATTCGAGGTTAGTCTAGATACTTACTGAGTACACGTTGTTTACGTACTCATGCTACGCTTCTGCACAAATTGTGTAGATACTGATGCAGGTACATCTGGTATCCGATCGGGCACACATCCACATTATCCGGAGACTTAGTGGTGAGTTGTGTCACGCTCCGACCTTGGGGAGCGCGACCGACTCTCAACCGAGATAACTTGGCCGAGCAAGCTTGCTAGATTGCCTTCTACCCAAACTCACCCACGAATAAAGAGAAGATATATTTTTGTTAATTAGACAATGAGGAGATCATGTATACAATACCTGTTCATTACTATTAGTTACTTCATTTTAAAGTGTCAAAATACATGTACTTTCATAGTTGAAGTGAAACAAGTGATTCAAATATAACAAAACTAGTTTGACTTTCCCAACATCAATATACAACCCACACTGTGTCTACGGAGCCTCTAATAGATACGAAGAAGTACTATTATAGTGTCAGCAACAAGGTCCCAGCTATACCTCAAACACAATACATGAGGAATAAAAGACAAAAGACCCCGAAATGAAGTGGGGCTCATCAAATCTACTGAGAAGAGGGTGTACTGCTATCACTGATCAATGCCACCTTCTACAGAACCACCTGCACTCCATTAAAGATGTAGCGCCCTCGGCAAAAAGGACGTTAGTACATATGAAATAGTACTAGTATGAAAAACTAAACACCCCCTCAATAGAATGAGTAACAGTATAATAAGAAAGAAACATGGAATCAATGAGGGCCTCAAATAATATTAAAGTATCAAAATAGGAGAAAGGGTAAATTTCAAGCATGTTTCAATATTTTAAGTTGATAGATATTTAGTACCGATACACCACCGTGTTTTTAGCACAGAGTCCGATCTCAGCCCGATCAGCTAATCCGTCTCACCTCGAGACGTCCACTCATAATACCACCATGTGCGCGGCATGGCGTTCGATCTCAGCCCGATTGGCTAACCCGTATCACCACAATGTTGTGTGGGTCGACGTCACCTCACATTCCGCTAGAAATCATCTCATCCCATTTAAGGGGAATTATCTCAACACATCAATCTCATCCCATATTCGGGGAAAACTCTCACCACCTCACACGGGGATTTTACCCCTCACTCACTCCTACACCGGCACGTGTAGTTTCGGGGTTGGGTTATTTCAACCTAACCTTCCTTGGTGACTAAGCGATACTCCCAAGACATTTATTATTTAACGAATTTACAGCCCATTTCAATGTCGTTTACACTTCTCTTCATTTCATTAGCACTAGTGGCCTCTATTGTAATATCAATCTCGGCACGTTGGCTGTGATTTATATTCCACACTTTCATTTCTCTACTTGTAAGGATCATCATCTTAACATCAACATATAGAATATTCCGGTACCATAACTTCAAATTCATTAGTAATGGAAACTTTAAACACCATAGGTTTCTTTCCAAAAAATGGGACAAACTGAACAACAATAGAAACACACGTTAAAATCATAAACAAGCAGTACACCATTTATTCTTGAAATACTTTTCGTCGAAAAGGGCAATACATAATTTCAATTCATGAGTAGATAAGAACTCGAATCACATTGGAACTACTTATAAAGGAGAGCACGGTGATTTACATTTGGGACACGAATTCAATTCAAGTGCTCTAGTTACGACAACCATGGCCACATTTTATACCTCACTCTCAGTTCTTTCACTTTCAAGCATATGTATAGATCATCATCTATAAGAGCATTTGGAATCAAGGCCTTAAGCATAAATATGAACAATAGCGGTCTTAGGCGGATTGAGTTTTCTTTCACAATTGGGCATAACAACTTGCAATTTAAACATGTTTTGAAATCATACTATCTCGACATATTGGTCACACTAGGATACATTCCCCATGGAGAACATAAGATGATAGGAGAATTTTGTCATCTTTAGTGTATATCCTTCAACATAAGCTTATTCGGAATAGTCAAACATATAGGAATAACTCGGAACATGGGAATTAGGAACTTGGGCCAACCATACTTGAAACTTACGGGAACATCATGGAATTCGATTCCAAGAGAGAAGTTTAGCCAACATACCTTGCTTGAGCTTTCCTTAAGTTACTACAACGTCCCAACACTTATAGCAATAACAATCTATAGGAAGATAGTGAAAATCAGATAATAATTAGAAGGATTCTCATGATGTAACTCTCTTAGGAATTTTATCAAACACCTAGTATGCAAAATAGACTATAAAGCTCTATAATGGTAATCCCTCCCTCCCTCAACCAATTTCAACAAGAAACTAACCAATATGGTTCATTAACCTCACATACTACAACCAATTGTCGCATGCATGATCTATTTCCAACCCCCATAATATGCTTGAACTCATAACCACTTGCATGAAAGCTCGGGAGCAGGACTTACCAGGATAGATGATAATCTAGTGGTTGGATTCCTTGATTCTTGAAGATTGGTGCAAGAATGGGTGATTAGAATGCTAGATCTCCTCCTTCTCTCCCTAAAATACTCTTACCTCTCTCTAAAATCATCAGACATTCGCTTCAAAATGAGCCCGTAAGGCTATTTATCAGAATGGGTTCGGGTATAAAAATAAGAAAATGGACCCTCCGAACTCAGGTCTACGGTCGCAGAACAGATATGCGGCCCGCAAAAGTGATGCCAAATATTGGAATGGTCTGGACCGGTCTGCGGTCCACAGACCACTTATGCGGCCGTAGAGTGGACTGCAGAATCACTCTCCAAAATTCTTCATGCCAAATTGCGACGGATGTACGGACCGTGAAACAACTATGCGATCGCATAATGGACCGCAGAACAACCTTCAAAATTCAACAAATTCTCTACTCCACTCCGCGATGATTATACGGCTCACGAAGTTGTTATATGGTCACAAACTTGATCGTAGAACTGCCTTCTTCTGCCGAAAAAGTTCCGTCAACTCCTCAATGAATTCTTCAACCCAAAAAATCCGTATCGCGGTGAGCAAGAATTTTTACAATCCTCAAACACATAAGCCTACCTCGGCACCACGAAACCTTAAATTCCTTGGCTAAATTTTACGAGGCCTTACAAGTTACTTTTCCATGCTCTGATCTGCAGCACCCAGAGTCTCTTTCCTGTTGCATTTTATATTCCCGTCTATTTCATTTTGGACAGTAGTTGTAGTGGTTAGTATATTTTACTAGATTGCTCGTGCACTTATGACACCGGATTTTTGGAATTTCTAGTAGATATTGATGATTTTTGTCTATTAATATCACCATTTCACTCTTATGTTTTACTCATGCTTTGTATTACCATGACTTTCTATACTTAGTCTATTTATTAATAAAATTCATTATTTCAAAAGTAATAACAATGGATAATTAAATAGAAACTTCACCGTTGGCTTGCCTAACGGTAAAGTTAGGCACAATCACGGCTTATAGTGGGAATTAGGTCGTGACATCTTGGTATTAGATTACTAGGTTCACATAGGTCTCACAAGTTATAAGCAGGCCTAATAGAGTCTTGCGGATCGGTGCGACGACGTCCGTATTTATCTTCAAGAGGCTATAGGGTGTTAGGAAACTGCTCTTTCTTCATCTCCTATCGTGAAGTTGATGTTTTGCTAAGTATCTTCCTCTTATTCTCTCACATGGTGAGTGACAAGAGGACCCACAGGACTTTATTGATCTTTGCAGGGACAGGCTGCATAACATGGAAGTATTGGAGTCCAACGGGGTGGACTTCACCATATTTCATTTCAAGGGCAAGGCCCATAGATGGTGGTAGTCTAACCTCTGTAGCAGGCCAGCAGGTTTACCTCTCTTGACTTGGGACCAGTTCACACGCCTCTTTTTGGAGAGATATATTCCACCCTCTTAGAGGGAGGAGATACGGGGTTAGTTCGAGTGGCTCCAGCAAGGTTAGATGTCGGTGACCGATTATGAGGCGATATTCTCTAAGTTGTCTCGCCACGCGCTTATGATACTCCCCACAAATTCATAGAGAGTACAAAGGTTCATTGCGGGCTTGCATTACGGTATCCAGTTAACTATGGCCCGAGAGCTTGAGATGGGGACTTCTTACGAGCAGGTTGTGGAAATAACTCAGAGGATCGAGGGTATCTGCAGCCAGGGTCGATTGTATAAGATAGGAGAGAAGCAGCCTTGACATTCTAGTGGATTCAGTGGCACCCTATCTGGGGGTGGAGGTTAGATCATGAGGGGCCAGTCCAGCAGGCCCACGTATTCAGCACCACTGCCAGCTTGGAGTGCTCCAGTGCGGCCCTACTTCAATTCGATTCCTGAGAGTACCTACTATCCACCGGCCATTCAAGGTTCCTCCAGTGGGTATTCAGGTCACTAGGTGCAGACTCTAGGTCAGCAGTCTTCCGCACTAAGAGGTTGCTACGAGTGCGAGGAGCTTGGTCACATGAGGAGGTTTTGCCCCAGGCTTCGGAGCAAGGCAGTACAGCAGGGCCGTCATCCCATGATCACTGCACCAGCTGCTGCATCGTCCGTCCGACCGATTAGAAGGGGAGGGCAGGTAGGTAAGGGCTGTCTTAGAGGTGGAGGTCAGCCAAGTGGCACTCCGGCTAGGTTCTATACCTTTCCAGCTAGACCAGAAGCAGTAGCCTCAGGCACAGTGATCACATGTATTATTTATATCTGCAGTAGGGATGCTCCGGTACTATTTGATCAAGGGTCTCATATGTGTCTTCTCTATTTTCTCCTTATCTGGATGTCTCTCATGAGTCCTTGGGTGTTCCTATATATGTGTCCATGCTGGTGGGTGATTTTGTTATTGTGGATTATGTTTACCGGTCCTGTGTTGTGACTTTCTGTGGTTATCACCAGACTTGATCTTCTATTGCTTGATATGACCAACTTTGAGGTCATCTTGGGCATGGACTGGTTGTCTCCGTACCACGCCGTCCTTGATTTCCATGCCAAGACTGTTACCTTGGCAATGCTAGAGTTTCCTAGATTGGAGTGGAGGGATTCATCTAACAGTACATCTATTCGGGTTATCTCTTTCTTGAAGGCTCGACATGTGGTCGAGAAGGGTTGTTTGGCCTATTTGGCTTATGTTCGGGATACCACTATGGAGACACCCATGATTGATTCAGTACCCATGGTGTGAGAGCTTTTCGATGTATTTTCTTTTGATCTACCAAGTATGCCACCATATCGTGATATAGATTTTAGTATTGACATGGCGCCAGGCACCCATCTTATCTATATTCTACTGTACCGCATGGCTCCAAAGGAGTTGAAGGAACACCTTGAGAAATTGCTCGCGAAGGGGTTCACCAGGCCCAGTGTGTCGCCTTGGGGTGCACCGGTATTTCTTGAGAAGAAGAAAGATGGGAGTATGCGGATTTGCATTGATTACCGCATTTGAACAAAGTTACCATTAAGAATAAGTACCCGTTGCCGCGCATTGATGATTTGTTTGATTAGTTACAGGGTGCTAGGGTGTCTCTAAGATCGACCTGAGGTTTAGGTATCATTAGTTGAGGATTCATGCTTCGAATGTTCTGAAGACGCTTTTCGCACTAGATATAGGCACTATGGGTTTCTAGTGATGTCATTCGGCTTGATTAACGCCCCAGAAGCGTTTATGGATTTGATGAATTAGGTGTTGAGGCCATAATTGACTCATTTTTCATTGTCTTCATGGATGACATGTTGATCTACTCGCATAGTATGGAGGAGCACGAGCAACATTTGAGGATTGTGCTTCAGACCTTGGGGGAATATAAGCTATATGCTAAGTTCTCCAAGTGCGAGTTTTGGTTAGGTTCTGTGGCATTCTTGAGGGTTTAAGGTAGATCCCAGGAAGATCGAGATAGTTCATAGTTGGCCTCGTCTTACCAAAACGACTGAGATCAGGAGTATCGTGGAGCTAGTAGGTTATTATCATGGGTTTGTGGAGGGTTTCTCGTCCACTGAAGCTCCTTTGACTAGATTGGCCTAGAAGGATGCTGTGCGCAGATTGTCCGATGATTGCAAGGCGAGCTTTCAGAAGCTGAAGACCGCATTGACTAAATCACAGTGTTAGTGCTGCCCTCCGGTTTAGGGATGTACACTGTGTATTGCGACGCTTCACGCATTGGCTTGGGTTGTGTATTGATGCTGGAGGGGCGAGTTATTTCTTCATGTCAGTTGAAGCCCCACGAGAAGAATTACCCCGTACATGATTTGGAGTTGGCTGTGATTGTCATGCTCTCAAGATAGGGAGGCATTATCTTTATGGGGTGTCGTGTGAGGTCTACACCGATTGTCGCAGTTTGCGGCATCTGTTTAAGTAGAGGGACCTTAATCTGAGGCAGCGCAGGTGGACTTGAGTTACTGAAGGATTATGATATTACTATCCTTTATCATCCAGGAAAGGCGAATGTGGTTGTGGATGCCTTGAGAAGAAAGGCCGAGAATATGGGTAGTTTGGCATTCATTTCAGTAGGGGCGAGGCTATTGGCTTTTGGCATTCAGTCCTTGGCTAAAAAACTTGTGTGGTTGGATATTTCAGAGCCCAGTCGAGTTCTTGCATGTGTTGAGGCTCAGTCTTCTTTATTTGAGTGGATCAAGGCCCGTCTGTATGATGATCTGCACTTGTTAGTTCTTCGATAGGAAGTGCTACGGGGTGGTGCCAAAGAGGTCGCTATCGGTGATGATGGTGTTCTACGGCTCCAGGCTCACCCATGTGTTCCGAATGTTGATAGACTGAGGGAGAGTATTTTAGAAAAGGTACACTGTTCACGGTATTCTATTCATCCAGGTGCTACGAAGATGTATCGTGAACTGAGATAGCATTACTGGTGGCGGCGGATAAAGAAAGACATAGTCGAGTATGTGGGTAGATGTATAAATTGCCAGCAGGTTAAGTATGAGCACCAGAGGCCAAGTGGCTTACTTTAGCAGATAGTTATATCGGAGTGGAAGTGGGAGCGCATCACTATGGACTTCGTAGTTGGGTTGCTGTGGACGTTGAGGAAATTTGATGCTATTTGGTTCATTGTCGACAGGTTGGCCAAGTCGGCACACTTTATTTCGGTAGTGACTACGTACTCTTCAGAGAGGTTGGCCCAGATTTATATTCAAGATATTGTCCGGTTGCATGGTGTGCCTATTTCCATCATTTCAGATAGAGGGCCTCAGTTCACTTCACATTTTTGGAGAGTAGTACAAAGTGAGTTGGGTACCCAGGTATAGCTCAGGATGGCCTTTCATCCGCAAACCGACAGGCAATCGGAGCGGACAATTTAGATCCTAGAGGATATGCTCAGAGCATGTCTATTGACTTTGGAGGGCAGTGGGATCGATTCTTACCTTTAGCCAAGTTTGTTTATAACAATAGTTATCAGTCCAGCATCGAGATGGCTCCATTTGAGGCTTTGTATGGTCAGCGATGTCATTCCCCCATCGGTTGGTTTGAGTCCGGTGAGGCTAGGTTATATGGTACTAATTTGTAAATGATGCCTTGGATAAGGTAAAGTTGATACAGGAGTGACTTCACACAGCTCAGTCCAGATAGAAGACTTACGCAGATCATATGACACATGATTTATCATTTATGTTGGGCGAGAAGGTTCTCTTGAAAGTCTCACCGATGAAGGGTATCAAGAGGTTCGAAAATAAGGGCAAGTTGAGTTCGAGGTTCACTGGTGCATTTGAGGTGTTTGAGCGAGTTGGAGAGGTTGCTTACAAGCTTGCTTTGCCTCCCAGTCTATCGGGAGTTCATTCGATTTTCCACGTGTCTATACTCCGGAAGTACCAAGCCGATAGGTCACATGTTCTAGATTACAACACAGTTCAGCTAGATGAGAGCTTGGGCTATGAGGAGGAGCCACTTGCCCTTATTGCCAGGCAGGTCTGCCAGTTGAGGTCTAAGAAGGTTTCAGTCGCACAGGTCCAGTGGAGGGTTCAACCAGTCGGGGAGGTGACTTGGGAGACCGAAGAGGACATGTAGAGCAGATATCCGCACTTATTCAGCACTCCAGGTATGATTCTAGACCCGTTCGAGGACGAACGTTTGTTTAAGAAGTGGAGAATGTAATGACCCGACTGGTCATTTTTATTTCTAAATCCCCATTCCCCTATTAGAGGCTTATCGTATGTGCTCTTACTATTTTATGACTTGCGGGGATGGTTTGTTTGATTTTGGAAGGATTCAGGTTGAATTCGGAACAAAATAATCGCCTAAGGTGGCCAAGTTTGACTTGAGTCAACATTTTGAGTAAACGACCTCGGAACCGGGATTTGATAGTTCTAATAGGTTTCTATGAGATTTTGGACTTGGGTGTGTGTTCGGATGGAGTTTGGGGCGATCAGGGAGTGTTTCGGCGCTTAATGTTGAAAGTTAGCACCTTGAAGGTTTTAGAGTTTCTTAAATTTTGTTAGAAGTAGACTTTGTGTTAAATGTTCGTTTGGGATTCTGAGCCTGGGAATAGGTTCATATGGTGATTTGTGACTCGTGTGTAAATTTTGGCGTCATTCCGAGTCGTCTAAGTATAATTTGTCGCGTTCGGAGCTAGTTGAAGTAGTTTGAAGTTCATAAGCTGATTAATTTGGTTTTAGGGTGCAATTCTTAGTTTCAATGTTATTTTATGTGTTTAGAGGTTTTGAGCAGGTCGTATCATGTTTATGAACTTGTTGGTGCATTTGTACGGGGTCTCTGGTGGCCCAGGTGAATTTCGGACCACCTGGAGTTAAATCCAAATTGTAGAAATTTCTGGTTCTGGTTTCCTTCTTCACAAACGCGGAGATAGTCTCGCTTTTGCGATAAAGGATTGGGGTTGGGTCATCTTGTGCTTTGCTTTCCCGAAGACTGGGTTGTGTTCGTGAAGGCCTTGGACCTGTGGCCTCCGCGTTTGTGATGGTAATTCCGCGTTCGCGCAGAAGAAATTTGGTATGAGGATCAGCTCGTCATTGGCCTTCACGTCAGCGAACGGAGGACCGCATTCGCGAACCTTTGGCTGGGCAAGCCTTCGCAATCGCAAGTCTCCTGTCGCATTTGCGAAGGCCATTTTCAGCGCAGTGTGAATTTTCGCCTTCGCGATCGCGAAGAAGGGATACCTGGCCAGTAGCTTGTTTTAAAAATGGGACTTAGGCCATTTTCTTCATTTCACACATATCTTGGCCGATTTTGAAGCTTTTTAGAGAGGGATTTTCACCTAATATCTTCAGTTAAGTAATTTCTACATAATGTGGGTTTAATACATAGATTAAGGGTTGATTTTAACATAGAAACTGTAGAAATTATGGAATTATATTGAAAAACCTAAGGTTTGGTAAAAATGGGATTAGACCAAGAAAATGATTATGAAATTGAGTAGAAATTGTATATTTGAGTTCGTAAGGTCATGGGTAACATTTATCTACGAAAATTTCCAGAATTCGTGCACTTGGTCCCGAAGATGACTTTTGGGACTTTCCAATTTGGGTTGGGTAATTACTCTACTAGATGAATATGAACTTTTGAGCATATATTGATTAGTTTGTGCGACCATTGGCTAGTTTCTGATTGCTCGACATCGATTTGGGGCAGTTAGTGAAGTTGAAGGGCCGAGTAGTGGACTTGGAAGCGAGGTAAGTCTCTTGCCTAACCTTGTAAGAGGGAATTAACCCCGTAGGTATTTAAATTTTTATATGTTAATAATTGTAGGTGCTACGTACGCACGAGTGACGAGAGTCCGTACGTTGCTAACATCATACTTATATCCGGGTAGACTTAGGATCTTATCATGCAATACTTGTATTATTTGAACCCAACTTGTTAGTTACTCGCTTGAATTCATAATTGAAATTTGTTTAGGGATTATGTTAGACCGAGCTTCGTAACTTTTAGTTTGGCGGAATATTTGATTGTTAATAGAAAATTATGCTCCTTTATGTGCTTATCATGGTGTTGTAAACGTGGTCCCGTACTCCGAAGAGTTTCCCTATTCTTGTGGATCGAGTAGAATGCCTCGACAATATATATATATATATATATATATATATATATATATATATATATATATGTAATGAGAGGCATCCATGGATAGGGCCGTACAACCTCGGTAGTGTATGTACACGATTATTATGGATAGGGCCTTAAGACCTCGGCACAACTCGTGCGTAATATCACTAGGAGTCCAAATATACCTGATATTTCCTTCATGACTTGAGAATTTATATCTACTTGATGGTTCTTATTTTGTTGAAATAGCATATGATATTTAGGGATTTTAAATTGATATTTTATTAAAGAATCACGTTATGTGTTGTTTCTCATTCCATTGTTACTGTTTTATTAAAAGTCTATTTTACAGTGCTTGCACTTTATTTATTGACCTCTAGTAAATGTTGATGTCGACCCCTCGTCACTACTTCTTCGAGGTTAGACTAGATACTTACACATTGTTATGTACTCATGCTACACTTTTGCACAAATTGTGCAGGTACTGAGGCATGTACATCTGGTATCCGATCAGGCGCGCATCCACATTACACGGAGACTTAGTGGTGAGCTACTCCTCCATGCTCCGATATGCAGCAACCGGAGTCTCTTTCCTGTTGCATTTTATATTCATGTCTATCTCATTTCGGACAGTAATTGTAGTGGTTTGTATATTCTATTAGATTGCTCGTGCACATGTGCCACCGGGTTTTGGAAATTTCTAGTAGATATTGATGATTTTTGCCTATTAATATTACCATTTTACTCTTATGTTTTACTCATGCTTTATATTACCATGGCTTTCTATACTTATTCTATTTATTAATAAAATTCATGATTTTAAAAGTAATAAAAATGGATAATTAAGTGAAAAGTTCACTGTTGGCTTGCCTAACGGTGACATTGGGTGCCATCACGGCCTATAGTGGGAATTGGGTCGTGATATTCTTAATAGTTCTGTAGCCTCTCTAAGATAAGTACATACCTCTCCGTACTGATTCCGCAAGACTCTACTAAACTTGCTTATGACTCGTAGCACCTATGAACCTAGAGCTTTGATACCAACTTGTCACGACCCAAAATTTCCGTCTTAGGAATAATGATGGCACTTAGTCACTAAGACTAGGTAAGCCTAATACAAGAAGAGATCAAACAGAAATGACCAACTCAACTAGATAAAAATTGAACTGATAAATGAAATTACGTAACTAAAACTGAACAATAGTTATGCAAATTCCCAGAACTGGTAGTACAGAGTCATAAACTTTACTGAGATACACTAGAATCTCTAAGTACAATACTGCTTTGAAATGAAGATATACAGTAGTAAAGATAATATCAGGAGGTGACTCCGAGACCTTTGAGCATCAAGAAGGTATACCTTGAAGTCTCTAGCCGCGCAAACACAACTCTCAAAACCAACACGATCCAAAGTACCTGGGTCTGCATAAAAATGTGCAGAAGCGTAGCATGAGTACACCACAACGGTACCCAGTAAGTATCAAGACTAACCTCGGTGGAGTAGCGACGAGGTAAGTAAAGGCATCCACTATACAATAACCTATGTAAGCATATAAATCTAAAGCTAACAGTGGAAAGAAACATAAATATAAGGCTAACAACGGAAGGGATATTAATATAAGTGTAACGACCCAGCCGGTCATTTTGAGTATTATAGCCTTATTTCCCTAATTTATTGCTTATTCTATGTTCGTTTGTTATTATATGACTTTCCGGGATGGTTGATTCGGTTTCAGGGATGTTTCGAATTGGATTGGGACACGCCGTACCAAGATTGGAAGCCTAAGTTGAAAGAGTTAACCGGATGTTGACTTATGTGTAAATGACTCCGGAATGGAGTTTTGATTGTTCTGATAGCTCCGTAAGGTGATTTTGGACTTAGGAGTGTATCTGGATATGGATTTGGAGGTCCGTAGGTCACTTTGGCTTGAATTGGCGAAAGTTGCAAAAGTACACGTTTGGAAAGTCGATCGGAGTTGGTTTGATATGTTTCTTCATTAGTTTTGGAAGTTAGAAGTTCATAAGTTCATTAGGCTTGAATCGATGTGCGATTCATCGTTTAGTGTAGTTTGATGTGATTTCAGGCTTCGAGAGAGTTCGTATCGTGTTTTAGGACTAGTTGGTATGTTTGAATGGGGTCCTGGGGACCTCGAGTGTGATTCAGATCATGTTCGGTCATTTTTGGACTTGTTGGAGTGCTGTTATGTCTGTTGCTGGTTTCCTTATACGCGATCGCAATAGGAGGTCCGCGATCACGAAGGGTAGTTTGGGCGACTGGGGAAAATTTTTCTACGCGTTCGCGAGATTAGGTCTGTGATCGTTAAGCTTGGGGAGTTAGTGCTACACGAACGCGTGATAGGTGCGGCATTCGCGATGAAGGAAGAAGAGGCCTGGGAAGCCAGGCCCGCTGCTCTACGTGATCGCATGAGTGCGTCTGCGATCGCGTACTTGGGGGAATTAGTCATCACGATGCGCTGGTTTATTCATGTTCGTGAAGTGTATTTTTTAGGGCAACATATTTTGTTCTTCGTGATCGCCAGGGACTTTCCGCGATCGTGAAGAGAAATCACTGGGCAGATTATATAATTTCAAAAATGAGGTTTAGAGTATTATTTCACATTTGGACTTTGGGAGCTCGGATTGAGGCGATTCTTTAAGAGATTTTCAAGGAATTGATTGGGGTAAGTTATGCTAACTCGGATTTGGTCAATATACATGAATCTATCATTGTTTTTGCCATTTAATTAGTGTTTTGGGTTGAAAAAATTGGGAAATATTGTAGAAACTTCATAAACTATAATTTGAGAATTTGAAGGTCGAGTTGAGATCGGAATTGAGTAATTTTGGAATGGTTGGACTCGTTGTTGAATGAGTGTTCGGATTTTGTTAATTTTGTCGGATTCCGAGACATGGCTCAGGGTTAACTTTTTTACTTTTGTTGAAGAATCTAGCTTTATTATATGGAATTGATTCCTATAGCTTGTATTGATTGTATTAAGTTGTTTGTGGCTAGATTCGAGTCGTTCGGAGGCTGATTCGCGAGGCAAGGGCTTGCTGGAGTAGGGATTTGTGCAGTTTGAGGTAAGTAACACTTCTAAACTTGGTACTGAGGGTATGAATCCCTGAACTACGTATTATGTGGTTGGAGTTGAAGTGATGCACATGCTAGGTGATAGGCGTGTGGGCATGCACCGTAGTAATTGTGACTCAATTGATTCCATGGAACTGTGTAGTTACCCAATCTTTTGGTTATTCATGTAATCTCCAGGTGTTAGAGGAATTGAGCTGTGATCCATGTTAGATAATGTTTAGGCTATATGCTGGTACTGTTGGGATCCACAGAGGTCGTTTCTACCATTGAACTATTTGCTTAAATTTGCAGTTATGTACTCAGTCACATATATCATTTGCATATCATATATCAGTATTGATTGTTACATCATATTTTCATTGTTTGGGTTGATTTGCATGAGTTATGTGAGCCTGAGAGACTAGAGAGGTTGATGACTAAGTGAGGCCGAGGTCCTGATTATGAATGATATTTATGGGATCGGGCAGCACGCCATAACAGGCTTTATTGATTCATGATGGGATCGGGATGCACCGCCGCAACATGCCATGTTAGCTTATATTAGTGCTTGGGTAGGATCCACCCCTCCGGAGTCTGACATACCAGCAGTGAGCGCAGGTACTGATGAGTGCTGAGTGCGAGTGCGAGTGCGAGTGCTGAGTGATTGAGAGTACTAAGTGATTGAGAATGCTGAGTGAGTGAGAGTGCTGAGTGATGGGGAGTGCCGAGTGATTGAGCGTGCTGAGTGAGGATGAATACTCCGAGAGTATAAGTATATGAGTTTATCACTGTGTTGCATTACAGTTGACATGCAT
This sequence comes from Nicotiana obtusifolia, assembly GCA_002018475.1. Taxonomy (NCBI): domain Eukaryota; kingdom Viridiplantae; phylum Streptophyta; class Magnoliopsida; order Solanales; family Solanaceae; genus Nicotiana; species Nicotiana obtusifolia. The sequence continues at coordinate 28,366 of MCJB01043786.1, read as the reverse complement.
ACTTGACATGTAGATATCGAGATGTAACATACCTCATATTAGTCATACTTGGCATATTTTATCTGTGTTGTGCTCAAATTGTTAAAAACTAGAAAGCATGTCTACATTTCCATACTGTCTGCAAACTGATTATTGGATTTCTCTCTGAGTTATTACTGTTATTATCTGGATTTGGACTGTACCTATCTGAGCTCGTCACTGCTTTCACCCAAGGTTAGTCCTGTTACTTATTGAGTACACTGGATCGGTTGTACTCATACTACCCTGCACTTCGTGTGCAGATCCAGGTTCTTCTGGGCATGGCGGTTGCTAGATTTGAAGCTTCATCTACTTGGAGACTTTTGAGGTAGCTGCTTTGACGTCCGCAGACCTCGACTCTCCTTCTTTCTAGTTATCTAGCACTGTTCTATCTTTCTAGATAGTTGTATTAGAAGTTTGATTGTGTCGACATTAGTAGCTTATGTACTCAGTGACACTCGGATTTTGGAAATTTTGTATTTGTTGCAATATTTCTTATCGACTATTTATGAGGGGGTTATTACTGTTAAACCCGTCTCATCTTATTTCCAATTTAAAAATGCGTAGTTGTTTGTGGTTAACGGCTTGCCTAGTACTGTGATAGGCGCCATCACGACGTGTTGAGGTTTGGGTCGTGACAATAAGACTAATAACAGAATAATAAAAACAGCAAATGGCAACGAGACGTAAGCAGGTGATAACACAACAAAGTAATCAGGAAACAGTTAAAATATGAAAGAAATCAATTAGGAGAAACAAAAGGCAATTTGAGTAATCAAGTCGTTCCAACACATGATTTATAACAAGATTCACCCGAGGTACCACACCTCATAATCACAAATTATAGGCCAGAATCACGAATCTGACACCCATGACACCTCGTGCCCACATTATTAATCACCTTCGCATGACAAAGCACACGTACTACCACGTACATTGTATCCGTATCAATTGCCAAACAAAATGTTCGAGAGAATTTATTTAAATACAATAAGGCATAATAACAATCTTGAATAAAGTAAAGTGTCAAATGAGATAATGAGTTTATTGTAGGAATCAAATAAGGTAAAATAAAGTACAATTTATACAAAATAGAGTATCAAATGAGTTTAGTTTAGAAATCAATAAGGTAAAGTAAAATAACATTTTCTCAAATAAAGTAAAATATCGGATAAGTTTACGAATTAAATATAGAATTAGTTAAGTAAGCGTGATATTAATCTTAATTAAAGTAAAACATCAAATAGGGTAATGAGTTTAATTTGAGAATCACTTAAAGTAAAGTATGATAACCATTAAAGAAAACAGTAAAGCACCGAGTAAGATACAAGTTTTATCTTAAAAGTCACTTAAAATAAAGCATGTTAATAATTCTTTTATTTAAAACCGTTATGTTACCAGCAACTCAATAGAGTATGAGATAATGACTCAACGCAAGTAAATTCAACTTGAAACTCAATTCACCAAGTAACACGGAGGCACAGGTTGGCACATTCAAGCAACACAGCAAATTACGCCGAATGCATGATTCACATAAGAAGTCACAATCATTCCAACACAAAAATAACAACAAATAACAAATACAATCAAAATACAAGTGAGATAATTTAAGGAAAAACAATAATCGTTCAAATCAACAAGCCTTTCCAATGTAGAATGTGCAACAAAATCACTCAGATGATAACTTTACAGTCACAAACAATTACAACATATCAAATCCGTTGCGTTGCGCAACCTGATCTCACTATATCATTATCTGTTCAAATCATATTTTGTCCTTATTTCTTCATATCATATCAATACCATTGCAGTGTGCAATCCGATCCCACCGTATCATCATATGTTCAAATTATATTCCGTCCTTATTTCTTCATATCATATCAATACTGTTGCGGCTTGCAACCCGATCCCAGCAATTTCAAATTATTAACATAAACAACTCAACACCATCTTTGCAAAATATCAACACACAAGAAGATGAAATATACGGAAAACTTAAGATCCACCGATACAACGGAGAATATCCAACACTTCGAACTCCAAACCTTATCTATTCATCAATACAAGAATAGCTAAACGACTCACGTAAGTGAAATAACATAATAGAGTGCATCGAATAACATAAGGACAATAAAAGCAGGTAAAACATGTGACAATAAAAGAGGTAACAACTTCAATTAAAACATAGAAGAGCAAACTTGACAATAAAAGATAGAACATGTACTAACAACTTCAAATAAAGCATGTAAGAGTAAACTTAACAATAGAAGATATAACATGAAATTCCAACTTCAATTAAATGCATGAAAGAAGCCTAAGAGTCTAAACCAGTCAAATACCACATATAAGCCCATGTACACACTCGTCACCTCGTGTACACGTCTTTCACATAATTTAGATAGTACAATCAACCCAAAACCTAAGAGGAATTTCTCCCCACACAAAGTTAGGCAAGATACTTACCTCAAACGAGCAAAATCAATCTACTAATAAGCGCTTCCAGCATAAATCCACTTTCGGACGGCTCGAATCTCAATCCAAGTAGTAAATATCCCCTCTAAAATCGCCCAAAACCAAGTTCCAAAATCCTGTGAGAAAATGTAACTAAATTCCGAAACAAGAAAAAAAACGCAGCAGCTAACCTAGCTCGAACCAGGTCCTATATGATCCCTAAGCTCACATTCGATAATCCCAACATGATTCTTGCGATATTACACCCAAGATAGCCTCTTGAATCACCCAAGGCCTTAAAATGAGGATATTTTGAAGCTTTAAAGAAAATTTGAAAAATTCAGGGACATAAAATGGCATTTTCGTAATTATTTACACTTGAAAAAAAACTAGCAATAAGAAAATCATCGTTTTAGCACCTAAAAATCATTCGCAACCTCCCTGACACAAATCATATATGCATTTCAATCATAAAATATGCTACGAACCTGATCGCGCGCTTAAAACACTGAAAAGACGTCATATTGACCTGATATTGACCATGGTCAAACTTTAAATTCTTAGCTTAACTAGTTTCTCAACCAATGATCCAAAACATACCCGAGCACCTCAGGACCCCATCTAATCATACCAACAAGTACAAATACATTATCCAAACTTATCCAAAGCCTCAAAACACCCACGGGAACATCACAACAAAGAATCGAGGCTCAAACCGAATATAATTTCTCTTAAGTTGTTAAATCTTCATTCTTTCAAAAGAGTGTCTGAATCGCACTTAAGCACTTCGGATTACTTTCACACTTTTTACAAAAGTTTAATTCAACTATAAAGACCTATACAAAGTCTCATAACACCAATTAGAATCCAATAACATCAAAATCAACTCTTGGTCAAACTTATGAACTCTTAAGTTCTTCAAATTGCCAACTTTCGAGAAATAGTGTCGAATTCTTCTAAGAACCTCTGAAACCAAATTCGAACAAACGTACAAGTCCAAAATCATCATATGAACTTATTAGAACAATCAAAACCTGATTTCGAGTCCGTTTATTCAAAAGTCAAACCTTGGTCAACTCTTCCAACTTAAAGCTTTTAAAACGAGAATCATTCTTCCAAATCAATCCCGAATCGCTCGAATACCGCAATCAACCATACATGCAAGTCATAATACATAATATGAAGCTAATCAAAATCTCAAGCCACCGAATGGAACGCTAAATCTCAAAATGACCTTTTTGACCAGTCGGGTTGTTACAAATTTAAAGTTGAAATCTTGTGTTTTGATGATCGATTCTTAATATTGGATATTATTTCGATGATTTTAGCTAGTGAGAAAGTTTGTATGATATTAATACATTTGTGTAAATGTTCGAATTGGAGCCCGAGGGGCTCGATTGAGTTTCGAATATGTTGTGACTAAGTTGTGAATTGCTGTTAGGAATCTGGTATATCAACTCTGCAGGTCTCGAATTGTGATAACCTATTCACAATTGTGAGTCCTGCTTTTGCAAAGTTGGGCTCGCAAATGCGATAAATACGGAGGGACTGCGATCTTCGCAAATGCAAAGTAGCCGCCGCAATTGCAAGCTTGTGGGAGTTGCTTTTGCGATAGATTTATCGAAAATGTGACTAGGGGCTTGGGATGATCAGCCTTCGCAAATGCGAAGGTGGAATTGCATTTGCGATAGTGGGGATTCCACAAATGCTAAGGATATGTCGCTTTTTCGACCACTATTTGGTTGGGACATTGATCGCATTTGCAATCAATGGTTTGCTTTCGCGATGGTCACAATTGCGAACAAGAGTTCGCAGTTGCGACATCTGCAGCTGGGTAAAAGTTGGAAAATCAGGACTTAACTCTTTTTACACCATTTTCAATCCTAAACTCTCTAGAGGCAATTATTTTAGAGTAATTTCTTCCAAAATTCATTGGTAAGCAACTTTAACATGTTTTCAATCAATTATAATTACTTTTCCATGAACTTTATTATCAAATCCATGAATTTCAAGGTAGAAATTAGGGATTTTAGATAGAATTTAAGAATTTTATAAAATTGAGATTTAGACCTCAAATTGAGGTCGGATTTCGAAAGTAATCACGTATTCGGTCTCGGAGGTGAATGGCTAATCGGGATTTGGTTCGAATCTCGAATTTTGATTAAATGGGCCTAGGTTGACTTTTTTAATTATGATCAAAATTGAAACTTATTCATTCTTGGGTTGTTTCCAAAACTTATTTTGGATTGTTTGAATGATATTTAGCTAGATTTAGTTGATTTGGAGGCTTGTTCTAAAGGAAAAGTCGTGGTTGATTGTTGATTTTATTCCAAAAAGAGGTAAGTGTCATGGTTAATCTTGACTTGAAGGAATTCAGACTTGATTGGTCTATTTGCTACTTGATTTATGTGTGGGGAAGAAGTATATAAAAGGTGACAAGTGTATATGTGTTGTTATGGGTTTGAGCATGCGGGGTGGGCTGCTTAATTGCTTGTCTTCAATTACATCATGCCCTTATTTATTCCATGTTATTACTTATTACATGCTTTATTTGCTACATGTCTTTACTTGTTCAATACATGCCTTCATTTATTACATGCCTTGATTTGTTATATGCTTCCATGTATTCATGCCTTTATTTATTGTCATACTTTACTTGCTCTACGCTTTTGCATGTTATTGGATAGATACACGTACTTGTCTTATGTGTTCACTTGTTTGTTAGTCTTACTTGTTCTTATTTCACTTTACTATGTATTATAGGATTGCCTTAGAGGTTTTATTTGCTTATTTCTTTTTTACATTATGTTGTTAGATACAACGCAACTGGATGTAATATTATAATATGTATATGTGAGATTGGGTTGCATGCCGCAACATTATTAGTATTGCATGCCCCATTTTCTCGCGAAAGCGGGTTACGACATGTGAGAACTCTTTTAATTGGGTATTAAAAGAGAAGAGTCGCCACCTAACGATTTTGAGGTGCATTAAGGCACCCATTTGCAAAATAACTTTGATTTAATTAGTCAATATCACCAAAGTGTAAGGGCTCAAATTACCTCTAAGAGAAGGTGTTAGGCACTCTTTGAGGTCTACGACTGTGGTTCTTGACCGAATTCTAGACTATGTGGGATTTATTGAATTATAGTTAGTTATCCTAAGTGAGCATACAAGTTAATCCACGATTGGATTAAAGGAACAAAGGTTATAATCAATTAGTTATTCTAGGTGAAATGAGATAATTAATCGAAGAAATAATACACAAATAATGTATAAGGAATAATTTGGGAGGACAAACTTCATTTATTAATAAACTAATTGGTACAACTCTTTTGGCTACAAGATATACAACTTAGTTAAGTCCGGACACTGACCGTATAAGGAACAATTAGACATAATGGGGGTTCCTAAATTTTTAAGCCTAAAGGATCACCCCGTGCTGCATAAATAATACTTCACAACCCTTTTAAGTGCAAGGGTTACTCACATTATCCAACGATCATAGACTATCATCTCTAGCTACCAAATTACTATCTTTAAGTTGTTTACCTAAAGCGTACTAATTCAATTCTAGGTCGTACCCTACTTGTGCCTACCCGTCCCATGCCTATGGTCTAGGAGGCGTTAGACCACTATATAGGCGGTTCAAGACTCATCCTAGGCTACTCAAAATTAAAAGACTAGGCCCCACATAGTTTAAAAAAATAGGACTTCATACAAAGTACGGCTAGCACAAAGAGGCTCATGTTTACCTCCCAAATAGACTCGTGTGAATGTCAAGCAATTAACAATTAACAATGATGGGTAGTGGCATGATTGATAAGTGAGGTGACCTAGGAACATGCTTTTCTGGGGAAATTAAGACGACAATTATGAGCTAATGCGTTTTCAATTAGCTAGACCTAAGACATGGTTTCTACGTGGATGACTAGTTGTAATTAATAAGTTGCATGATTCATATATGACAATCAAACAAGCAGAACCCGTTGTTTAAGTCCTATGAGCAGAATTTCAAATGAACTTGTTTTTAGACTGTTTTTAAAAGACACAGCAATCAAGCGATGCGAGTTCTTGTTTATAGACCCTATAGTCATGATTTAGGCGAGAAGTATCGAAAACATAATAGCACAAGTGGCTTCAGTCACTTAACTTAGAGTCTTATAGGCATGATAGCTAAGTGTTAAATACTGATACATGATTTCTAAGTGGAAGAGCAAATATTTAAACAAATTATCATACAGTATGTCCTATGGGCATCTTTTCTAAACAAATCAAATATCATGTTGGCAGTACTTAATTACTAGTTACTTAGGATCCTAAATTTATGATTTCTAAACGAATAAGTAAAGCTGACGGTCCTATAGACATGTTGTCTATTAGCACGTAGTACACAGAAATAGAACATGGTGAACAAGTAGCAAGCAAAGTCATTTGGATCGTATAGGCATGTTCTCTACCCATTTATGCAAGAACTAGACTACTCCAGCCCCCCTTTTAAAACTATTTTCCCATCATTCTTTTTTACAAGTTATTACCGACCAAATTATAATACAGGCCCAATTATAATACAGAATAACCCAGTAACAGATCCGGGTCTTAAATAGACATAAAACTTCACGAAGATGGCAGGACCAAACTCCAAGTGCTGATAGTGTACTTCAGACCCCAATACCAAAACCTTGCCCAGCAGACCTGGCCCAAACGATAGAGGCAATTACCTTGTTTACCCATTATCATTAATGACCAACGAGAACACAAAGTCACAAGTGACAACCTATGTAAACCAAGTCATCTAGACAACTTCAAAATTTAGGCATAAACATATGCACGTCTTGTCCTTAATGTTACAACTAACAAAGAGCAGGAGTTTCTAAATAACATCCCAAAAACACATAAACAGGAATATGAACACATTTGAGAGCCACATAAAGATTCCTACAGGCACATACGCCACAAAGGATGTACAAAACACATAGATCCAATAGAATCACAAAGGTGGACTTCCTAGGATAGTAGGGACGTAATTAGAAAGAGCCTAACAAACCGGAGTCTTTTACCAGAAAAGAACTTAGCATGAAAATTCAGGGGGATGAAAATCCAGGGCATGCATGGTCATGAACTAATTATGAGAAAACTAGCAAGTAGCAATTCACATATGAAAGACTTCGCATGAGATTATCAAAGTGAAACAGGTTCAAGAAGCAACCCTGAGCAGATACCAATAGCAGTCTTCATAGGAAGATTTTAACATGAAAATCTAAGGTAAGACATAACTAAGAACATAAGATTGAGAACATAACAAGTAGAAGTACTAATAAGAAAATCTTATCATGAAAATTCAGGTCCAACATGGTCACAAACTCAGCACAACAAACCAATTAGCAGGCAAGCACTTAATTCTGAGAAGGTTGGAGATTATGCAAGTTGATCATATATAGTAAGAACAACTGTGTGTATTCAAGATTACCTCAAAGGTATTAGACTTATTTAAACTAAACATCAAAAAAATGTATTCTTTAAACATCAGTTTGACAATGATATTGTAGTGAAAATAGTCAATAGAGCATCATACATGATTCACAAATTGCAAGGAAAATCTAAATCATGATTCTTCTACATAATACAGATAAGATGAACAAATAGAGGAATAACAGTTAAACTAAAGGGTCAAGATACTAACCAGTTGCAAGATAAATGAATAAAGAATGAGAAAAAATCAGAGCTTCAGTAGTGGCTCAATAGCAGCGGTTGAAAAAAACAGCGAGAACATCAAATCTTCGATGCTTTAGAGTTCACGAGAGCCTCGAAAGGGCTCCGAACAGTGCTTGCACTGGAGGAGGTTATCAAGCAACACCATGATGGCCTTGGCTTTCAGTCAGCTAAAAACAAATCGAACACAATAATTTCAGAGAACCTAAATAGAGAATAGAACAAGTGCGAGTATGAGAGGGTGATTTAAGTATGTTCTAGGGGAATTGGGGAGGAGTTTATGTATTTTTCGACTAAATGATCAAATCATGGAAAGAAGCCGGTCAATCACAAATAAGGAAAAGAAAATCGCATACAATAAGTGAAAGAACCAATAAAAGAAACAAGTCGATTCCAAACCCTAATCAGGGGCCAAAGGTTGGAAATCAAACTAGGAGTGCAAGAATCATCCCTTTTTGAGTGTGTATAGATGGAATATCATCTGAATCTCAAAGATTAAGGTCAATCCAGTACGATCTGGAGAAATAGTACTTGCCAAAATCAAGCAAGTACTTAAGTAATAGCACAAACATGTGAATAATGATGAGATAATACGAATAAGGTAACCGAATCATGGTAGTATAGCTGGATTTGGAGAGGATATAGAGCAGCTATGGTTACGAGAGAAGTGGGGAGAAGAGAGGATTTGAGGGCGACCGGGAGGAGAAATGGGAATTAGGGCTTGGAGGTTGAGTAGATAAAATTAGAGGGGTTGTCCTGGGCCGTTGATCACTTGAGATCAACGGGCAAGGACTAAATATAAGATGGGGCAGTTTTAACGGGTCCTCGATCGGGCTTTGGCAAAGAGGGTCGTCTGATTGGGCTTGGGGCGATTGGGCCTGAAATTTGGACCTCTTTTGGGTCTTAAAATTGGCCTAGTTTTGGGCTGAAATAAAAAGATGCAAAATTAGTAAAAATTAAATTAACAAAAATAGCTAATAAATATGTAAAAATGCTGTTTATGCAATTTAATACTTTAAAATAGTGACTTAGGATTGTAAAAATATTGTTTTGACCTAAATAATACAATAAAATGTAATTATTTGTAAAGCATAGGCTATTATTGCAAATAATATGTAAATGCAAATATAATTTTATAACATGATGTAAAATACTATAAAATATGGATAAAAATGTTTATTTTGGGCAATTAATCAATTAGAAATAATTTTAAGGGAATAATAAATAAATATTTACCAATTAAAATGCTTAAATCAATTTTAAAAAATAAAATAAAATTATTTGTATAAAACTTCCATGATAATATTTTGATACAAATATAAAATATTGATATTCCAAAATATATCATAGAATAATAGTGCAAGAAAATATTCCACAAAATATCATCTAAATTGTACAAAAATACATTATAAAATATACTGGCTAAGTGACAAACTTGAGGGCAAAATTGAGTATCAACAACTGCTCCTCTTTACCTGGGAATAATGAAACAATTGTCGGATAAAAAAATCGAGATGATAATAAATTTTTTCCAAATAGACGAGAATGGGATATGAGATTTTAAAAATATGGGGTCCAGACCCTAGTTCTTAAGTTGCCTACATATCTCTAGTTTTTGGGGAATCAGGTCGCATTAGTTCTGGAACCAAAGGTGAAATGAGACCAATGGAGTCATTATGGAAAGACTTCATGCTTTAAAGAGTGATGTCCTCTGGATAGGACGTGTCGCGAGTAGTTAATATCTCAGGGGACGACTAGGAATGCCAATAATGCGGAATCAATCATTACGGATACATGAGGCAATGTGAATAGGGAACGGTTATGAAGAAGAAGAGTAATCAATTATCGGCTGGTGGTTACTTGGAGATACTCAAGAAATGTGAATGTTTGAAAGGAAACTAGAGCGAGAATTGCTCCCGTTTGGAGAACAGTTACCTTCCGAGTTACCTGCAAAGCTTAGAATACAACGAATACAGATGCGTATACATAATATTAATAATGTCATTGATGTGAGTGCGGGAATTTAAACAGGATGAAAATTTCCTTTGGACCATGAAAGTTGTCTTCGAACGATGAGAATGATGTCCTTAGAGCATGATGTCCTGCGCCATGCGTATGATAAGGGGATTCGCAGGCCATGAGATTGTATCCTCGGGCTATGAGGATGGTGCCTATCGACTATGACGCTTTTGAATAATGATATGCATTTTGAGATCCTTAGGCCATGGAATGGTTTCCGCCGGCCATGAAAATGATGCCTTCAGACTATGACACCTTTGGATAGTTTGGCGACATTTCAGCCCATGAAATGCAAAGATGGCGATATTTGACTATTTGACAGAAGAAATAGGCAGTGTTTAGCTATACGTGGATGAAGAAGGCAGGGTTTAGCCTTATGCAGAATTGAAGGAAGGCAAAGCTTAGCCTTGTGTGAGTTGAGGGCAGTGCTTAACCCTATGCAAGTGATGAGTAGTGCTTAACCCTATATAGATGATGAGGGCAGTGCTTGGCCCTATGCAAGTAATGAGGATAGTGCTTAGCCCTATGTAGGTAATGAGGGCGTTGTTTAACTGTATGCAGATGAAGAAAGTGTTTAACCTTATGCAAGTGAAGGCAGTGCTTCGTCTTATGCGGTAACGGAGGCAGAGCTTAGCCTCATGCAAGTATGAGGGAAGTGCTTATCCTTATACAAAGAATGAGGGCAGTGCTTAGCCCTATGCAAGTAGAAGGCTATGCTTAGCCTTATGCAATGATGGAGGCAGATCTTACCCTCATGCTAGTAATGAGGTCAGTGCTTAGCCCTATGGAAGTAGAAGGAAATGCTTAGCCTTGTGAAATGATGGCAGCAAAGCTTAGTCTTATGCAAGTAATGAGGGCAATGCTTAGCCCTATGTAAAGAATGAGGGCAGTGCTTAGCCCTGTGCAAAAGGAAGGGAGTGCTTAGCCTTATGCAATGACGGAGGCATAAATTAGCCTCATGCAAGTAATGCGGGTAGTGATTATCCCTATGCAGGTAGAAGCAATGCTTAGCCTTATGCAATGATGGAGAAAGAGCTTAACCTCATGCAAGTAATGAGGGCAATGCTTAGCCCGATGCAAGTAGAAGGCAATGCTTAGCCTTATGCAATGATAGAGGCACAACTTAGCCTCAAGTAAATGCTAGAAAGGAAATTAATTCTTAGCTCGGCATATTTAGGCTTGGTAGCATATGTTAATGTGAAGGTAACGACCTTGTTGTATATTCCCTGGGGATACACCTGACAATGTTGTGTTTGTTATATCTGTATTCAAAGAAAAATTGTAAGTTTGGGGGGAACAGTTGGTTCGTGCTTTGATTCCTTATTCCGTCCTTGCTTTTGACTCGGTCTCTCGAGCTTGACACTCTTGTACTTTGAGATAACTCGGGTGGCATTTGGCTATTACGAAAAGTTGAGTTTCGAAAATATGCATTTTGTAATTGGTCAGTTGTAAGAAAATGCAGTTATTTAAAATACGTGATAATGCGTAAAAATAGATAGTTTTGTCGAATCATAGACCGACAAATTTTGAGACATTGCAACGTCCTGGTGCTGAATGGAAATTTGAGGACTCCCTAAGATTTCCCCCAGTTTTGACAAATACTTTCGGCAATACTATTTCGGCGACCCTCGGTGTGATAATATTGAATCTGACAAAGCTCAAGATCTCCAATTTCAGGCTCAACGGAGGGCAATGGAAATTTTATTATAATGTGACCGAACCCACAGAGCTACTTACGTATCCCCTCTTAAATGAGAATCAGGTCAAGCGTAATTCATGTTACATCAAGGTGAAAGCGTCAATACAATCTTGGACATAATATCTTTTGACGACGTCTGATTTGATCAGTTTTGGCCATATTTCTCCGTCCATTTATGCTAGTATGAGTTATCCTCCCATCAATACTCGATGAACCATGTAAGGACCTTGCCAGTTTGGTAAGAATTTACCCTTTGCCTCATCTGGATGTGGGAATATCCGCTTCAAGACCAATTGCCCCGGTGTGAATTGCCTTAGTCTAACCTTCTTGTTGAATGTTCTCGCCATTTTGTTATGGTAAAGTTGGCTGTGACACACCGCGCTGACCTTTCTGTCAATGAGAGCCAACCGATCATATCGACTTTGTACTCATTCTGCATCACTAAGCTCGGCTTCCTATATGATCCGCAGGGAAGGAATTTCCACCTCAGGGTATTACAGCTTTGGTACCATAAACCAAGAGATAGGGAGTTGCCTCGGTCGATGTTTGCGGTATCAAAGAAAATAAAATGGTAACTTCTCGTGCCACTATTTGTAGTAGGTTGGACCACTATATAGGCGGTTCTTGACTCATCCTAGGCTGCTCAAAATTAAATGACTAGGCTCCCTGTAGTTTAAACAAATTGGACTTAATATAAAGTATGGCTAGCACAAAGAGGCTCATGTTTACCTCCACAAATAGACTCGTGTGAATGTCAAACAATTAACAATTAACAGTGATGGGAAGTGGCAGGATTGATAAGTGAGGTGACCTAGGAAGATGTTTTTCAGGTGAAATTCAGATGACAGTTATGAGGTAATGTGTTTTCAATTAGTTAGACCTAAGGCATGGTTTCGACGTGGATGACCAGTTGTAATTAGTTAGGTGCATGATTCATATATGGACAATCAAACAGGCAGATCCTGTTGTTTAAGTCCTATGAGCAGAAATTTCGGAATGATCATACTTTTAGACTATTTATAAACGAGACAACAGTTAAGCGATGTGAGTTCTTGTTTATAGATCCTATAGTCATGATCTCTAGGCGAGAAGTATTGAAAACATAGTAGCACAAGTGGTTTCAATTACTTAATGTAGAGTCCTATATACATGATAGCTAAGTGTTAAATCCCGAAACATGATTTCTAAGTGGAAGAGCAAATATTCAAACAAATTATCACACAACATGTCCTATGTGCATGTTTTCTAAACAAATTATAAAGCACGTTGGCAGTACTTAATTACCAGTTACTTAGGATCCTAGATTCATGATTTCTAAGTGGATAAGTAAGAAGAAGTTCCTATAGGCATGTTATCTATTAGCACATAGTACACAGAAATAGAACATGGTGAACAAGTAGCAAGCAAAGTCATTTGGATCCTATAAGCATGTTCTCTACCCATTTATGCGAGAAATAGATTACCCCAACCCCCTTTTTAACTATTTCCCCATCATTCGCTTTTACAAGTTACTATAGACCAAATAGAATAATTACAGGCCCAGTTACAAATACAGAATAAACCAATAACAGATATGGGCCTTCAAACAGACTTAAAACTTCACGCGGTTTGAAGGCCCAAACTCCAAGTGCTTATAGTGTACTTCAGACCTCAATACGAAAACCTGGCCCAACAGACCAGACGCAAACAATAGAGGAAATTACCTTGTTTACCCATTATCATTAATGACCAATGAGAACACAAAGACACAAGTGACAGCCTATGTAAACCCAGTCATCCAGACAACTTCAAATTTTAGGAACAAACATACGCACATCTTTTCCTTAATGTTACAACTAACAAGAGCAGGAGTTTATAAATAACATCTCAAAAATAACTAAACAGGAACATGAACACATTTGAGAGCCACATAAAGATTCCTACAGGCATATACATCATAAAAGATATACAGAACATAAAGGTACAATAGAATAAACATATGACGACTTTCCAGGTTTATCAAATTGGTTCAAAGTGACAACATCACTAAGGTGGACTGCGGAGGATAGTTAGAACTTAATCACAAAGACCCTAACAAACAAGAGACTTTTTTAGGAAAAGAACTTAGCATGAAAGTAAGTTCAGGGCAGGCATGGTCATGAACTAATTCCGAGAAAATTAGCAAGTAGAAATTCACACATGAAAGACTTATCATGAGATTCTCACAATGAAACATGTTCAGAAGCAACACTGAGCAGATACCAATAGCAGTCTTCATAGGAAGATTTTAACATGAAAATCTAAGGCAAGATCTAACTAAGAACTTAAGATTGAGAACATAACAAGCAGAAGTACTAATAAAAAAAGCTTATCATGAATATTCAGGGCCAACAGGGTCACAAACTTAGCACAACAAACCAATTAGTAGGCAAGCACCTAATTCTGAGAAGGTCGGAGATTATGCAAGTTGATCATATATAGTAAGAACAATTGTGTGTATCCAAGATTTCCTAAAAAGTATTAGACTTAGGTAAACTAAACATCGGCAAACATGAATTCTTAAAACATCATTCTGACAATGATATTACAGTGTGAACAGTTAATAGAGCATCCCACATGATTCACAAATTTCAAAGGAAAATCTAATTCATGCTTCTTCTACAAAATACACATAAGATGAAAAAATAGAGGAATAACAGTTGAAATGAAGGGTCAAGAATACTAACCAGTTGCAAGATAAACGAACAAAGAATGAGAAAAAAAAATCAGAGCTTAGTAGTGGTTCAATAGCAGTGGTTGAAAAGAACAGCGAGAACCCCAAATATTTTATGCTTTAGAGTTCACGAGAGCCTCGCAAGGGCTCCGAGTAGTGCTTGTACCAGAGGAGGTTGTTAAGCAACACCACGATGGCCTTGGTTTTCAGCCGACCAATAATCAATCGAACACAATAATTTCAGAGAACCAAAACAGATAATAGAATAAGTGCGAGTACGAGAGGGTGATTTAAGTTTGTTCTAGGGGAATTGGGGGTGGGGTTTATATAGTGTTCGACTAAACGAACAAATCATGGAAAGATATAAGTCAATCACAAATAAGGAAAAGAAAATCGCGTGCAATCAGCGAAAGAACCAGTAAAGGAAACAAGTCGATTCCAAACCCTAGTTAGGCCAACGGCTGCAAATCAAACTAGAAGTGCAAGAATCATCCCTTTTTGAGTGTATATAGATGGCATATCACATGAATCTCAATGATTAAGGTCAATCCGATCCGATATGGAGATATAGTACTTGCCAAAATTAGGCAAGTACTTAAGTAATACCACAAACGTGTGAATAATAATGAGATAATACGAATAAGGTAAGAAAATCATGGGAGTATAGCTGAATTTGGAGCAGCTAGGGTTACTAGAGAAGTGGGGAGAAGAGATGATTTGAAGGCAGCCGGGCGGAGAAAATGGGAATTAGGGTTTGGGGGCCAGGGATTAAAAATAAGATGGGGCGGGTTTAACGGGTCCCCGATCAGGTTTTGGCAAAGAGAGTCGTCTGATAAGGCTTGGGGCAATTGGGCCTGGAATTTGGATCTCTTTTGGGTCTAAAATTGGCCTGGTTTTGGACTAAATTAAAAAGATGCAAAATTAGAAAAAATTAAATTAACAAAAATAGCTAATAAATATGTAAAAATGCTATTGATGCAATTTAATACTTTAAAATAGTGACTTTGGATTGTGAAAACGCTGTTTTGACCTAAATAATACAATAAAATATAATTATTTATTAAATATGGGCTAGTATTGCAAATAATATGTAAATGATATGAAAATACAAATATAATTGTATAAAATGATATAAAGTACTATAAAATATGCATAAAAATGTTTAATTTGTATGCAAGAAAGTATTCCACAAATATTGTTTAAAATGTACAAAAATACATTATAAGATATACTGGCTAAGTGACAAACATGAGGGCAAAATTAAGTATCAATAGCTGCTCCTCTTTACCCGAGAATGATGAAAGAATTGTCAGGTAAAGAAATCGAGATGATAATCAATTTTTCCCGAATAGACGAGAATGGGATATGTGATGTTAAAAATATGGGGGCCGAATCCTGGTTCTTGAGTTGCCTACATATCTCTGATTTTACGGGAATCTGGTCGCGTGTAGTTCTGGATCCAAAGGTGAATGAGACCAATGGGGTCATTATGGAAAAACTGCATGCTTTAAAGAATGATTTCCCCCGGATAGGATGATGTCGCGAGTAGTTAATATCTCAGGGGAAGAGTAGGAACGACAATAATGCGGAATCTATCATTACAGAGGCATGAGGCAATGTGAATAGGGAACTGTTACGGAAAAGAAGAGTAATCAATTATCGGTTGGTGGTTACTTGGAGATGCTCAAGAAATGTGAATGTTTGAACGGAAACCAGAGCGATAATTGCTCTCGTTTGGAAAACAATTAGCTTTCGAGTTACTTGCAAAGCTTAGAATTCTATGAATGCAGACGCGTATACATAATAGTTATAATGTCATTGCTGTGAGTGCGGAAATTTAAACATGACGCAAATTCCCTTTAGACCATGAAATTTGTCTTCGGATGATGAGAATAATGTCCTTAGACCATGATGTCCTAGGACATGAAGCGTATGATAAGGGGATTCGCAGGCCATGAGATGGTGTTCTCGGGCTATGAGGATGGTGCCTCTGGACTATGATGCCATTGAATAATGATATGCATTTTGAGATCCTTAGGCCATGAAATTGTGTCCGTGGGCCATGAAAATGGTGCCTTCGGACTATGACGCGTTTGGATAGTTTGGCGATATTTAAGCTCATGAAATGCAAAGGTGTGGTGATATTTGACTATTCGACAGAAGAAATAGGCAGTGTTTAGCTATACGCGGATGAAGAAAGCAGGGTTCAGCCTTATGCAGAAATGAAGAAAGGCAGTGCTTATCCTTGTGTGAGATGAGGAAAGTGCTTTACCCTATGCAAGTGATGAGGGAGTGCTTAACCCTATGCAGAGGATGAGGGCAGTGCTTACCCTATGCAAGTAACGAAGGTAGTGCTTAGCTATGTGGGTAAGGTGGGTGGTGCTTAGCCCTATGTAGGCGAAGGTAGTGTTTAGCCTTATGCAAGTAAAGGCAGTTCTTAGCCTTATGCGATAAAGGAGGCAGAGCTTAGCCTCATGCAAGTATGAGGGCAGTGCTTAGCCCTATACAAGTAAAAGGCAATGCTTAGCCTTATGTAATGATGGAGGCAGATCTTAGCCTCATGAAAGTAATGAGCTCAGTGCTTAGCCCTATGCAAGTAGAAGGAAATGCTTAGTATTATGCAATGATGGAAGCAGAGCTTAGTCTCATTCGGGTAATGAGGGAAATGCTTAGCCCAATGCAAAGAATGAGGGCAGTGCTTGCCCTATACAAAGGAAGGCAGTGCTTAGCCTTATGCAATGACAGAAGCATAACTTAGCCTCATGAAAGTAATGCGGGTAGTGATCATCCCTATGCAGGTAAAAGGCAATGCTTAGCCTTATGCAATGACGGAGGCAGAGCTTAGCCTCATGCAAGTAATGAGGTCAATGCTTAGCCCTATGCAAGTAGAAGGCAATGCTTAGCCTTATGCAATGATGGAGGCACAACTTAGCCTCAGAGAAAGGAAAATAATTCTTAGCTTGACACATTTAGGCTTGTAGCATATGTCAATGTGAAGGTAACGACCTTATTGTATATTCCCTGTGGATACTCCTAACAATGTTATGTCTGTTATATCTGCATTCAAAGACAAATTGAAAATTTGGGGGGAACAGTTGGTTCGTGCTTTGGTTCCTTGTTCCATCCTTGCTTTTGACTTGGTCTCTCGAGCTTGACACTCTTGTACTTTGAGCTAACTCGGGTGGCATTTGGCTATTACTAAAAGTTGAGTTTCGATAATATGCATTTTGTAATTGGTCAGTCGTAAGAAAATGCAGTTATTTAAAATACGTGATAATGCATAAAAATAAATAGTTTTGTCAAAACATAAACTGACGTATTTTGGGACATTGCAACGTCCTAGTCCTGTCCCAAAAGATTTTGCCCCATTTCTGACAAATACTTTCAGCAAATACTATTTCGGCGACCCTCGGTGCGATAATATTGAATATGACAAAGCTCAAAATCTCCAGTTTCTGGCCACGGAGGGCAATGGAAATTTTATCCCCTCTTAAATGAGAATCAAGTCAAGCGTAGTTCTTGTTACATCAAGGTGAAAGAATCAATACAATCTTAGACATAATATCTTTGACGATGTCTGATTTGATAGGTTTTGGCCATATCTCTCCGTCCATTTATGCTAGTATGAGTGATGACCTTGCTAGTTTGGTGAGAATTTATCCTTTGCCTCATCCTGATGTGGGAAGATTCGCTTCAAGGCCAGTTTCCCCGGCGTGAATTATATTGGTATAACTTTTTCGTTGAATTCTCTCGCCATTCTGTTATGGTAAAGTGGGCCGTGACACACAACGTTCATCCTTTTACCATCAATGAGAGCCAACTAATCATATCGACTTTGTACCCATTCTATATCCCTAAGCTCGGCTTCCTGTATGATCTGCAGGGAAGGAATTTCCACCATGGGGTATTACAGCTTTGGTACCATAAACCAAGAGATAAGGAGTTGCCCCGATCGATGTTCGGACCGTAGTGCCATATCCAAGCAAAGAAAATGGTAACTTCTCATGCCACTATTTGTAGTAGGAGGCATTGGACCACTATATAGGCAGTTCTAGCCTCATCCTAGGCTTCTCAAAATTAAAAAACTACGCGCCATGTAGATTAAACAATTAGGACTTCATGTAAAGTATGGATAGCACAGAGAGGCTCATGTTTACCTCCACAAATAGACTCGTGTGAATGTCACGCAATTAACAATTAACAGTGATGGGCAGTGGAAGGATGGAAAAGTAAGGTGACCTAGGAACATGCTTTTTTAGTGAAATTAAGACGAGTTATGAGGTAATGCGTTTTCAATTAGTTATACCTAAGGCATGGTTTCTACATGGATGACCGGTTGTAACGAACCGCCCGATCATTCTAAGTATTTTAGCCCTGGTCCCCTATTTATTTCCTCCTCTATGTTGTAATATAGTTATGTGATTCGCTGGGGGTGTTTGGAGTGAAATAGGACACAATAGCTTCGTATGGTGACTTGGGACTTAGGAGCGTGTTTGGATGTTGATTTGGAGGTCCGTAGGTCATTCTGTCTTGAATTGGCGAAAGTTAGAAAGTTGAAGGTTTGTAAGGTTGATAGTTTGACGGGGAGTTGAATTTATTGATATCGGGATCGGAATCCAATTCAAGAAGTTGGAATAGGTCGGTCATGTAATTTATGACTTGTGTGCAAAATTTGAGGTCAATCAGAGTTGTTTTGGTATGATTCGATGTTAGTTTTGAAACTCAGATGTTCATAGTTTTAATAGGCTTTAATTAGGTTGTGACTCGTTGAATTGATGTTGTTTGATGTGAACTTTTGCCTTGAGTAGGTCCGTTATGTGTTTTGGAACTTGTTGGTATATTTGGACGGGGTCTCGGGGGCCTCGGATGTTAGGATTGAATCTGGAACAAATTGGGACTTGTGAGATTTCTGAAGCATGGCTGTGTCTGGTGCAATCGCACCTGCGCACTGTGGGCAGCAGGTGCGGCACCACAAAAGCGGCCTTCGAGTCACAGAAGCGAAATTGGACTTGCCCAGCTTGGATCGCATGTGCGGTCAGTGGCACGCAGAAGCGGACGCGCAGATGCGACTTGTCTTCCGCAGAAGCGCAAGCACGGGTGCACTTAAGGGTCCGTAGGTGAGAGTCTTCAGAGCTTTAGTTGGAACCACACCTGCAATGGATTATCTGCAGGTGCGGCGTCGCAGGTGCGACCCTATGCCCACAGATGCGAGGATCACTGGGCAGAAAAGGGGTCTTCGAGGGTTTTATCTCATTTTCATTTTGGGACCTAGAGAGCTCGGTTTGTGGCGATATTTCGAGGGATTTTCAAGTAAATCATCGGGGTAAGAAATTCTAACTTGGTTCTGGCTATATTACATGAATCCATTGTTATTTTCATCATTAAATTAGTGATTTGAGTTGGAAATTTGGGAAAATTGTGAAAGCTTCTTAGACTAAATTTTGGGGATTTGAGAGGTGATTTGAAGTCGAATTTGAGTAATTCATATATGGTTGGACTCGTTATCGAATGGGTGTTCGAATTATTTAATTTTGGTCGGGTTCGGAGATGCGTGCCCTGGGTTGACATTTTGTTTCTCTTTAATGATCGTAACTTTATTGTTCGGAGTAGTCCGCTATAGTTTATATTTATGGTATGAAGTTGTTTTGGCTAGATTCGAGCCGTTTGGAGTTAGATAATCGAGGGAAAGACGTACTAGTTGATTGAGTAGCGTGTTTTGAGGTAAGTGTCTTGCCTAACTTTGTGTGGGGGATTTACCCCTTAGGATTGGTGTTGTTTTGTGCAAATTGTGATGTGTAGAAGCCGTGTACGCAAGGTGACGAATGTGTACACGAGCTAAATGTGGTAATTGACCGGTTTTAGCTATGTAGATTCTTTCTTGCCTTTAATTGAGTTACCATAACATGTTATATTCATCATCATTAGTCTGTCTTCACATGCTCCACTTTTCTTATCTCTTACTTTTTAATTGTCTTTACATGTTTAGTTGAAGTTATTGTTTACTCTATTCCTTATTCATTATTTAACTGTTGAGTGCTTTACTTGAAATGGTTATTCTTGGAATATCTTGTTGTTGAAATTGGTGTTGAGTTACAAAGGCTGTGATTCACATTGAGGCAAAGTTGTAAAGTTGTGAAATACTATTCTTTCGAGTTATTCACTTCCGGTTGTTATTGCTGAGACTCTTGTGCATATTGTAGTTGAGCCATGGGCTATTTACTGTAGAAACACCATTATTGTTGACTTCTTTGGAAAGTTGTAATATTGGGCACTTGAGGTGCGATTTGTGATACGTTGTGATATTGATACGCATACGGTGGTACAAGGAATTGGGGTTGAAATACATGTAGTGAGATAAGGTGGGGTTGATACGCGTGTTGCTAGTAGGAGAACTACTTAAAGCCACGCGATGTGATAAGGTGGGCTAAAACGAGAGAAGCTATTTCGGGAAAATAATGATTTTTAAAACTAAATGCAAGGCTCCCATGGTGATATAAGGAAAAATTGTGAATTGTTTTGTGATTTGAGACTACGAGGCGGTACGTCGGTAGTGATTCTTGTTGATACTTTTCTATTACTTCACTTGTGTTTTGGCTGCTTTGTTTCCTTGGCATATCATTCCTAGTTTTCTTCCGTGATGCATTATTTTCCTTAAATCAGTTTAGCTAATCATGGTATATTTCTTTATTGCTTCATTTCCATTATTGTCATTATTACACTGTTATATACTTGTTCAGTTTCTTATTTATTCCAGTAGGGCCTTAACCTCACTGCGTCACTACTCTACCGAGTTTAGGCTTGGCACTTATTGGGCACCGTTGTGGTGTACTCTTGCTACGCTTCTACATATCTTTTTGTGCAGATCCAGGTATCTCCTACCAGCCAAGACACCAGTGAGACGAGCCCGGCTTCAAAGACTTCAAGGTATACCTGCCGACGTCCGTAGGCCTCGGAGACACCCTCTATATAGTCTAATTCAATTTCTTTCCCTTTTTATAGACACTGTAGTATAGGGATGATCAGTACTTACTCGTAGAACTTGTGACTTGTTATCACCAACTTTTGTGAAGTTTGTCTATGCCGAGTTGTGAAGTTTCCTTTATGATAGTTGTTGAGTATTTGAGAGTTTTATAGTTATTTCAGTTATATTATGCATGTATGTTAGGCTTACCTAGTCTTAGAGACAAGGTGCCATCATAACATCCTACGGAGGGAAATCAGAATCATGACAAGTTGGTATCAAAGCTCTAGGTTCATAAGTGTTATATGTCACAAGAAGGTTTAGTAGAGTCTCGCCGATCGGTATGGAGAAGTCTGTACTTATCTTCGAGATGCTATGGAACAGTTAGGAAAAGCTTTACTTCTTTGATTCCTTATCGTGCGAATTTGTTGACTTCAAAATTCCAAATCTCTGTCTTTCTATTCTCTCATAGATGGTGAGGACACGCACAACTAGATCTACAATCGGACACCCGCGCCCCCTGCTAGAGCAGCGAGAGGCCGGGTCCGGAGCAGAGGCGAAGGACGGGCTCGCGGTGCAGCTAGAACACCTGCCCGAGCTGCTACAGAGGAGCCGCCAGTAGCTCCAATTAGGGAGCAGGCACCTGATGCGCCTGTTACTACTCCCACACTTCAGGAGACTCTCGCCCAGTTTTTGAGCATGTTTGACACTCTAGCTCAGGCGGTGTTTATTCCACCTACTCCTACCACATCTCAAGCCGGGGGAGGAGCACAGACTCCGCTCGCCCATACCCCAGAGCAGCGGGTCCAAGTTGATCAGGTCCCAGAGGTCATAACAGTGCAGCCGGTTATCCCACTTCAGTTTGAGGTTAGGGAAGCAACATCTGAGGGAGAGTAGGTCAGGCTCGAGAGGTACCATAAGTACCACCCCCTACTTTCAGCGGCTTAGCTTCAGAGGATGCACATGGTTTTCTTGAGGAGTGCCACCGCATCCTCCGTACTATGGGTATTGTGGAGGTGAGCGGGGTTGCTTTCATTACGTTCCAGCTTACGGGAGCGACTAATCAGTGGTGGTGAGAGTATGCGTTGGGTAGTCCTGCTGAGGTAGCTTCACTCACGTGGGCTCAGTTTTCAGAGATGTTCATGAGAGAGTTTGTTCCCCAGAGCCTTCAGGATGCATGGCGTGCGGAGTTTGTGCAGTTGTAACAGGGTGCTATGACCGTGTTGGAGTATGCTGTCAGGTTTAGCGAGTTGTCCGGACATGCACCAGCCTTAGTCTCCACAGTTAGAGAGCAAGTTCGTCGATTTATCGAGGGGCTCAACCATGATATTAGATTCAGAGCTCGAGAGTTAGAGAATGATACCCATACCAGCAGGTGGTAGAGATCGCACAGAGATTTGAGGGCATGTGGGGTCGGGAGAGAGAGGACATGGAGGCCAAGATGCCTCGAGATTCTAGCACATATAGTGGTACCCATGCCCTAGTTGCAGCCCGTCATGGTAGAGGCTATGTGAGCCGCCTAGTTCATTCAGCACTTCTAGCTTCCAGTGGTATTTCGGCTACTCCTAGGTCTCAGGTTGCCCATTATGCACTGCCACTTTCTTGTGCACCTCTTGCACAGGGTGCTTTCAGTGATCGGTCCAGTGACTAGGCCCGAGCAGGTTTTAGCAGCCACGTCCTTCGAGGGCTTGTTTTGAGTGTGGTGATACTCGTCATGTGGTGAGGGACTGTCCCAGACTCAGGAGGGGTACACCTCCAGAGACTACTCAGGCTCCACGTATTCCACAAGGTCCCCAGACTTCTCAGGCCATGGTTACCACACTAGATGACACTCTACCTGCACAGCCAGCTAGACGTGGAGGTTGGGCGGGTCGGGGTCACCGTAGAGGGGGAGGCCATGCCTGATGTTATGCTCTTTCGACTAGGACGGGGGCAGTTGCATCAGACCCAGTTATCACAGGTATTGTTCCGGTTTGTCATAGAGATGCATCAGTCTTATTTGATCCAGGCTCCACTTATTCCTATGTATCATCTTACTTTTCTCCATATTTGGGTATATCCCGTGATTCCTTGACTTCTCCTGTCTATGTGTCCACATAGTGGGAAATTCCATTGTTGTTGACCGTGTGTATCGATCATGTTTAGTTGTTCATGGTGGTTTTGAACCAGAGTTGACCTATTGTTGCTCAATATGGTAGATTTTGATGTTATTTTGGGCATGGGCTAGTTGTCGTCCTAACATGATATTCTTGATTGTCACGCCAAGATGGTGACGTTGGCTATGCTAGGTTTGCCGCGGTTGGAGTGGAGGGGTACTTTGGATTATGTTCCTAGTAGGATAGTGTCTTTCATTAAGGCACACCGGATGGTTGGGATGGGGTGGGATGCATATCTAGCCTTCGTGAGGGATGTCAGTGTTGATACTCCTACAGTCGAGTCTGTTCCGTGGTGAGAGACTATCCATATGTATTTCCGGCGGATCTTCCGGGCATGCCGCCCGTAGGGATATCGATTTTGGTATTGATTTGTTGCCGAGCACTCAGCCCGTTTCTATTCTACCATATCGTACGGCCCAGTGGATTTTAAGGAGTTAAAGGAGCAGTTGCAAGAGTTGCTTGATAAGGGTTTCATTCGACCTAGTATGTCACCTTAGGGTGCTTCGGTCTTGTTTGCAAAGAAAAAGATGGTTCTATGCGCATGTGTATTGATTATCGACAGTTGAAAAAAGTTACAATAAAGAGCGTTTATCCATTTCCACGCATTGATGACCTATTTGATCAGCTACAGGGTGCCAGAGTGTTCTCAAAGATTGATCTACAGTCAGGCTATTACCAACTTAAGATTCGGGATCCGAATATTCCGAAGACTGCCTTTAGGACTAGGTATGTTCACTACGAGTTCCTTGTGATGTCATTTAGGCTGACCAATGCCCCAGCACCATTCATGCACTTGATGAATAATGTATTCTAGCCCTATCTTGACTCATTCATCATTGTGTTTATTGACGACATCTTGGTGTACTCCCGAGCCGGGAGGATCATGAGCAACACTTGAGGATTGTGCTCCAGACCTTGAGAGAAAAGAAGTTGTATGCAAAATTTTCAGATTGTAAATTCTGGCTTGACTCTATGGCGTTTTTGGGTCATATGGTATCGAATAAGGGGATCAAGGTAGATCCCAAGAAAATTGATGTAGTGCATAGTTGGTCTAGACCATCTTCAGCTACTGACATGCGAAGTTTTCTTGGTTTGGCAGGGTATTACCGTCGATTCATAGAGGGTTTCTCATCTATTGCTGCTCCTATGACCAGATTGACCCAAAAGGGTGCTCCGTTCAGATGGACCGAGGAGTGTAAGGAGATCTTTCAAAAGCTCAAGACTACTTTGACTTCACCCCCAGTATAGGTGTTGCCTACGGGTTTTGGGTCTTACACTGTGTACTGTGATGCGTCATGTGTTGGCCTCTGTGCGATGTTGATGCAATATGGTAGGGTGATTGCCTATGTGTCTAGACAGTTGAAGGTACATGAGAAGAATTATCCTGTCCACGACTTGGAGTTAGCAGCTATTGTTCATGCCTTGAAGATTTGGCGGCACTATTTGTACGGTGTCCCTTGTGAGGTCTATACCGAACACTAGAGTCTACAACATCTGTTCAAACAAAAGGATCTTAACTTGCGACATCAGAGATGGTTAGAGTTGCTTAAGGACTATGATATCACCATTCTATATCATCCCCATATGGCTAATGTGGTGGCCGCCTTGAGTCGAAAGGCGGAGAGCTTCGGCGGTTTAGCATATCTACTGGCAGCGGAGAGGCCACTAGCATTGGATTTTCAGGCTTTGGCCAACCAATTTGTTAGATTGGATATTTTGGAGCCGAGTCGAGTTTTGACTTATGTGGTTTCTTGGTCTTCTCTATATGATCGCATTAGAGAGTGTCAGTATGACGATCCTCATTTTTTTGTCCTCAAGGACACGGTTCAGCACGGCAATGCCAAGGAGGTTACTATTGTGGATGACGGTGTGTTACGGATGCAAGGCTGGCTGTGTGTAGCCAATGTAGATGGTTTGCGTGAGTTGATTCTTCAAGTGGCCCACAGTTCGCGGTACTCCATTCAACCAAGTGTCGCTAAGATGCATCAAAACTTGAGGCAGCACTATTGGTGGAGAAGGATGAAAAAAAACATAATGGAGTATGTATCTCGGTGACTAAATTGTCAGTAGGTGAAGTATGAGCATCAGTGGCCAGGTGGGTTGTTTCGGAGGCTTGAGATTCTCCAGGGGAAATGAGAGCAACTTACCATGGATTTTGTTGCTAGGCTTCCACAGACTCATAAGAAGTTTGACGCAATATGGGTGATTGTGGATAGGTTGACCAAGTCGGCTCATTTCATTCCAATGGTGACTACTTATTCTTCAGGTAGGTGGCTCAAGTCTATATTCGCGAGATTGTCAGACTTTATGGCGTGCCGGTATTCATCATCTCTGGCTGAGGTACGCAGTTTACATCGCGATTCTAGAAGGCTGTACAACTTGAGTTAGGAACACAGGTTGCGTTGAGTACAATATTTCACCCTCAGACAGACGGATAGTCCGAGCACACTATTTAGATGTTGGAGGATATGCTTCATGCCTGTGTGATGGAGTTCGGGGGTTCTGGGATCAGTTCTTGCCGCTTGCGGAGTTTGCCTACAACAACAACAACTACTAATCAAGCATTCAGATGGCGTCGTATGAGGCCTTGTATGGGAGGCGGTGTCGGTCTCTGTAGGTTGGTTTGAGTCGGGGGAGGCTAGTCTATTGGGTACTGACTTGGTTCAGGATGCTTTAGAAAAGGTTAAATTGATTCAAGATCGGCTTCGTACAGCCCAATCTAGACAGAAGAGTTATGTGGATCTGAAGGTTCGTGATGTTGTACTCATGGTTGAGAGCGAGTATTGCTCCAAGTTTCGCCCATGAAGGCTGTTATGAGGTTCGGGAAGAAGTGCAAGTTGAGCCCTAGGTATATCCGACATTTTGAGATTCTTGAGAGGATTGGAGAGGTGGTCTAGAAGCTTGCATTGCCACCTAGTCTAGTTGCAGTTCATTCAATATTCCATGTTTCTATGCTCTGCAAGGACCACGGTGATCCGTCTCATGTGTTGGATTTCAGCTCAGTCCAGTTGGACAAGGATTTATCTTATATTGAGGAGCCGGTGGCCATTTTGGACAGGTAGGTCCGAAAGTTGAGGTCGAAGAGCATTGCATCAGTAAAGGTTCAGTGGAGGGGTCAACTAGTCGAGGATGCGACCTAGGAAACTGAGCATGATATGCATAGCTGTTATCCTAATCTTTTCACCACTTTAGGTATGTCTCTATACTCGTTCGAGGACGACCATTTGTTTTAAGATTGAGAGGATGTAACGACCTGGCCGGTCATTTTGAGTATTTTAGCCCCGATCCCTTAATTTTTGCCTCCTCTATGTTGTATTATGGTTATGTGATTTGCCGGAGGTGTTTGGTTTTGGTTTCAGGTGAGTTTCAAAGTGAAATGGGACACATATTCCCTAAGTCGAAGGCTTAAGTTGAAAGAGTTGATCATAGTATGACTTTTGGGTAGATGACTCCTGAATGGAGTTTTGACAATTCAAATAGCTCTGTATGGTGATTTAGGACATAGGAGCGTGTTCGGATGTTGATTTGGAGGTCCGTAGGTCGTTTTGGCTTGAATTGGCAAATTTAGAAAGTTGAAGGTTTGTAAGGTTGATAATTTGATCGGGAGTTGACTTTATTGATATCGGGGTGATGTGCCGGGTAATTTCGGCACATTTTGATACTATTTGGTTAGAGTTTAACTTGTTCTACTTGTTAATTATCACGATACTTACGTAATTTTAGTGTAATTGTAGTGTATTGAGTGAAGAAATCCAGAAGTATGGAAAAGAAGTCAAAAAGCCAGCCAAAGACAAGAAAAGAGGTCAGAAGCATCGCAGATGTAACTATGTGATCGCAGAACAGATATGCGAGTCGCATAGTCGACAGGTAGATCGCAGATGAAGATAGAACTTTAAGCCAACTTTCAGGTTGAGAATGCGGTCGCAAATGTGACCGCAAAACGGGAATGCGAACCGCAAAATTGGACGGGTGGAATCGCAAACTTGAACAGAGTTCTGGGTGAAAGTCAGTGTGAAGAATGCGATCGCATTCTGTGATCGCAAAGTCAGCATGCGAACCGCAAATCCAGATGCGACGAGAGTAAAACTGGCTGGTGTGATTTGCGATGGAATATGAAGATTTGCGAACCACATTCCTGTTCTGCGACAGGAATGCGGTTCGCATTAGTGCAACGAGGGCAAAACTGACTGCTATTCGCCTCGGGTTTTTGGCCTCTATAAATAGCTTTTATAGGGTTTTGTGAAGACATTCTCGTCAGAACTTAGAGTAGAAAGTACGACTTTGATTATTTTTCGAATTCCTAGAAGCTTTTGGTGATCAAAACTCTCTATTTTTGTAAGATGATATCCATTACTTTTTCTTGTTCTTTAATTCTCAGCATGTGTAGCTAAACTTCAACGCTGAGGTTGTGAACCCTAGATGGGTGGAATGTTATTGAGAGTTTGATATTGATTCCAATTTCGGAAGAAGCTTGATATTTATTTATTTCTCATTTTCAATTAATCGTTAGTGGTTGCAAACATTAACGAATGCCAATTAACGCTATCTTATCTTGGAAAAGTGAGATAGGGTTTGGTAGCAATAAATAACAGAAATTCAAGGCTTTAAACCTTGTTTAACAAAATCTCTTAGGAAAAAGTAGATTTTAATTTGGCAAA
>MCJB01043775.1:24440-54861 GCA_002018475.1 Nicotiana obtusifolia | reverse complement strand
AATATCTTGTGGCAGGCGTGCCACCCGACCCCATTTCATTATAATCTATGGTAGGCATACCACCCGCTCCCATTTCACAATATCTTGTGGCAGGCGTGCCACCCGACCCCATTTCATTATAATCTGTGGTAGGCGTACCACCCGACCCCATTTCATTATGTCCATGTTGCAGGCGTGCAACTCGACCCCCTTTCCTTAAAATCCTGTTGCAGGCGTGCAACTCGACCCCATTTCCTTAAATTTATGGTAGGCGTACCACCCGCTTCCATTTCAATAGTCATCACACAAATCACAAGAATTTCAATAAGGAAACAAAACAATATCATAATTTCTCAACAAGAGAAAAATAACATCAAAACAATCATCCATACACGACCCACGATCATGCTTGACACCAACGTAGAGGCACTCGTCACCATGCCTATACGTCGTACTTAAAGTAACAATTTAACAGATAGAATACGACTTCTAATCCCTCAAGCTAAGGTTAGAACGGACACTTACCTCGCTTTGCAACTGAATTCAAGGTTCCGAAAAACCTTTTCCTTGAAACTTTGCGTCCGAAGGCTTCAATCTAGTCACAAATAATTTAATACACTCAATACACATAGTAGAAACTATTCCATATGAATTTATAAATTTTCCGGATTAAAATCCGAAATTTAACTCAAAATTTCCAGTGGGGCCCACTTCTCGTAATCGTACAAAACCCACTAAATGTGATAACCCATTCCGATACGAGTTCAACCATATAAAATTTGTCGAATTCCGATACCGGATCGACCTCCAACCCTCAAGTCTAAGCTTTAGGGTTTTCCCACAATTTTTCCAACTTAAATTATTAATTAATTGCTAAAAATAGTAATAAACTGAGGTAATTCCTCCAAAATTTAGTTAGGAATACTTACCCCGATGTTTCTCTTGGAAACCCTCCAAGAATTGCTTCAAAACTTGTTTCAATCCGTGTTCTATGGCCCCGAGTATGTTTAAGATGACACAAACTCTTCCTTTAAGAATTTGTCCATGAAAATCTCCTTTGAATATGGTTTTGAGGTTGATTTATGGTGATTCTATGGTGTTTGAAGGTGTTCTTCTTCGTGGGTAACAAAAATGGATCTTATAGAACAAGATGGGCATTGGGTTCTACTTAAAAAGTGTCAAAAATCGGGTTAAAACACCCTCTTCAGGTCAAAAATGTGATCCTGTTTGCCAAAAATACGGACCGCATTTCACCTTTGCGGTTCGCATTTTGGTCGCATTTCTCGCCCCCAGTTTCTGCCTCAAAATGCGACATTCTGGGCCAAAAATGCGGTTCGCATGTCGATTCTGCGCCCCGACACGAAAATAGGCATAACTTTCTCATACGATGTCCGATCTGGACGATTCTTTTTGCTATGGCTCCAAAATTTTGATACGGATCTAATGCTTCAATCAAAACTGAATTTGGAGTTCATTTGCATAATATGATACCACTTATTCTTGAAGATACGCCACCGGCACATTCTTGAAATGCCAAAGTTAAACTCCATCAACCATCCAAAATCCATTCGAGACCCTCGGGACTTCAACCAAACACTCCAACATGTCCCATAACATTATTCAAACTTGTTCCAACCTTCGGAACGTTCAAATTAACATCATAACATCAAATTCGCATCGGATTCAAGCCTAAGGATCTCAAAATCTTCTAAATCGCTCTTTTGATCTAAACCCGACCAAACCAAGTCCGAATGACCTGAAATTTTGCACACAAGTCATAAATCACATATCGAAGCTACAGCAACTTTCGGAATTTCATTCCGACCCTCGGATCAAAATCTCGCCTATCAACCGGAAATCGCCAAAATTCTAACTTTACCAACTCAAGCCTGATTCTACACGGGACCTCCAAAACTAATTCCGATCACTCTCCTAAGTCATAAATCCTCTCCCGAAACTAACCGAATCATCGGAATTCACATCCGAGCCTTCTAACTCATAAGTCAACATACAGTTGACTTTTACAACTTAAGCCTCCTTGAAAGGGACTAAGTGTCTCATTTCTTACTGATTTTACTCCGAATGCAACTTACTCAACTTGATTACATAAAATATAGATAACGAAATATAATGAGATAGAAAATGGGGAAGACGGAGTGGTAACTCACGAGACGACTGGCCGGGTCGTCACATTCTCGCAACTCCCAAATGCAAATCTGGCCATACGCCCGAGTCCAAAATCACTATACGGACCTAACGGAACCAAACAAAACTCCGATCTGGGGTAGAATACACAAAAGTCAAATTTGGTCAACTTTTCCAACTTAAAGCTTCCTAGTAGAGAATCATTCTTCCAAATCAACTCCAGATCACCTGAAAATCAAAATCGACGATTCACACAAGTCATAATACATCTTATGAAGCTACTCAAAACTTCAAATAGCTGAACAAAATGCGAATGCTTAAAACGACCGGTCGAGTCGTTACATTTGTTCTTTCAAATCGAAGCATGCATGTGTTTTTCTTTGATTTCATCTTGATTATTCATTGTACAAAGGTCAAACACAGTGACCTCTGGACATTAGGGCTTGATCAGTGGTTCTTCACTCCTCAACGGCCGACTCATCATCTCTTCACGCCCAGGTAAAATCTTCACTGCTTTCACCTCTGTTCTCTTCTAATTTTCCCTTTCCTGTTGTCATCAACGTGCATTGGTCATTTCCCACTACCGTTTGAATTCAAACGGAACCCTAGTGACTTGAATGGCACTATAAATACTGCCTTAAATGTTCATACCTAACAACTTATGACGAGTACACAATAGCTTACAGAAGCAAATCACTATAAAAAACCTAGGTTCTAACTGATTTCTCATCTTTTCTCTCTTTAAGATTCTAAGTTCTATTCGCTAATAATTGTTTGAGCTTTGGTTCCTAAACAGCTAAAAAAGAGTCTACGTTTGATTTGCTGCTAAAAGCAAAATCAGTGTACATCGAACCTTGCGCTCTTTTAATTGTTTAAGTTAGAATCATGTATACTCTGTTATTCTCTGTCGATTATCTCTTCTTATGATGTATTTTCATTAGTTTATAATTGATTATCTCTTCCTATAATATATTGTATTAGTTTATAATCGATCATTATGCTTTGGTACTGTTTTTCTTAATAATTTAAAAATTAAACCAACACTAATCGACAACCTTTGTAATCCTAATGAATATTTCTCTGAGTGCAATAATCTATGTGTTGTTGAACTTTATGACTAACAAAAAACCTTAATGATTCTTTCACTTGTTCTGACGTTAGAATTGATGGTGTTTTGCTAAGACCTTTATGCCTGCTCCAATAATTATGCTTTAATGTTGCCTATTGAATTAAGTCATGTACTTGAGTCACTTGTCTGATAATGTTAAGACTATAGTAGCTGTGAACACTTAAGGGTTAAAAGGCTGTCATGGTAGTTAAAGTATATTAGCTTGTATTGTCTAAGTTGCCTTTCCTCTTCAGACATGTTTTCTGTGATTCTGAGACCTCTTGAAAGATCATTGTAAAGGTCTTCTATTAACTTTCATGCTATGTATAACCATATCTGTGAATTTCACTGCATAAATTTGTTCTGAAGTAACTGGACTGAGTTCTAATGAGTTTCTGCAGTTAGTCTTATGTGCTGCTATCCACCTAGCTATGCCGTAGGAATTTGATAAAAATTATATTTGTTATGTTAGTTTCATCTATTGGATTGGTTATGCTAAGTTGAACTTATCATGACTAAATTATCACACTTAATCTGTATAACTGAACTAATCATCCTTATATTAGATCCATGCCTCCTTAATACATAACTTTCATTATTCTGGACCTTTGTAATAAAACAGTTGGTCTGATCCCATGATACTCAATCATGTTTTTAATATTCCAATCTTGTAAGAATATCTTATGTGTGTGTCTGAAGTGCCATCTCTTTGGTTTTCTGCACTCATCTTGCTTTAAAACAGACTTCTTGCTTGTCCTTCATATTTCTGCCTATTGTTCTCACGCTGTATTATCACATAAAGAAAATCGAAGCTTGCTAAGCTTATATAAGTTAACTGTGACTCACATATAGACTTAAGAGAAACTTCTGATGCCTACTTGCCCTGCTTTGAGTATAATATTATGCCTTAACTCTTAATGATATTTATGTGAATATGAAGTTATGAACTTTTAAAGTGAAAGTGATCATGCCTTTGCTTAGGTTAGGATTAACCCGTTAATACTCTTCAGGGATCCTAAATAAGGTTGACATATAAATGTCTTCTCTGTTCCTTGAATCACATAGTTTAGTGTATGAACTACTAAGCTAGTCTGTTGTTGATTGTCTTTCTTTGTTTGCATATGTAATTGGTTTTCTTTGTGTATTCTTGAGCATGTTGGAATGGGTTGACAGTGTACCACACTTGTTTTTGGATTGTGATCCTAATGGTGTAATATGTTATCTCATACTCATGATACTATTCTATATAGTTTCTATTAGAGGTGTACATACCTGAATCTCTGTGTTGTTGTTACTGTTACATTGGAGGTTACAATGAATGCCTCATTGATTAGTTTGTAGTTGAGATACTCTCCATGACACAAGCACTGCTCGAGGTCCCTCAGATCCTTGTGAACTCTGAAGTGCCAGGGATCCAAAGGGTGTCTTGGCCATGAATGAGATTTTACCTTAAGCTCTTAATCATTAACATTTATTAATCTCTTTAGGGTTAGTGCTCAATGAATGAAAGGCTTTACAGTAAATTTGTTTACTTTATTGGACTTTGTAATAATTCTATTGCATTATTAATTGCAAGCATTTGTTAGAGTTTCATTTGAGCCTTACATTGGTCTTATTTGTATTGAAGTGTTATATTGGGATTTATCACTAATGTCATTCTTTCTTTTTTTTGCACATATGATTGAACTGGGCCTAATGAGTTCTCAAGAACTCAGGCCCAAGTTCTCAAGAACTCAGGCCCAAGTTTCAGCCTAGAGCATGAAGTTACTGAAGTTGCTGCTGCTGATCGTTATCTGCTGGGCCTAATATTCTTTAAGCCCAAACTATGAGTCCAATACCCTTTATTTTATCGCTTTACATAATTTGTTGTTGCTTGTATGTGTATATGACACTGACAAAATAGAGTGAATCCTTCCTCTTTTATCATTTTGAATTACTTTAGAAACCTAGGAAAGCTAAAAAACCATAGGTAAAATTAAAAGGATTACTGTCTCTTACAGTATTAAATAACTTCAACATAGTGGATTTGCTAAAAAAAACATAAACCCCTGAACCCTAAACCACCCCGCGCGCCTTGAGAGCTCTGGAGAAGGCGATCTCTAAGAAATTCAGAGGTGAAATTCTTCGCTGCTCTCCCATGGCCGCCCAGGCCCCTGGCCAGCCTCCTCGTGAGGTTGGTCAGTAATCTCTCATCTCCATACCACCTCCCCAAAAAACTACAAACCCTAGTTTGATCCCAAAATGCGCAAATCTTTTAAAACCTCAAGCATTAAATGACTCTATGCAAAACCCTAATGTGCAACTCAAACATGTTGAATATTTACATGGTGAGCCTTTAGTTCGTTGGAAGAAAATCGAAGTTAAACAGTCAATCGCGCATCAGAGACTACAACTAGCAGTTTTGGGTAAGTTTTCTTATGGAAACCTGTGATTCAAGAGCTAAGGAAAGTTATTCCCATCCAATGCGAGCTAAAAGGTCCATGTTCGATTAGGTTAATTGAAGATACTCATGTTCTCATAAAAAAGATGACATACATTTGTTGTCCAAGCCTGCCTTTTATTTGAAAGCACAAGAAGACATGTGGCAGATGAGGTGCACTAAATGGAGTCTGTGGTGGAAGCCTAAAGAGGAGATTCCTATTGCAATTGCTTGGATTTCGTTCTTGGGCTTGCCTCCAAACTTTTTTGGTAAGGAATTTGTGTTCTCTTAAGCTAATGCAATTGGTAGGCCTTTACATGTGGATTTGGCTATCCAAAATGGTACAGGACCCAGTTGTGCTAAGGTGAAAGTTGAATTTACTTGCAACTTTACTTCAAAGAATTAATTATTGAAGAGGAAGATGAAATGGTCCGGAGGAGTCAGAATGGATTAAGATTAAGTATGACTACATGCCTAAATATTGAAGAAGTTGTAAGAAGCAAGGCTACAACAAGAGTGAATGCTGGATAATACACCCATAATTGCACATGAAATTTAATGAAGAAGGTGAAGGAAAAAGCAAGGAGATGGTAGTCACAACACAAAGTGATGCTATTGGGACAGCTACAGCTTCTACAAAGATGTTGACAAGTGGAAAAGTACTGGGAAAACCTGTACCAAACAATACAAAGAATGAATGGATGCAAATGAGAAAAAACAAATACTAACGAGACAGTAGAGGGTATATTATTGATACTGTTGGAAACATTAATGCTGAGGCAACATAAGAGAACAAGGAAGCAAAAGAGAAGGAGGCAACTGGAAAGGAAGGTGCTACTAGCAAATAACAATCAAATGTACCAGTGCAAACTCGTAACATGTTTGCATTGTTGGAGGAGGGGGGATTTGAAAGAGAGAAGCAAATAAATAAGGAAGCTTTGGAGAATGTAATTAACAAGGACAAAGCTAAGTTTATTAAGGCAACAAATACAAATCCTAATTCTGCTGGGAAAACTACTCCTAAGAAGACTGGGACACAAATTGCAGCTAGTGAAATAAATCCTAGTCCTATAGCTACTGGGACTGAAGAGGCAAATATGAAAGAGTCTATAATTGAATAGGTTCATAGGAGTTTTGGAACGAGCAAAGAAGAGCTGAAGGCACGCAATGTCATTATTAACCACTCATGTCATGAAATTGCATCGCGAAACATTTGAAGATTCTCAAGAACATGGTACAAATAATAACGTAATTTCTAGCAGGGCTTTATGGAGTGATGAAGTAGAGAAGATGGAGGGTAATACAACTACAAAATCTAACCACAGGAACAAGGAGGAAAGAGGCAACACACAGGAGCAACTGATAGCTATTTGAGCCCTAGTGCTACAGTAAACCCTAGTGTTCCACAAACTAGGGTTGAAGTTAACCAAGGTTCTAGTAGAAACAAGCCAACGTATCACTTGGAGCTACTCAAGGATTATATAAAAAGGCAAATATCACCAGTGGATCAGTAGGAGAGGCTTCAGCTAAGAAGAAAGTCAATGGAATAGTAAACCCTAGTGGTGCTGTCTAGGTTTTGGCTAATGTTGGAGGTGCTTCGGTGGAGCTTTCATGTGGAGATCAAGTTGGGAATGTTCAGGCTGAGGTACTAGATGATACAGTGAGATCACTTCATCAAACAACTGAAGGCATGATGTGAAAAGATAATAGAACAGTAATTCCTGCGTTTCCTGCTACAGTGAACCCTAGTTTTGGGTGATGTCTATAATCTTCAGTTCAAGGTGATACAAGAGGCAATGAGTGGTAGGGAATATAATGATAAGGTATTAAAGGAGGCTAAAAGTCAGACACATAATCAAATTGAACTTGCTACAAATGCGTGTACTTCTGAAACTAGGAAAATTAACAATGCAATTCAAATTGCTGTTCCTATAGTTGATGATCCTAGAATCTTAGCCGGGAAAACCTTTAGTGTTACAAGTGGTATATTGGAAAAAGGTATTATTTTTAATAATAGGGGTCAAAAGGAGTTGGGAATGATAGCTAAAAATCATGAACAAAATCCTTTGGAACTTTAGGTGGTAGAAGATGACACAGGTGATTAGGAGGATATGGGTGATGATACTGAGGAAGAATCAACGGCTGCTAACTTTTAGCTAGTAGCTAGAGATGGAGACATTATACCTAGGAGTGTTGAAAAGAAGAAATCATCAGGAAAATGTACAAAGAAGCAAAAGGAGAAGACTGCACCTGTAAGGGTGCAACTAAAGAGAAATGGACTCTGTATTTCTAAGTAATCTTAAGGATAATGCTTTAGTTTGGAATGTGAGGTCTATAAAC
This sequence comes from Nicotiana obtusifolia, assembly GCA_002018475.1. Taxonomy (NCBI): domain Eukaryota; kingdom Viridiplantae; phylum Streptophyta; class Magnoliopsida; order Solanales; family Solanaceae; genus Nicotiana; species Nicotiana obtusifolia. The sequence continues at coordinate 46,870 of MCJB01043775.1, read as the reverse complement.
ACACAAAAATCTTTCCAAAGGTTGATTAACCTTCACAAAAAGTACAATTTCTATTTGATAGGATTGATGGAGCCCTGACAAGATATTAACAAGCTTGAAGAGTGTATAAGAAAGTTAGGTATCCATTCTGCCTATGCAAACTTGAATGGCAAGATTTGGGACTTTGTTGATGAGGATATTGATGTGGACATTATTATGGATATGGAACAACAAATGAGTCTTACGTTGTTTCATAGAAGCTTGGGCAAGGAACTAATTATTACACTTGTATATGCTAAATGTGATGCAGTAGAGAGAATTGAACTGTGGGATTCTATGTATCATTTAGCCACAGACATGGAATCTCCTGGGCTTGTAGGAGGTGATTTCAATGTCATTTTATCTAAAGAAGAGAAGTATGGTGGTCCTCCAGTCTGCCTGAGTGAAGGTGAAGACTTTGCTCATTGTGTGGACAGTTGTGCATTATATGATCTTGCCTTATACATGGTGGAATGGGAGGTCGGATGATGACTGTATATTCAAAAGGCTTGATAGGTTCTTGGCTAATCAGCAGTTTCAAGATGTATTCCTAGCTTTGGAGGTTGAGCATTTTAATCAAGTATGGGTTTAACCATGCTCTTCTCCTGTTATACTACAATGTTAACACAGTCCAAGTTAAGAAATCATTCAAGTTTCTTAACTTCTGGACAAAGCATAATACGTTCTTGAATGTGGTAAAGGAGAATTGGTACACTAATTATATGGGCAACCCATTCATTGTGTTTCAAAATAAGATGAAGAAGGTGAAGATAGCACTGGCAGCTTGGAGCAAAGAAATATTTGGTGATATATTCAAACAAATAGAAGCCTTGGAAAATGTGATTAAGGTTCATGAGATTGGATTTGAGCTTCATCTAACAGCTCAAAATAGAGCGAAGTTACATAAAGTGGAGGTTGATCTTACTAGCTATTATCATTTAGAAGAAGAATTTTGAAGGCAAAAAGTAGGAATGCAGTGGTTTAATATGGTGATAGGAACACAAATTTCTTTCATGCTCATGTCAAAGGAAAGAGGAAGAGGCTGCAGGTGTCTAGAATACTTGAAAACAATAGTATTTGGATTGATTCACAGGAAGAGATGGATAAGGAGGCAGTTGATTTCTTTTAAGCTCAATTCACTGAGGAAAGGATTCCAATAGACTTTGATGTCCCTAAAATGATCACTGATGAACAAAACTCAAAATTGAGGGCAGAACCAACATTGGAGGAGGTAAAGCATGCAGTTCTTGGCTTAAATGGAGATAGTGCAAGTGGTCCGGATAGATTCACTAGACAGTTCTATCATACTAGCGAGGATATTATTGGTGATGATGTGCTGAATATGGTTAGTGCATTCTTTTGTGGTGCTGAGCTTCCAAAGTTTATTACACACACAAATCTTGTGTTATTACCTAAGAAGAAGAATGTTGCAACCTTCTCTGCTATGAGGCCAATTAGTTTGAGAAATTTCTCAAACAAGATCATCTCTAGGGTGATTCATGAGAGGTTGGTGGACTTATTGCCTACTCTTATTTCTCCAAACCAAGAAGGCTTTGTTAAGGGAAGGAATATAGTAGAGAACATCTTAGTACATAGGAGATTTTCAGGGACATAAGAATGAGAGGCAAGTCATCCAATGTGGTGATAAAATTAGATATGGCCGAAGTATATGATAGGGTTTTATGGTTGTTTCTTACTAAAGTGCTGAGGCAAATGGGATTTGGAGAGGTATTCATTGACATGGTGTTCATGTTAGTTTCAAACAATTGGTAATCAATGTTGTTGAATGGTCAGCCAAATGAATTTTTTAAATCTTCAAGGGATGTAAAGCAAGGAGATCCATTATCTCCTACATTGTTTATACTGGCTCCTGAGGTGCTAGGTAGGGCATTGGATGATTTTTTGATAACCCTAATTTTATAGGATTTGGAATGCCAAAATGGAGTGATAATATCAATTACCTTTCATATGTTGATGATACTATTATCTTCAGTTCTTAAAATTATGGGGCAATCCAGTTGATCATGAATGTATTAGAGGAGTATGAAGCAGCTTCAAGTCAGAAAGTTAACAAGGAGAAGTCAGCTTTTATATGCATGAAAATGCTCGTGAAGATGAAGCAAATACAATGCACCTTATTACTGAATTTCAAAGACACCAATTCCCCTTCACATATTTGGGTTGTCCAATTTTTTAAAGTAGAATGTGGAAGGATTTTTACAAGGAGATTATATTTAAGGTACATGAGTGGTTACAATGATGAAAAGGCAAGCTTTTATCTATTGATGGTAGGGCTGTTTTAATCTCACATGTGCTTAAGACATTTTCTAGGTTTTACTGGAGTAACTCAGGAAATGGTAGGGCAAGATATTGGACTACTTGGGATTCTTTGTGTTTACCTAAAAATGAGGTTGGTCTTGGCTCTAGATCACTTCATGATGTGTCCAAAGCACTGTTTGCAAAAGCTCTGTTGGAACTATAGAACTAAGGATACATTGTGGACTACATTCATGAGGAACAAGTACTATAAGAAGACCAATGAAGTTTTGGTGCCTTGGAGAGATGGATCTCATGTATGGAGGAAGATGCTTCAAATGAGAGATCAAGTGAAGCTTCAGATTTGGTGGCAATTGAAAAGTTGTAATTCACACTTTTGGTATGACTATTGGACTGAACTTGGAGCTCTTTATTATGCTTCAGGGCCAGAACATTGGTGCGATTAATCCATAATTCATGTAGATGAGGTTGTGGAGATTGGGAAATGGAATGAAGTGCTTTTGAGAGAGTTATTGCCAGGTGAGTTAGTTGATCATGTTCTTGAATCCATTACACAACCCTCATGTCACTATCTGAAGGATAAGCCATGGTGGAAGTTAGAAACTAAGGGGCATTTTTCAGTGAAATCTGCATGGCAACATACAAGGAGAAGAGGACAGGAAAACAAGCTATATAAATTCATTTAGGTAAAAGGGTTGCCATTTAAAGTTTTTTTCTTTATGTGGAGATTGTGGAAAGCAAAATTTCCCCTAGATGATTTCTTCCTAAGGTTGGGCTATTTCAGAACATCAAGATGTTGGTGGTGTAGGAACCCTAAGGAAGAAACACTTCCTCATGTCTTTCTGAAGTCTCCAGTAGCTAGATTCATATGGAAGTACTTTGGTGCTCCTGTAGGGATCAATATAGATGGGAAAAAGCTAGTGCAAGTTATAAATGAATGGTGGAGAAGGCCAGTGAATACAAGCTTGAAGGCAGTGTATTATGCCATGCCATGCCTAATTATATGGCATCTAGGGAAGAGGAGAAACTCAGGTATGTATGGAAAGAATATATCCATCAACGGGTTGATCTTTCAAATCTCAACCTCCATACATATGCCGTTAAAGGTGAGAAGGCCAAATATTTTAGGAGTTACTGCCAATTGGCCGGGCTTATATAACAAATTGTTGCACCATGTTCCTAAATTGAAGTATACCAAGGTGTTATGGCAATTGCCTCATATGGGGGTGGATCAAATGTAATACAGATGGTGCATGTAGAGGGGACAATAGTGGAGCTTCATATGCATTTTGTATAAGGGATGGAATTGGTGACCTAATATATGCACAGGCAGATGAAATTGAAGATGCTACCAACAATGTGGCTGACGCTCAAGCAATTCTGGAGGCTCTAAGGTACATAGATCAAACTCACTTTCCTCCTTGCTTGATTGAAACTAACTCCTTATTGTTGAAAAGAATTCTGGATGAAGTGTGGGAACCTCCATGGAGTATTATCAATCAGGTTGATGATATCAAAGCCCTAATGGCTAGGGGAATGTTTAAAGTAGCACAAGTGTTGAGAGAAGGCAATAAGTTAGCTGATCATCTGGCAAACTTAACATTAGAGCAGCATGCCATTGTACATGTGAAATATTTCATGGATCTGGACACGCAAGGCAGGAGAATATTGAATAGTGACAAGCTACAACTTCCATATATTAGGTTACATTGTTGAGGACTGTAACCTACGCATTGGAAAAATCTTACAAGGGTGGTTTAGTGTCTTTGATGCTCATTCCCTTTAGATGCAACCAATGTATAGGACAGTCCAATTATGTGGTTAAAGGTCCAAGAATGCATTTGACAATGCAATCATACGCCGAAGGAGGAGGCAATTTTAAACACTCATAAATCGCTACAGGACATGAGAGGCGAGCTCTGGAGCCTGTTTCACCACGCTGCACTCCTAGCGACACCAAGACTATCGCCTGCTCCTTCTCGCACACTACTTAGCTTTGTACACCTACTTGCTCACATTAAGCCTCGCAACACTTGGCCTATTGCGTGATCCCAGGACTGTAGAAGCGAGCCCAGGCGGCTGTCTCCCCATGCAGTACTCCTGGTGACGCCAAGTCTAATGCCAGCTTCTTCTCACCTTTCATCAGGCGTCGCACACCATCCACCTCGTGTCATACAATGGCGTACTAGGCTTGTAGCGCAATCATGCATGCTTCAAACCTCACGGCGCCAGGGAAGGTCCAAATCAAATGAGATATACACTTGTGAACACATGAAGATTGCCAAGAGCTCATGTGATGGTCTCAATTCATCCAACTGGAATCTCAATATGGTAAAGCTACACAAGGAGTGGCATCTTCATCATCATATACCGTGGGAGGACAAGTAAAGGATACTTTCACTAGATACAAATGATACAACCAAGGTCCAGACTATGAGAACATGAAGCATGGAGCAAAGTTAATATATACACTTAGATTATTTTAGTTATCAACTTATGGCATGTTGTCTATAAGTTGATACATGTTTTATCTAGATCGTACTTTTTTCATATTGTAAGACATTAAGTTTGTTTTTTATATTAATAAAAAAGACCACTAAGCTTGTTTGCTTTCAAAAAATAACTTCAACATGTTTAATTACTTTTGTTATATAGTTTTCACTTCCATTCATACTAACCGATTTCATGGAATTCTTTGAAATTCGAAAAAAGATTCAAAAGACAGTCAATTCTCTTTCTTTAAAAGCCAGAATTGTGCAAACGATTTCAAAGTGAAGTTTTCTACAAACAAAATGAGACACCATTGCAATCAAGGAACACTTCAATAATCTTTCTTCTAAACTGGATACAAGATTCGAAAATCAGTCTTCAAAGTATATCTAAACCCATTTCTCCAATAGCCCTCATTTTATTAAGGTTACACAAATAGCCATCTTATTTCAAAAGTGAAGCATTTTAAACCTAGTCGTACTTACAAGGTTTACAAATAAAAACACTATAAACCTACTTCCAAAATTTCTTTCAATCACATAAGTATGAAAACTTTTCAAGACTTCTACAAATGAAAACTATACTTTCCTTTCTAAAGTGCATACATTATTTTCAAGTGATAAGTTTTAAACATGACATAGAGTAAGCTACACACTTTTAAGCACTAACTAAAGTAGAATATAGACATTCCCTAAACCTAGTCTACGTCCTATGAAGAACCCTTACCCAAAATCTCATCGGTTAGCAGACAAATAAGATAATACTATAACAACTAATAGGTAACCTAGTATATCTTTAAATATTAGGTGGTGACTCTTTTTCATCAATAACAGGGAAACTACTAGTTGAATCTTGCTTTGACTCGTGCAAAACAGGGTGCAACACATAGCAAGTCTCAAAAGTACAATATTGTCTGAAAGTAATACAACAATATGAAATAAGGGAAAGGGACTCCAAGGGTCTGTGACGTCCAGGAAACACTATCTTGAATCCTCTCGAACAATCAATAACTCACTTTCGAGCTTTGCCGCTCCCAACACCTGGATATGCACAAAAATATACAGAAGTGTCATATGAGTAGGGGACAATATGTATGATAAGTGTGGATTTTAACCACTTATTAGTACCTTCTTACTATAGTTTTTAGTCCGAAAGTATTGATTTTTGTCTCCTAATCTAATGAAAATGGTTGAATTGCGGGCGTGCTAGAAAATGTAAGTTCAATGAAGAAAAATGACTGAAAAAGGAGATGTTATAGCCAAGTTCAGCAAAAAGGAGAAGTGCTAAGAAAAGTGCGGTCCGCAAAATTATACCTACGACCACAAAAGCAAGTGCAATCCGCAAAATAAGCAATGCGACCATAGAAGAAAAACTGAAGCTTCAGGAACTTTTGGCAGAAGTGCAGTCCGCAGACTAAAATGTGCGGTCCCACTTAGTCCGCTAATCGTTTTTGCATTGACAAGCTTGAAAGATTAGAGGATGAGCAGTTGAATAGGTATGAAGCCTCCTCAAATGCGGTCCGCAAAAGCCAGTGTGATCCGCAAAAGCTAATGTGCAGCCACAGAAGCTGAAGTGCAACCTCAGAACTACTCCTACTGATAGCACATGAAATATCAATCCAGCAAAGTGCGAAACGTACAAGCTGACATGCAGCCGCAAAACCCTCTGAAGGGAATTTTTGTTAGAGATTTCGGGAGCCCTGTAAATAGGATTTTATGAACTTTTAGGGCAGATTTCATTGTAACAGCCAGGAGTTCGGTATTTTAAGCTATTTGGAGCACGTTTGAGCTACAATTAGAGAGGATCATCTACTCTTTCATTTATTTTTAGTTTTATGTCTTTAGGTTCTTCTTATTTTTATCTTTTCATAACTCTTAAAATGAGTATCTAGATTTTTATCTAGGGTATATTATCCAACCCTAGTGTGTAAATCTTATGGGTTATTAATATTATGTTTGTTATTGATTGGGTTAGTGTTATTTAGCCTTGTTTATGCTTTAAAGTTAGAATTGATGGTCGCAAACATTGATTCATGCCTATTTGACCATGTTCTTACTTGAGAAAGAGGAACTTAGCCTAGTAATACTTGGCTAACAAGAAATTGAACTGGTTGAGTTATTGATTAGTTTAATTAACAGACTTGAACTAGATATAGGGATAATATAGCTTGGACTCATTAAATTGCACTTATAGCTACCCATTTGGGCTTGAGAAATCTAAATTGAGCATAATCACTCATTAACCTAGAGGTATTGAGTGAGAACTTGAGTATTGAGAGTCATAGCAACCCCGACCTATCAAGCAAGCATAATTGACTTTACCCATTAGGTTTATGCCTAGGTTAAGATTACAACCCTAGGCTTTTGTCTATTTGATAAAACCTTCAAAAATAGAACACTTCGATTATCACTTGTTTGCTATTAGTCAACAATCTTAGTAGTTTAATTAATGAAATTGATATCCACCTTTGTTTGAAAGATAAATTTAGTTATTTCAAGTTTCTCACTTAAGTGTTTACCATAACACCCAATCTAAACTCCTTGAGGTTCGACCCCGACTCACATTGGATTTTATTATTGTAATGACCATTTAATCTTCCCTTATTTAGGGTGTGAATTGGATGTTTTCAATATTTGGTGCCGTTGCCGAGGAGTTCATGGTGTTAGCTATATACTGGAGTTTGTTTCTTGAGTATCTTCTTTTACTCTCGTGATTCTGACATGTTGAAATGAATTCTAGGTTTATAATGGCGAAAACAAACTTGGAAATGTATTATTAGGAGAGGTGGATGGCGAGGAGGAGCAACTTGATGAAATGCCACAAGCTTCATAACAAAAGCGCCTAGGCCATGGGCAACAAGACAATGTGTCTCCACCTCCCCCACCTCCATCACCACCACAACCCCAAGTGGCTCAACACTGGAATTTGCCCCATAAAGGGTATGCAAGTGCCATATACCCCCCCTAGAATTAGGGCGGGCAACTTTAGAACTACCAATGTGATGCTCACTTTGCGTGAGCAATGATGTTATATCACCGGGATGCCGCATCAAAATTCTTACAAGAATTTGAAAAGTTTTCTGGATGCATGTTGGGGAAGCAAATAAACAAATGTTTCGGAAGATGTATTGCACTCAAGGATTTTTCCCTTCTCACTAAGGGGGAAGGCTTTGGATTGGTTGGAAGGCTTGCCTAATCATTCTATTCATACATGGGATGAATTGGCGGTGGATTTTTTTTCTATATTCTTCTCTCCCAGGCATATGGAAACTCTACGAGATGAAATGTTGGCTTTCAAGCAAGAGTCCAATGAACCTTTGCATGAGATTTGGGAGCGGTAACGGACTATGGTGAAGGAGTTCCCGAACAATGATATGACCGACAACATGATCCAACAAACTTTCTACCGTGGTATTAATACCACAAATCAATATGTGGTCAATCATTTGGCCAGAGGCAATTTCATGACAACACCTTATGCGGAGGAATGTGAGATTCTTGATGAGATGGCGGAGACCTCTTCATCTTGGAAATCCGAACCAATGTTCCTCAAGGTGAATTAACAGACAATGAGAAAGCTATTGCAGAATTGACCACCACCATGACTCAACTTACTAAGGATCAACTTCATCAAACTCAAGCTCCTACACAAGTTCATGCCATGGAGGCGATGAGTGTTTTGGCCAACAAAAAGCGGACTAAAGGTCCCCGATTTCAACCCCGAGTAGAGACTTATGCACAAGATGATGGTGGTTATGATCAAGATGACTCCTATAAGGAGAAAGAAGATGAGGTTCAATTTGTGAACAATTACCAAGGGCAACCAAGCAATTCCCAAAGCTCCAATCAAAATCAATGGTGCTCTCAAAGCAACCAAAGTAATTTGGGTTCTAACAATCAAGGGAATTGGCATAACAACAAAAACCAAGGGAATTAGGGAGGTAATAACTAAGGAAATTGGGGGAACAATAACAATCATGCAAATCAATGTTCGGGTTTCCAAAGATATCCAATGTATCAACAACCAAGCAACCCACCTACCTATCCTTCCCACGGTTCAAGTCCTTCAAGCAATGAAATTGGTTGTATTGAGAACATATTCAAGAAAATGCTGGAAAAGAATGCGGATTCGGATGCCAACTTGCCTCACATACCACAACAATTATGAATCTTAAAGTTCAAATGGGGAATATATCTCAAGCTCTTAATACTTGTCCTAAGGGTGCATTACCAAGTGATGCAGTATTGAACCCAAAGGGTGGTAACAATATGGGACATGCCATGGCGGTTATCACAAGAAGTGGAAGAGGTGGGAATGCACCCACCTCAAATTTAAAGCAAATTGGAGATGATGAACAAATGTTCCAAGAGGAGGAAGTCCTACAAAATGATGTTCAAGCACCTGATGAAGTTCGAATTGATATTGATGATAGTGTGGAAGAGACCCGAGAGGAAGTGAACCCGTCTAGGGAACACATCACTAACATACCAGACCCAGTGGTGCAGAACGCTAAGGCACCCTTGCCAAAGCCTCCACCTCCTTACCCTCAAAGGATCGCTAAGCAAAATGGTGAGAATAAATTCAAGAAGTTTATTCAAATAATGAAATGTCTCTCTATTAATGTGCCATTGGTGAAAGCTTTGGAGCAAATGCCTGGTTATGCCAAGTTTATGAAGGATCTTGTGACTAAGAAGAGATCGATGAAATTTGAAACTATCAAGGTCACTCATCAAGTTAGTGCTGTTGTTCATTCCATGGCTCCTAAGTTGGAGGATCCCAGCGCTTTCACTATTCCTTGTACTATTGGAAGTGCTGATTTTGCTAAAGCTCCGTGTGATCTTGGGGCGAGTATCAATTTGATGCCCTATTTGGTATTCAAAACTTTCGGGATTGGGAAAGCAAAACCCACATCTATGAGGTTATAGATGGCCGATCACACAATGAAAAGACTATTGGGTGTGATTGAGGCTGTATTGGTCCGAGTTGATAAATTTATTCTTCCGGCGGAATTTGTTATTCTTGATTGTTGATTATGAAGTGCCCATCATACTTGAAAGGCCTTTCCTTGCTACGGGTACTGCCCTTTTTGATGTTGAAGCCAGAACTCACTTTCTGGGTTGGTGATGAACAAGTGGTATTTCATGTGTGCAAGTCTATGCGTCAACCAAATAGCGATGAGGTGTGCACTTTTGTGGATTTAGTGACCGATGTCATTATTGATGAAACTAGTTCCACAATCAATGTTGGTGACATGTTGGAAGCTATTTGCTCAACTTGGATGATGATGAGATGGATGGTTTCATGGAATGTGTTAACTCTTTGCAAGGAATATGGTCTTACAACTATGCACCCTGAAAGTTATCATTGGATCTTGAGAATAGTATAACTCCTCCGACAAAGCCTTCAATTGAAGAGCCACTTATCTTGGAGTTGAAGCCACTATCACCCCACCTTCGTAATCTTTCCTCTTGTTTGGCTAACGTGCAGATAGATTCCACATTGGCGGTCTTACAAAGGAGGAAGAAAGCTATTAGGTGGACTTTGGCGGACATTCGGGGTATAAGCCCTGCATTTTGCATGCATAAGATCAGGTTGGAGGATGGTTCTAAACCGTCTATTTAACATCAAAGAAGACTCAATGAGGCTATATAAGAGGTAGTCCAAAAGGATATTATCAAATGGTCGGATGCTGGGGTTGTCTACCCTATTTTCGATAGTGCATGGACTTCTCCAGTTCAATGTGTCCCAAAGAAGGGGGCATGACGGTTACTACCAATGATAAGATTGAGTTGATATCTACAAGAACGATCACCGATTGGAGAATTTGTGTGGATTATTGAAAGCTCAACAAAGTCACAAGGAAGGACCATTTTCCTCTCCCTTTCGTGGATCAAATGCTTGATAGGTTGGTCAACCGTGCTTTCTATTGCTTTCTTGATGGTTACTTGGGATACAACCAAATTCTTATTGCACCAGAAGACCAAGAGAAAATCACCTTTACATGCCCATATGGTACCTTTTCTTTTAAGCATATGCCTTTTGGATATTGTAATGCACCGACGACTTCTCAATTGTGTAGGATGGCAATTTTCATGGACATGGTGGAAGACTACCTTGAGGTCTTCATAGATGACTTTTTGCTTGTCGGAGATTCATTTGATGATTGTCTTGCTAATTTGGACAAGGTGTTGGCTAGATGTGAGAAAACAAAATTGGTACTCAAATTGGGAGAAATGTCATTTCATGGTTGAGGAGGGAATTGTCCTTGGCCATAAGATTTCAAAGAATGGTATTGAAGTGGATAAGGTGAAGATTGAAATTATTTCTAAGCTTCTAACTCCTACCTCAGTAAAAAGAGTGCAGAGTTTCTTGGGCCATGCAGCAGAGTTTTATCAAAGACTTTTGTAAAGTGGTGAACCCTTTGTGCAAACTCCTCGAGAAGGATTCCAAGTTCTATTTCAATGATTTTATGAGAGTCTTTGCACAATTGAAGCTCAAGTTGTCAACAACTCATATCATTATATGTAAAAATTGGAGTTTACCATTTGAGCTCATGTGTGATGCAAGTGATGTAGCGGTTGGGGCTATTTTGGGGCAATATATCAAGAAAGTTTGCCACCCGGTCTACTATGCTAGTACGACCATGAATAGTGGCCAAGTCAACTATACCGTCACGGAGAAGGAGCTACTTGCCATTGCGTTTGCTATTGAGAAGTTCCGCTCGTACTTGATGGGTGCCAAAGTTGTTGTGCACACACATAATGCGGCACTTCACTATCTTATGAGCAAAAAGGAATCTATAGCTTGTTTGATGATATTGGTGCTTTTGTTGCAAGAGTTTGATATTGACATCCAAGATAATAAGGGAAGTGAAAATCAAGTGGCGGACCACTTTTCTCGTTTGGAGGAGGAGGGGAGGCCACATGATGGCCTTGAGACCAATGACTCTTTTTCCGATGAGCAACTCTTGGCACTTTCAATGAAAGGGGTACCATGGTTCGCCGGATTTAGAAAATTTCCCTATGAGTGGTATCATTCCGGAAGAGTTCACTTCAAACCAAATGAAGAAGTCAAGAGGGATTGCAAAGACTATTATTGGGATGAACCATATCTTTTATGGATTTGCACGGATGGAGTGATTAGAAGATGTGTTCCAGATGAAGAACAAAGTGATATTCTTAGGTCTTATAATTCTTCACCTTATGGTGGTCATCATGGAGGATCAAGAACATGGGCTAAAGTCCTAAGTTGTGATTTCTATTGGCCCATTCTCTACAAAGATGCAAATGATTTGGTAAGAAGATGTGATAATGTCAATAGGCTGGTGGAATTTGAAAGAAACATGAGATGCCCCTTATAACCATCTTGGTGATTAATATCTTCGATGTTTGGGCATTGACCTCATGGGCCCTTTAGTGAGTTCTTGTGATAACACCTACATTTTGGTCGCTGGGGATTATGTTTCTAAATGGGTTGAAGTAGTTGCTTTACCTAATAATGAGGCTCGAAGCAAGCTTTCTTGAAGAGGATCATTTACACAAGGTTTGAGACACCGCGGACAATCATAAGTGATGGAGTGTCACACTTTTGCAACAAGGCTTTTGACACTTTGCTCGGCAAGTATGGTTTCACTCACAAAGTGACAACCCCCTATCATCCACAAGCAAGCGGTCAAGTAGAAGTTTCCAACCAAGAGATAAAGAGTATCTTGCCCAAGACGGTGAATGCGAATCGGTTGGATTGGTCTAACAAGATTGATGATGCTTTATGGGAATATAGAACGACTTACAAAATACCTATCTAAATGTCTCCATATCGTTTGGTGTTCGGGAAAGCTTGTCATCTCCCGATTGAAGTAGAGCACAAGGTAATGTGGCCTTTGAAGAGACTAAGTCTTGATTGGGATGTTCGCTAACTTGCGGATTACACATTTGAATGAATTGGATGAATTCTTGTACCATGCATACGAGAGTTCCTGCTTGTACAAAGAAAGATGAAGTACCTCCATGACAAGCATATTTGGAACAAGGAGTTCAAGTCTGGTGATCTAGTGTTGTTGTTCAACTCAAGGTTGAGAATATTTCCCAGGAAGCTTAAGTCGAAATGGAGTGGTCAATTTAAAATTATTGGTGTGACACTCTTTGGTGCTTTGGACTTGAAGAACAAAACAATGAAATATTCTGAGTCAATGATCACCGATTGAAGCATTACTTGGGAAAAGTTAGTGAAAGCCACGTGGTGACGGTTCTTTACTTCAATTGAAGATGCTATGACATTGCGTCGTGCCACAACGTTAAATAAAGTGCCTCTTGGGAGGCAACCCAAGCTCTTTAATTTTTCTCTTTTAGTTTAGATGTTGTAGTTTTTAACCAGATTTGAAGTGTGTTGCAGTGACCAGTGTTAGGTATTGAGAGATGGCTAAAGATATGGCAACAACAACAACAACAACATACCCAGTACAGTCCCACAAGTGGGGTCTAGGGAGGGTAAAGTGTATGCAGACCTTACCCTACCTTTAGAAAGGCAGAGAGGCTATTTTTAGAAGACCCTCGGCTAAGGAAGGGGGGAGGGGAGGGGCAATAACAAGCAAACCGATCTGGCAACCCAAGAAAAAAACCAAACTAACAAAAGGTAATGCAATGGGAAAATCGGAACACAAGACAACAACATGTAGTAACAGAAAACAAGGGGTACGAAAAAGAAAAAAAACACGGAAGGTATCAAGTGGTGTGTCAAAGCTACTGCTACAAACAAGGACAAAACTTGACCACCTACCTTTTACCTTTATTCTCAACCTCCACACCTTCCTATCCATGGTCTTGTCCTCAGTGAGCTGGAGCAACGCCATATCTTGCCTAATCACCTCTCCCCGATACTTCTTCGGCCTGCCTCTGCCTCTCCGTTGGCCCTCCCATGATAGCCCCTCACACCTCCTCATCGGAGCATCATCACCTCTCCTCTTCACATGCCCGAACCATCTATGTCTCGCCCCCCGCATCTTGTATTCCGTAGGAGCCACACCCACCTTGTCCCGAATAACTTCATTCCTAATTTTATCTAACCTGGTATGCTCACACATCTACCTCAACATCCTCATCTCCGTCACCTTCATCTTCTGGATATGGGATGTCTTGACCGGCCAACACCCCGCCCCATATAACATATTCGGTCTAACCACTGCTCTGTAGAACTTACCTTTAAGTTTTGATGGCACAATTTTGTCACATAGAACACCAGAAGCGAGCCTCCATTTCATCCATCCCGCCCCAGTACGGTGTGTGACATCCTCATCAATCTCCCCATTCCCTTGTATAATAGACCCAAGGTACTTGAAACTTTCTCTCTTAGGGATAACTTGTGACTCAAGCCTCACGTCTTTGTCCTCTTCCTAAGTCGTACCACTGAACTTACACTCCAAGTACTCAGTTTTGGTCCTGCTCAACTTGAAACCTTTAGAATCCAAAGTCTGTCTCCAAACCTTTAACCTCTCATTAACAACACCACACGTCTTGTCAATCATTAAAATGTCATCTGCAAACAACATGCACCATATCACCTTCCCTTGAATGTGACGCGTCAACGCATCGACCGCCAAGGAAAATAGAAATGGGCTGAGGGCTGACCCCCTATGCAGCCCCATCATAACCGAGAAGTGTTCTGAGTCCCCTCCCACTGTCCTCACCCGAGTATTAGCACCCTAGCACATGTCCTGAATAGCCCTAATGTATGCAACAGGAACGCCTCTAGCCTCCAAACATCTCCACAGCACCTCCCTCGGCACTTAATCGTAAGCCTTCTCTAAGTCGATTAACACTATATGTAAATCCCTCTTCCTCTCTCTCTCTATACTGCTCCATCAACCTCCTAATAAGGTGATAACTTCTGTAGTCGAATAACCCGACATAAATCCAAATTGGTTCTCTGAAATAGACACATTCCTCCTCACCCTCAACTCCAACGCCGTCTTCCATACTTTTATAGTATGGCTCAGTAGCTTGATACCCCGATAGTTGTTGCAATTTTCGATATCCCCTTTGTTCTAATACAACAGGATCATCGTACTCCATCTCCATTCTTTGGGCATCTTCTTCAAACTAAAAATGACATTGAATAGCCTAGTTAGCCGTTCCAAGCCCGCCCTACCCACGCTTTATCCAGAATTCCACCGAGATTTCGTCTGGCCCAGCAGCTCTCCCTCTGCTCATCTTACGCATAGCCCCCTGTACCTCTGTATCTTCAATACGCATGCAATACCCAAAGTCCCGACAGCGCTTGGAATTTTCTAAGTCCCCCAGCATAGTGTTACTATCCCCTTCATCGTTCAGGAGTTTATGGAAGTACGTCTGCTATCTTTGTCGAATCAGCGCCTCGTCCAACAACACCCTACCTTTCTCATCCTTGATGCACTTGCCTTGGTCCAGGTCACGGGCCTTTCTCTCTCATACCTTGGCTAACATGTACAACTTATTGTCCCCTCCTTTGCCTCCAAGCTCTTCATACAGGCGCTCAAATGCGGCAGTCTTGGCCGCTGTGGCCACTAACTTTGCTTCCTTCTTAGCCACCTTATACCGCTCTTTGTTCGTCGTGGTCTCCTCCTTGTCCCTGCTTTCCACAAGCTTCAAATAGGCCACTTTCCTGGCTTCCACTTTACCTTCGACCTCAGTGCTCCACCGCCAGTCCCTTTTGCGGCTATCAGAAGGGCCCTTCGACACCCCAGTATCTCCCTAGCAGCCTCCCTATACCACTCGCATCCCCACTGCTTCTCTATGCCCCCATAGTTTGCAGCTTATCCCCTAACTCCTGGGAATTAACCTTAGTTAAAGGTCCTCACTTGATTTTAGGAAGACCAAACATAACCCTCTTTCTTTGCTTCCTCCTAATCTCCAAATCCATGACCAGGAGCCTATGCTGGGTCGTGAGGTTGTCACTCGGGATGACCTTGCAATTCGCACATAGATCTCTATCCGACTTTCTGAGTAGTAGATAAACAATCTGGGTCCTGGCTGCTGAACTCTAAAAAGCAACCAAGTGCTCCTCCTTCTCAGGAAACTCAAGTTAGCAATTACCAAATTAAACACCTTAGCGAAATCCAGCAGTGAAGTTCCTCCTCCGTTCCTAACTCCAAAACCGAAGCCTCTGTGCACATCATCGTAAACCCCAAATGCCACCCAATGTGGCCATTGAAATTTCCTCCTATGAAAAGCTTCTCAGTGTGTGGGATACCCCGCACAATATCATCCAAGTCCTCCCAAAAACGCCTCTTGACCTCCTCATCCAAGCCCACTTGGGGTGCGTACGCAGTAATCACGTTTAAAGTAAAACCCCTAACGACTAGCTTAATGGCCATCAACCGGTTACTCACTCTCTTAACCTCCACCACTAGCCCCCGAAGATCACTATCAACCAAAATGCCTACCCCGTTCTTGCCCCTCATGCGACCAGAATACCACAACTTAAACTCGTCTACATCCTGTGCCTTATCTCCTACCGATGGTGTCTCCTGGAGACAAACTATATCGATCTTCCTCTTATGGAGAACTTTTGCTAGCTCTACAGACTTCCCCGTCAAGGTCCCTATGTTTCAAGACCCCACTCTCAGCCTAGATGCATCCTTACCACCCTTACCCCCTTTCCCCACCCTCCCAGCCCTCGAGGATATGACCTTACCTTACAATCATTCAAAATAGCCACTATAGTCAAGACCCACTATTATACCAATAATACAGTCTGAATCTAAAATGCATACTAGTAGGGAAAAAAAAATGTACTATGTTAGGTAGTAGTAGCAAGATATGTGGAACTAAATATCCTATACGGTGCTACTAGGACCAAAGCAAATACAACAGGCCCAAACGATACAAGTGAATTAGACAATTAAAAGATCTAATCAAATAAACCATGGCTATAGAAAAACCCAAGTAGAGAAAACACTATGAACAGTAAAAAAGATTTTAACAAAGTATATCTAAGACAGAGTGTAATGGTACAGGAATATAGAACCTAGTACCGTCATCAGAGACAGTGGAGCATGGCATTGCATGGAAATCTGCGGACCGCACTTTGCTCTTTTACTTTTTCTCTTTTAGTTTAGATATTTTTTATTGTTTTTAACCAGATTTGAAGTGTGCTGTAGTGATCAGTGTTAGGTATTGAGAGATGGCTAAAGATATGGAATTGCATGGAAATCTACGTAGCGCACTTTTATTTGTGCAGCCGCAAAAGAGGAAATGCGGGCAGCAAAAATTTGACTGCAGTTGCAGATTCTTACTGTGTATCGCATATGCAAAGGCAGCCCAAGTGCTAAAATAAGGATCCTCTAAACTTTTTCTCGCAACAGTATGGAGTCACTTTTGGCCATAGGAGAGCACTTTCAGAGAGGTCACTAAAAATAGGTTGATAGAAGTGCGCCCGCACTTGAAAAAGTGCGGACCGTACAACGACAAGCTCTCCACCACCCAGGTAACAGAGTGCGGACCACAATTGAAATTTTTTGGCCGCACTCACTCTCACTTTTACCTGACCTACAGACAAGTATAAATAGTACAGTAGGTGCTTATTTTACACTTTTACCATTTCACTCATCATAAGAGCTTTTACTGAGAACCCTTTGCATGGACAGTTGCTCACACATAGCATTCACATTCCAATCATCCTAATTGCACTTGCACATCTTGTATGCAACACTTCAATCTTGTTTACTTTTCTTTTGAATTTACTTTTTGATTTTTAACTTTTCTTTAGGTCATCTATGTTACATCCCTTATCTGTGTCCATGTGGGGTAGTTTAAGAATGGGTATCTGTAAAATCATGCTTAGAATGGGTTAGGATTGTTGATATCATGCCTTTAGTCTGTTACCTAGTTCGATTAACAAAATTGCATAACCTAGGTATTAACTGAACTTCGAACTTAACCATGCCCATAAATTTTTGATTGTGCGGACCGAATTTGAAATTTTGTGGTATGCAATTGTTGGTTTTAGGTTTCCTAATAGATTATACAAGTCTGCGACCATAATTTTATTTTGTGAACTGCAGTAGGAATGTTGCAGCGGCAAAGAGAGGCCCGTGCTGTCCTTAAGAGAACTTCTTCTCTAGGTTGAGGCTGTAGTTGGATTTTTGTTGCTGCAAAAGCATGTCCGCACTATTCTTCAGAGACTTCTCTCTGAAGGTCTGATGCCTCAGTGCAGATATACGACCGCACTTGGAATCTTGCGGACCGTACTGCACCCTGCCCTCTGCATGTTTGACAATGAAGTCCCTTTTGCTTTAATGCTTTCCCTACTGCTATTGTGACTCATAACTACCTTGTACCTCATGTCAATGACTTGGACAACAACTGGCAATTCTCCTTGTGTTTCAATAGACAATGGTAAATTCAAGAGGAAAGGCAAAGACATCAAAAGGCCGGGGTAACTAAGGAAATGATAGAGGTTTACGTGCCTTGACACCTAGTGTACAAAAGATGATTTCCAAGAAGCAAATAGCCGGCCGGGGGAGAGGTCAAAGCCTATTAGACTCTGATTCCTATGTCCCTTCTAGAGAGGCCTCTGAAGGCAACTCATTGTCTTAGTCTAAAGAGCACAATGAGGAGCAGTCTCAACTACAAGGGCAGTCTGATCCCCAAGCTGAGCCTTCCACATCTTAGGACACCTCATAGGGCACAACTAGTACTAGCCATGAGTCCAATGCGGCTGCACCAGACTCTGATTCTAATGATGCCCTTGATGATGAAAACTGGGGAAGGTTGCAAGGGATGGCACTGGAAGCACCAAGAAGAAGGTGTTCTAAGGAGACTGGTTTGTGAGCTACAATGCATTTGCGGACTTTAAGAATGGATAGAAAGAAAGGTCACCGACCCACATCTTTTCTTAATAAAAGGCAAATCCTTTCCAAAGACATAGAAAAGTACAATTCGGCCCTCCTTGAACAGGTTACAAAAAGAAAAGGCTGGATGCAGTTAGCTACATCTAAGCCATCAGAGCTATCTGGTGCAGTTTTGGGAAGCCCTTTACACAACCAGAAATTTCTATCACTGTTAGGAAAATATGGGACAACTAGAAGGTGATCATGGACACATTAGTTCAGCATGGTATAGTGGTTGAGAGGTTGACTAAGCAGGTGAAGAAGATGCGGAAGACTCAGACCAGCAAGAAGTCAGTTGAGTGGGTTGAAGCGACTAAGATAGCTGAGGCAGTCAACTTGTCCTTTGACATGCTAATTGATCCTGCTCAAACTTCTTAGGATGCCCCTACCACACACGCTGAGGAGCCCTACCTTGCATCCAGTACTACTTCTGCGGTGCGTGACATGTTCACATCTCAGGAGCTCCCACGGACGATGATGATACTATCCATCTAGCTGAGCTGGCTCGGACTGACCCTACTGGTGATGCCTTGATGATTGAGGATGCTTAGGGAGTTTTTTCGCCCCTTTCTTGTAACACCCCAAAATTTTAACTAATATTTGCATTCTCGATTGAGCATCTTTATAATGAGGATAGATTTTACTTCGCACTTCCTAAACGTGAATTTGACAACATATGAAAATTGTTTACTTTAGGTTGGGTTAATATTGATAAAGAAGTTCCATGGTGTTGCTATGTGTAACACTTAATATCATTTTGATGAATTTTTATGAAATACATTAGATATTTAAGGTTTTGGGCTGCCACCCTTTTTGTATTTATCGAAAGAAAAAAAGTTTGGGCAGCCACCTTTCGTTCATTCTTATCCAATGTGAGATATACTATTATCCCTGTGAGATATCCTTAAGGGCCTCCTCTCATATCTCATTATTTCATGCCAAAGAAAACCCCTACCCTCTCTCCTTCTTATCACATGAAATACTACATGATAACCATCAGAAAAATTATCTAAACCAAACAGCCAAACTAGTTCTTGATGAAGCTCAAGTTGCTCCTCTCTTTTATGGTAAGTTACTAAACCCATTTTTACACTAGAAAACTATTAGTGTTTTCTTCATATCTTCTTATATAGAGATCCATTTTAAGTGATTCAAGCTTTGATGGAAAGATATTTTATAGCTCGGTAACTCTTATTCAGGCACCAAAACCTAGTTTTGCTTGTATTTACCTGAAAGGGATCATACGGTACAGGGCACGTGCTGCCCAGATTTTCTGTTTTACAAACTCTCCCTGTACTACTGTTAGTAGTTTTAGGATAAATTTTTGTACGAAATTGATATTGGGGTGATTCAATATTTTCTGAGTCCCTAAGACATATGTCTACGACTTTAATGAAGACTATACAGTCTAGTTTGTCTGTATAAATCTTCAAAACTGAGCCACAAACAAGACTGTGGTACTGTCCATAATATTTTTTTCGAAAATTTAGGGTGATTTTCACCAATATCATGTTTAGTTTGACATGTAAAATCTGTGAGACTTGATTATGCTGTGCTTGTCAGAAGTCCTTTGGGTCATCAGGTTGTTTGTTATCAGATCTATCGGGGTTGTTCCTTCGAGATTCAAGATCTAGTCTTACCTGCTGATCTGATTGAAATGCCTTTCCAAGACTATGATGTCATCATCGGCATGGACTGGCTTCATAGATACCATGCAGTAGTTAATTGCAGGTCAAAGCGTGTGACCTTTAAAGCTCCTATATTTTCACACATTGTTATTCAAGGTGAAAGATCGTTGACATCTAATATTATCTCTGCGGTTGTTGCAAGAAAGATGATTAGTCAGGGTTGTGACGCTTATCTTTCTTATATAGTTGATACACACATAGAAAGTTCAAGCCTTACAGATATACCAGTCGTATGTGAATTTCCTGATGTTTTCCCTGAAAATCTTCTTGGTTGCCCCCGAAAAGGGAAGTTGAATTTCGCATAAAGGTTATTCCTGGAACAACTCCTATTTCTATAAATCCTTACAGAATGGCTCCAGCAGAATTGAAGGAGTTGAAATTCAATTGTAGGAACTTCTTGAGAAGGGTTTTATTTGCCCAAGTGTTTCTACTTGAGGAGCTCCTGTTTTATTTGTGAAAAATAAAGATGGCTCTCTTCGGCTTTGTATTGTTACCGACAATTGAATAAGGTCACAATTAAGAATAGATATCCATTGCCTAGGATCGATAATTTATTTGATCGGCTCAAGGGTGCTTAGTTTTTCTCAAAAATAGACTTGAGGTCTGGGTATTACCAAGTGCGAGTAAGTGAGCAAGATGTTTCTAAAACTACTTTTAGGACTCGGTATGGACATTATGAATTTTCGGTGATGCCATTTGGGTTGAGAAACGCTCCTGCAGTGGTCATGGATCTAATGAATTGTGTTTTCAAGCCTTATCTTGATCAATTTGTGGTGGTATTTATTGATGACATTTTAATATATTCCAAGAATAGCGAAGATCATGATAAACATCTCCAGATTGTTTTGCAAATTTTGGAGGAGAAAAAGCTCTAACACCAAAACTTATAGCAACCCATTTGGGAGGGTGTTACTTACGAAACAAATCTAACTTACTACTTACAACATTCAGAAGATATTAATCTAAAAAGATATTCATAACAATTTAGTAGCGGAAATAGGGCCATGCAATAAAGGTTTCAAGGTGCAATATTTTTATTTTTGAAAATACACTTCGTAAAATTTCTTAAATGAAATACGATGTCAAAATATCAAGATAAAGTGATACAACCCTTCTCGAATAATCAACACGTTTAAAGCAACTTCCTAACAAAATTATACTTTTCGTTCAACATCACTGCATGTTGATATTGTACATGAATTTCAAACTAGCGAGTATAATAGGAAAACTAGTTTGCTCCTTTGTATATTTTCAGGAAAAACAAGTGATGAGCAAACATAGGAATGTGTAGAACCAAGATCAAATAGTGTAACGACATATAAGCCAAATAAGTGAAATTTACCAACAACCACGTCTGCCCCATCTTGGTCATCCCTCTTTCTCATAGCATAAGCTCGTGCTGTAGCTCTTGACCCACTAGCTTGATTAGATCCATCTCAAGGGAACAGAGGTGCAACTAGAAACACCCAAACCGTAGGTGCAGGTGGAGCTAATCAATATAGTGGGTCAAGTGCTACAGCACGAGCTTATGCTATGAGACAGAGGGATGACCAAGATGGGGCAGACGTGGTTGTTGGTAAATTTCACTTATTTGGCTTATATGTTGTAACACTATTTGATCCTGGTTCAACACATTCCTATGTTTGCTCATCACTTGTTTTTCCTGAAAATGTACAAAGGAGAAAACTAGTTTTTCTATTATACTCGCTAGTTTGAAATTCATGTACAATATCAGCATGCACTGATGTTGAATGAAAAGTATAATTTAGTTAGGAAATTTCTTTAAACGTATTGATTATTCGAGAAGGATTGTATCACTTTATCTTGATATTTTGACATTGTATTTCATTTAAGAAATTTTACGAAGTGTAGTTTCAAAAACAAAAATATTGCACCTTGAAACCTTTATTGCATGGGCCTATTTCCGCTACTAGATTATTATGACTGTCGTTTTAGATTAATATCTTCTGAATGTTGTAAGTAGTAAGTTAGATTTGTTTCGTAAGTAAGACCCTCCCAAAGGGGTTGCTACATTTCTGCTCTTTCATTTTGTCTTGTTAATCATTAGGGACAATGCTTACTTTTATTTGGAG
>MCJB01043775.1:0-24420 GCA_002018475.1 Nicotiana obtusifolia | reverse complement strand
GGGGGGGGGGGGGGGGATAATTTGATTTAATTGGATAATTTTGATGACATTGGGATGTAATAATTGGATGACGATTTTGTTAGTTTTTAGTAGTTTGATATATTTAGTAGTAATCTATAGTTTTGTTTTGATAGTGTAAATACTATGCTTTTATTTCTTATTATTGATAATAAACCTTTGATTTTCTTAATGCCACAGTTCTTTTCAAAGGTGGTCTCTTCTGTGAACCGGGTGACTTTTTCCTATGATGGATAGCGTGATAACTTTCCTAAGGGAATTAGTCTAATTGCATGTTTAGGTAGTAGTAGTAGTACTAGTAGTAAGTAGTAATGAATAAAAACCCTAATCAAGCTCTTCTATGAAAACAGATTATTTATACTTCATGTGGTATCACATACTTAACTGCATGCTTATGGTTTGAGACAAGGTTGTGAATCATTTTTGAGAAAGCAACTCTAGTAAAGTGACTTTGAGGCTCTTGAGTTATCTTTGATAATCATTAGATGGTTGAGTAGACCATAAAGATCTTTGACACGATTGTGGTTATTGCGGGTTTTAGGCTCTATCTAATTTTAACACTCAATTTCTAGAGGAAGGCACTCATTAGCATCAATTCAAATGGAAGGCACAAGAGGAAGAGTTTGGAGTCCACCATGATTAGCATGAAGGAATAAGAATCCTTGATTAATGAAGTCAATTCTTGAGGCCAAAATGTCATACTAGAAGTACAGAAGATGAGCAAGTTGCACCTTCATGAAACATTTGACACCTTGTTTATAATGCATGAGTATTGTGGGTAATTGTTGGTCCCACTTGAGTAAATTACTTGTGGACGACTCCTTGAAATGACCATACAACGTAGGAAGGAGGGTGCTAATCTAGTTGCTTGAGGACAAGCAAAGACTTATGTTTGGGGGAGTTGATAAGTATTGGATTTTATGAACTTATTAGTACAGTATTGCTATAGTTTTGAATCTGAAAGTATTGATTTTTGTCTCCTAATCTAATGAAAATGGTTGAATTGCAGGTGTGTTGGAAAATATAAGTTCAAAGAAGAAAAATGACTTGAAAAGGAGATGTTCTAGTCAAGTTCAGCAAAGAGGAGAAGTGCTGAGAAAAGTGCGGTCTGCAGAATTACACATGCGGCTGCAAAAGCAAGTGCAGTTCACAAAAAAAGGAATTGCGATCGGAGAAGAACAACTGAATCTTCAGGAACCATTGGTAGAAGTGCGGCCCCGAGACTAAAATGTACAGTTGCACTTGGTCCGCAAAACAGGTTCGCATTGACAAGCTTGAAAGATTAGAGAATGAGTAGTTGAACCAGTCTATAGCCTCCTCAAATGCGCTTCGCAAAAGCTGATGTGCAGCTACAGAAGATGAAGTGTGGACCACAAAAGCTGATGTACGGCCGCAGAACCCTCTGAAGGAAATTTTTGATAGAGATTTCGGGAGCCCTATAAATAGGACTTTATGAAATTTTTAGGGCATCCTTTCATTGTGGCAGCTAGGTGTTCGGTATTTTTTTAGCTATTTAGAGCAAGTTTGAGCTACAATTAGAGAGGATCATCTACTTTTTCATTTATTTTTAGTTTTATATCTTTAATTTCTTCTTATTTTCATCCTTACATGACTCTTAACATGAGTAGCTGGATTTTTATCTAGGGTTGTGATCTAACCCTAGTGTGTAAATCTTACGGATTATTAATATTATGTTTTCTACTGATTGAGTTAGTGATATTTAACCTTGTTTATGTTTTGAAGTTAGAATTGATAGTTGCAAACATTAATTCATGCCTTTTTTACCTTGTTCTTACTTGAGAAATAGGAACTTAGTGTAGAAAAATTTGGCTAACAATAAATTGAACTAGTTGAGTTATTGATTAGTTTAATTGATGAATTTGAACTAGAGTTCGGGATAATCTAACTTGGACTCACATTTAATTGCACTTATAGCTACCCATTTGAACTTAAGAAAGCTAAATTGGGCATAATCACTCTTTAACCGAGAGGTATTGAATGAGTACTTGAGTATTGCGAGTCACGACAACCCCAATCTATCAAGCAAGCATAAATTGACTTTACCCTTTTGGTTTACACCTAGGTTAAGATACAACCTTAGGCTTTTCTTTATTTGATAAAAATTCAAAAACATTTCGATTATTACTTTTTTGCTGGCTTAGTCACAAATCTTAGTAGTTTAATTAGTGAAATTGATATCCACTTTGTTTGAAAGATAAATTTAGTTATTTCAAGTTGCTCATTTATGCGTTCATCGTAACACCCAATCTAAACTCCTAGAGGTTCGACCCCGACTCGCGTAGGATTTTATTATTTTAAAGACCGTTTCATATTCCCTTATTTGGAGTGTGAATTGGACGTAATATATGTATTTTAGTAAGTATCAAGACTAACGTCGATGAAGTAGTAACGAGGTTGAAGTTATGTGATACTCACTAGTCAAAAAAACTTGTGCAACATATCAAATAACTGGCAACAAAAGTATAACAAGATATAGTATCATCAACTCTACAAAACGAAAGTTATCAGCTCATCACATGTAAATATATTTGACAAAAGAATTATCAGTTAATAACAAAGGCATAAAATAGCATATTAAAAGCAACATGATATCATATAAAATGCATGTCAAGAATAAATAATTCACTTGCATGATCAAGAATGTCACCCTTATACTCCATTCATCATCAATATATAATGCCACCCTTATACTCCACACATCATCAACCGAGAGTGCCACCCTTATACTCTCCATCAAATCAATCACATCGATCAAATTCCACAATCCACGTGTACACCATCAAGAGAAAAACATGAGAGGGCGACCTTAGGGAGATAGATCCATATCCACACGCTGCACGGCAAAAATCATGCCATAACAATTACAATATCATCATAATCGATAATGCCACCCTTATACTCTCCACATAATCAAAATCAAGAATGTCACCCTTATACCCCACATATCATCCCAATGACTATATTCGCACAGAAGAGACCTCGTGCCAACAGTCAGTCAATCCGCTTAACATGTCCATATGTTCCATGATCTTAAAAAAACAAGATAACAATTTATTATCAAGGGATATATTCTCACAATTCATCAATATGGTGCACAAAGACATGAAAATAATAAAGTGCGGATGCGTGCTCAAGATATAAGATTGTCAAGATCCTAACCCCGAACCCGGTCGTGATGGCGCCTCTCGTGAAGACAAGGCCAGCCAATTTAACCAAAATCTCATTTTAAGTAGTCAATTAACAAGAAAACAATACAAGCATAGTTTAATAGCAATCATTCGCGGAAAATATTGTTAACCATCCCGACAACAGCCCAAACCGGGGTATCACAAAGTCATAAGCAACTATGGACCCTACTACCAGTCTAATATATATATATATATATATATATATATATATATATATATATATATATATATACAACATTTGGCACAATTATTTGATAAGTGTGGAAATAGAAAGATAATAGAGATACGGGGCTGCGGACGCTAACAGCTACCTCGTAGTCTCTGGATCACCGCTCTGACAGGAGGAGTCAATGCCTCAGAGCGGAACCAATAGCGCCTGAATCTGCACACATGGTGCAGGGAGTAATGTGAGTACTTCCAACTCAGTGAGTAATAATTATAAATAACAACTGATAGTAAGAAAACACGTAAGGCACACGACATTCTATATTGAAGCAGTAAATCATCATTAAAAGCAGTAAATCAGAGGGAATCAAGTAAAATCTTCTTTCAACAGGTAAAACATGTAAACCTTTCAAGTAAATAACGTGAAGTAAAAGAAAACATTTAAAACCGCCCCTCGGGCTCAGTATCATTTAGAAACACGCCCTTCGGGCTATATCACATGGTACAATATCGGCCCCTCGGGCATATCACATGGCACAATATCAGTCCCTCGGGCATATCACATGGTACAACATCAGCCTCTCGGGCATATCACATGGTACAACATCGGCCCCCTCTGGCATATCACATCACAATATCAGCCCCTCGGGCTATATTTCACATCACAATGGGTACCCGCGCTCACTGGGGGTGTACAGACTCCGGGAGGGGCCCCTTACGGCCCAAGCGCTATATCAAGCCACCTCGTGGCATATATCTAGGCCCTTGGCCTCATATCAATCAAGCCACCTCGTGGCGTATATACAGTATCTCGGGCCCTCGGCCTCATATCACTCAGTAAAACCTCACATTTTTCCCTCGGCCGCACTCAGTCAGAAAATCATCACATGTCCCTCGGGCATAGTAAAACAGTAGTTCTCAGCCCAAAACATCATTTAAAATATTATTTAAATCTCAAAACTGAGTAAAAATGGCTGAGTTGTAAAACAGTGGAAAACAGCATGACTGAGTTTCAAGTAATAAATCAATTAGTGAGGATACGGTGATAAAAATTCCTGAAGGGTTCAAACAATTGGCACGAAGCCCAAATATGGCAATCAGCCCAAATCAAGATGATAACGAGTAAGTTTCAATCAAATGCGTAGTAAAATCATAAATCGGGATGGACCAAGTCACAATCCCCAGCAGTAAGCGACCCCACGCTCATCATCGGGCGCGTGCCTCACTTCAATATAGAACTACGATGTGTAAATCCGGGGTTTAAAACCCTCAGAACATCATTTACAATCACTACTCACCTAGAACCAGCTAAATCCCTAGCCCGCGACGCCTTTGCCCTTCGAATTGG
This sequence comes from Nicotiana obtusifolia, assembly GCA_002018475.1. Lineage (NCBI taxonomy): Eukaryota > Viridiplantae > Streptophyta > Magnoliopsida > Solanales > Solanaceae > Nicotiana > Nicotiana obtusifolia. The sequence continues at coordinate 19,680 of MCJB01043775.1, read as the reverse complement.
CCTCTAACATGTTGAATCTATCCAAAATTAGAACTAATACGTCACAATATGCTGAGGGAACAAAGCCCAAGCGAAACAATCGAAAAACATCAAGAAATTACAAAAATAGCAAAACCCGAGCCCCAGGCCCACTTCTCGAAGTTCAAAATTTTTTACATCAACGTGTCCCTTACCTCCTCACGAGTTCAAACAAACAAAGATTATCGAATTCCGACATCGGTTCGACCTCCAAATCTTAAATCTAAACTTAAGGGTTTTCCACAATTTCTCCAACTTAAATCCCAATTAAACGCTAAAATAGCGATATACTGGGGTGATTTGACCAAGGTTGAGTTAAGAACACTTACCCCGATGTTTCCCTTGAAAATCCTCCAAAAATCGCCTCAAAATTCGCTCCAATCCGAGTTTTATAGCTCCAATTGTGTTTAAGATGGCCAAAATCCCCTCTTTTTAAGAATGTGTCCAAGAAGGTCTCCTTTGGATAAAGTTTTGAGGTTGATTTTGCTGTGATTTAGGGTGTTTTGGAGGTGTTTTCTCTTAGATGGTAACGATAGTGGGTTTTTGCATGGCCAATGGTTACTGGTTTCTATTTATACAGGGTAAAAAATCGGAACAAAGACGCACCAGTCGGGTAAAAAATGCGATCGCATTTTGACGTTGATTTCTGTCCAGAAATCTGTCTCGATCTGCGATTTCAATGTACGATATGCGGTCCGCATTTTAGAAATGTGACCGCATTTCTGACATGGATCTTGTCCAGAAATCTGTCTCGATCTGCGGTCTCAGTGTGGTGGATATGCGGTCCGCATTGTGGAAATGCGACCGCATTTCTGACCGCATTCTTGACTTCATTCTTTGCCCAGAAAACTGTCTGGGTGTGTGATTTGCGGCTCGCATACAGGGTTTGCGATAGCATAACCTGTTTTGTGATGCCTCTTTGTTCTCTTACAAAATTACAAACTTTCTGGTTTTTTTTCCTGCAACTCCAAGGACAAAATAGTCCGTTTAACCACCCTAAACTCACCCGAGGCCACTGGGACCTCAACCAATTATGCCAGCATATCCCCTAACATTATTCAAACTATTTCCCACCTTAGGAACGCTCAAAACAATCCCCTCAACACCAAATTCACGTCGGATTCAAGCCTAAGAATTTTGAAATCTTCTAAGTTACCCTTTTAATCAAAACCCGATCAAACCACGTCCAAATGACATGAAATTTCGCGCACACATCCCAAATGACATAACAAAGCATAATAAGGTAGAAATGGGGAAAACGCAGCGGTAACTCATGAGACGACTGGCCAGGTCGTCACATTCTCCCCCACTTAAACAAACGTTCGTCCTCGAACGAGTCAAGAAACGTACCTGAAGCTTGAAATAGGTGAGGATATCTGCTCCGAATCTCACGCTCAGTCTCCCAGGTAGCCTCCTCCATGGGTCGACCTCTCCACTGCACTTTCACTGAAGCTATATCCTTTGACCTCAACTTCCGAACCTGACGACCCAAAATCGCCACTGGCTCCACATCATAGGTCAAATCATCGTCCAACTGAATTATGCTGAAGTCCAAAATATGAGACGGATCCCCAATATACTTCCGAAGCATAGAAACATGAAATATTGGGTGTACACTCGAAGGCTGGGTGGCAAAGCAAGCTCATAAGCCACCTCCCCAATTCTCCGAAGCACTTCAAATGGTCCAATGAACTGAGGACTCAATTTTCCTTTCTTCCCGAATCTCATAACACCCTTCATGGGTGAAACCTTCAGCAAGACCTTCTCATCAACCATGTAGGACACATCTCGGACTTTCCTGTCGGCATAACTCTTTTGCCTCGACTGTGCCGTACGGAGCCTCTCCTGGATTACTTTCACCTTCTGTAGAGCATCCTGAACCAAATCAGTCCCCAATAGCCTAGACTCGCCGGGCTCGAACCAACCAACCGGAGATCTACACCGCCTCCCATACAGAGCCTCGTACGGAGCCATCTGAATACTTGACTGGTAGCTGTTGTTATAACAAACTCTGCAAGCGGTAAAAACTCATCCCATGAACCTCTGAAATTAATAGCACATGCATGTAACATGTCCTCCAGTATCTGAATGGTACGCTCGGACTGCCTATCCGTCTGAGGATGAAAAGTTGTGCTTAACTCCACATGAGTACCCAAATCCCTCTGCACGGCTCTCCAAAACTGTGAGGTAAACTGAGTACCTCTATCTGAAATAATAGAAACTGGAACGCCATGCAGCCGAACAATCTCTCGGATATAAATCCTTGCCAACCGTTTTGAAGAATAGGTAGTACACACAGGAATGAAGTGCGCGGACTTGGTCAGCCGATCCGCAACCACCCAAATGGCATCGAACTTCTTCAAAGTCCGTGGAAGTCCAACAACAAAGTCCATAGTAATCCTCTCCCACTTCCACTCGGGAATAGCCATCTGCTGAAGAAAGCCACCCGGTCTCTGATGCTCATATTTTACCTGTTGACAGTTGAGACACCGAGCTACGAATCCCACAATATCTTTCTTCATTCTTCTCCACCAATAGTGTTGCCTCAAGTCCTGGTACATCTTCGCGGCACCCGGATGAATAGAATACCGCGAGCTATGGGCCTCCTCCAGAATCAACTCCCGAAGCCCATCCACATTGGGTACACAAATCCGCCGCTGCATCCGCAACACTCCATCATCGTCGATGGTCATATCTCTAGCATCATTATGATGAACTCTGTCCCTAAGGACAAGCAAATGGGGATCGTGATATTGGCGCCCTCTGATGGGATCATATAACGAAGACCGAGAAACCACACAAGCCAACACCCGACTAGGTTCCGAAATGTCTAATCTCACAAACCTATTGGCCAAGGCCTGAACATCAACTGCAAGGGGTCTCTCCCCAACTGGAATATATGCCAAACTCCCCATACTCATTGCCTTTCGGCTCAATGCATCGGCCACCACATTGGCCTTTCCCGGGTGGTATAATAAAGTGATGTCATAATCCTTGAGCAACTCCAACCATCTACGCTGCCTCAAATTAAGATCCTTTTGCTTGAACAAATGTTGGAGGCTGCGATGATCAATAAACACCTCACAAGACACGCCATACAAGTAATGCCTCCAAATCTTCAGTGCATGGACTATGGCAGCCAACTTCAAATCATGAACGGGGTAGTTCTTCTCGTGAGGCTTCAACTGACGAGAAGCGTAAGCAATAACTCTACCCTCCTACATCAATACACAACCAATCCTAACTCTTGAAGCATCACAATACACAGTATATGCACCTGAAGCTGATGGCAAAACCAATACTGGAGCTGTGGTCAAGGCTGTCTTGAGCTTCTGAAAGCTCTCTTCGCACTCGTCCGACTATACAAAAGGAGCACCCTTCTGGGTCAATTTGGTCAAGGGCGATGCAATGGATGAGAATCCCTGGACAAACCGGCGATAATAGCCTGCCAACCCAAGGAAACTACGAATCCCTATGGCTGAGGACAGTCTAGGCCAACTCTGAACCGCCTCTTTCTTCTTTGGATCAACCTGTATACCCTCGCTGGACACTACGTGCCCCAAGAAAGCCACTGAACCGAGCCAAAACTCACACTTAGAGAATTTTGCATACAGCTTCTCCTCCCTCAATCTTTGCAATACAACTCGCAAATGCTCCGCGTGCTCCACCTGGCTACACGAGTACACCAGAATATCATCAATGAATACAACTACAAACGCATCTAGATAAGGCCGAAATACATTGTTCATCAACTGCATGAACGCTGTTGGGGCATTGGTTAGCCCGAAAGACATAACAAGAAACTCATAGTGACCATATCTAGTCCAGAAAGCAGTCTTAAGAATTTCTGAATCCCTGATTTTCAACTGGTGATAACCCGAACGGAGATCAATCTTGGAGAACACTCGCGCTCCCTGAAGCTGGTCAAACAAATCATCAATGCGAGGCAAAGGATACTTGTTCTTGATTGTTACCTTGTTCAATTGCCTGTAATCAATGCACATTCTCATCGTGCCATCCTTCTTCTTCACAAACAGAATCGGTGCACCCCAAGGCGACACACTAGGCCGAATGAACCCTTTATCTAGGAGTTCTTGAAGTTGCTCCTTCAATTCCTTCAACTCTGCTGGTGCCATACGATACGATGGAATAGAGATGGGCTGAGTGCCCGGCACCAGGTCAATACCAAAATCAATATCCCTGTCCGGTGGCATGCCCGGTAGGTCTGCGGGAAATACATCGGGAAAATCCCTCACAAGTGGAACAGATTCAATGCTTGGAGTCTCAGCTCCAACATCCCTCACAAACGCTAGGTAAGAAAGGAAACCCTTCCCAACCATACGTTGTGCCTTCAAGAATGGTATCACTGTACTAGGAATGTAATCAGTCACACCACGTACTCGATTCGCGGCACACCCGGCATAGCCAAGGTGACTGTCTTAGCATGACAGTCTAGAATAGCACGACATGGAGATAACCAATCCATGCCTAAAATGACATCAAAGTCCACCATGCTCAATAGCAATAGGTCTACTCGTGTATTCAAACCCCCAATAGTCACTACACATGACCGGTACACACAGTCTACAACAACAGTATCGCCCACCAGGGTAGACACATGAACAGGTAAAGCAAGAAACTCCCGGGGCAAACCCAAATAATGAGCAAAATATGAGGACACACATGAATAGGTGGAACCGGGATCAAATAATACAGATGCATCCTTGTGGCAAACTGAAACAATACTTGTAATGACGGCATCTAAAGCACTGGCATCTGTCCTGCCTGGAATAGCATAGAATTGAGCCTGGCCATCGCCTGATCGACCTCCCCCTCTAGGGCGACCCTTGGCTGCCTGACCTCCACCCCTAGCTGGCTGGGCGGGTGGTAAAGTAACTGGAGCAGAAGTCGAGGGCTGACCCCTCTGGTGGGACGATCTAGCACCACGATGAGGACACTGCCTCCACATGTGGCCCATCTCGCCACACTCATAACAACTCCTTGGTGCTGGAGAAGAGGAATAAAGGGAACCTCTCGCATCGGAGTGTCTAGCAGGTGCACTCGGCATAGAAGGACCCTGGGCTGATGGAGCATGAGCTGGAAGGGCGTTGAGTGATGACTGGCCCTGCTGCAACCCATGCTAACCATGACCAGCAGATGCCCCACGGTACTCTGGACGGGCTGGCTGAGCGGGCCTAAAAGAACGACCTCTACCCTGCTGAAACTAGCCTCTCGAAGGAGCACCACTGTAACTGCCTGATCCTCGAGGCCTCTTAGCCTCCCTCTCCTCTCGCTCCTGATGGGGAACCGTTTCAATCTCGCGAGCTATATTAACCACCTCCTCGAGAGTAGCGCCCAACACTCTCTCCTTGGTCATAGGAATACGGAGATGATAATTAAGGCCATCCACAAACCTCCTGATCCTTTCACGATCAATCAGAACCATCCAGACAGCATGACGAGCCAACTCAGAGAACCTCGACTCATACTGCGACACAGTCATATCCCCCTGTTGCAGCCATTCGAACTGTCTATACAGCTCCTCTCTGCAGGACTGCGGTACATACTTCTCCAAGAAAAGAGCGGAGAACTGCTGCCAAGTAAGGGGCGCTGCATCAACCGGCCTACGCCTCTCATACGCCTCCCACCAAGTGAAGGCAGCTCCCGTAAACTGAAAGGTGGTGAATGCCACACCACTAGACTCAAGAATCCCGGCTGTCCGGAGCATTCGCTAACGCTTGTCAAGAAAACCCTGGGCATCCTCGCCCTCAACACCACTGAATGACGGAGGCTGGAGTCTGCAAAACCTCTCAAGACGATGCTGCTCATCATCTGGCATAACTGGTACCGTGAACTCCTGAGCTGGTGCAACCGGTTGGGCTGGAGGTGCCCCCGGCATCTGAGGTCCCTGCACTGCCTGCTCAGGTGTGCGAGCAGCGGGGGTCTGATTGCCTCCTCCCGCCTGTGAAGTAGCTGCTGCTGTGGTGGCTGAAACCGCTTGAGCCATGCCCGTGCAAACTGATAAGATCTGAGCCAAGGTCTCCTGAAGACCTGGAATAACGATAGGCACAGCTGGTGCCTGAGCCGGTGCCACTGGAGCCTGATCCTGAGCTGGGGCAGCTGGTGGATCAACAGGTGCTGCCTAGCTGCTTTGCTTCTGCCACGACCACAACCGCGCCTACGGCCTATGGTGGCCTCAGTGGGTGGCACTGGTGGTCGTCCACCTCGTCCGGTATCTCGCGTCCTCACCATCTGTGAGAGAATAGGATAACAGAAGTTTTTACTGCTCGGATCAACAAGCTCGCACGACAAGAATTTCAAGAATATGAAGTTTTCCTAAAAAGGTTCTGCAGCCTCTCGAAGATAAATACAGACGTCTCCGTACCGATCCGCGAGACTCTACTAAACCCGCTCATGACTCGTGAGACCTATGTAACCTAGGCTCTGATACCAACCTGTCATGACCCTAACCCCGAACCCGATCTTGATGGCGCCTCTCGTGAAGACAAGGCCAGCCAATTTAACCAAAATCTCATTTTATGCAGTCAATTAACAAGAAAAAAATACAAGCATAGTTTAATAGCAATCATTCGCGGAAAATATGGCTAACCATCCCGACAACAGCCCAAACCGGGGTGTCACAAAGTCATGAGCAACTATGGACCCTACTACCAGTCTAATATATATATATATATATACACACACACACACACACACAACATTTGGCACAATTATTTGATAAGTGTGGAAATAGCAAGATAATAGAGATACAGGGATGCGGACGCCAACAACTACCTCGTAGTCTCTGGATCACCGCCCTGACAGGAGGAGTCAATGCCTCGGAGCGGAACCAATAGCGCCTGAATCTGCACACATGGTGCAGGGAGTAATGTGAGTACTTCCAACTCAGTGAGTAATAATTATAAATAACAACTGATAGTAAGAAAACACGTAAGGCACACGACATTCTATAATGAAGCAGCAAATCATCATTAAAAGCAGTAAATCAGAGGGAAATCAAGTAAAATCTCCTTTCAACAGGTAAAACATGTAAACCTTTCAAGTAAATAACGTGAAGTAAAAGAAAACATTTAAATCTATCCAAAATTAGAACTAATACGTCACAATACGCTGAGGGAACAAAGCCCAAGCGAAACAATCGAAAAACATCAAGAAATTACGAAATTAGCAAAACCCGAGCCTCTGGCTCACTTCTCGAAGTTAAGAAATTTTTACATCATCGTGTCCCTTACCTCCTAACGAGTTCAACCATACAAAAATTATCGAATTCCGACATCGATTCGACCTCCAAATATTAAATCTAAACTTAAGGGTTTTCTACAATTTCTCCAACTTAAATCCCAATTAAACACTAAAATAGCGATATACTGGGGTGATTTGACCAAGGTTGAGTTAAGAACACTTACCCCGATGTTTCCTTGAAAATCCTCCAAAACTCGCCTCAAAATTCGCTTCAATCCGAGTTTTATAGCTCCAATTGTGTTTAAGATGGCCAAAATCCCCTCTTTTTAAGAATGTGTCCAAGAAGGTCTCCTTTGGATAAAGTTTTGATGTTGATTTTGCTGTGATTTAGGGTGTTTTGGAGGTGTTTTCTCTTAGATGGTAACGATAGTGAGTTTTTGCATGGCCAATGGTTACTGGTTTCTATTTATACAGGGTAAAAAATCGGAACAAAAATGCACCAATCGGGTCAAAAATGCGACCGCATTTTGACCGCACTTTGACCGTATTTTGATGTTGATTTTTGTCCAGAAATATGTCTCGATCTGCGATTTCAATGTACGATATGCGGTCCACATTTTAGAAATGCGACTGCATTTCAGACCGCATTTCTGACATGGATCTTGTCCAGAAATCTGTCTCGATCTGCAGTCTAAGTGTGGTGGATATGCGGTCCGCATTATGGAAATGCGACTGCATTTCTGATCGCATTCTTGACGTCATTCTTTACCTAGAAAACTGTCTGGGTTTGCGATCTGGGTGTGTGATTTGCGGCTCGCATACAGGGTTTGCGATAGCATAGCCTGTTTTGCGATGCCTCTTTGTTCTCTTCCAAAATTACAAACTTTCTGGTTTTTTTCTGCAACTCCAAGGACAAAATAGTCCGTTTAACTACCCTAAACTCACCCTAGGCCACTGGGACCTCAACCAATTATTACAGCATATCCCCTAACATTATTCAAACTTGTTCGCACCTTAGGAACGCTCAAAACAATCCCCTCAACACCAAATTTACGTCGGATTTAAGCCTAAGAATTTCGAAATCTTCTAAGTTACCCTTTTAATCAAAACCCGATCAAACCACGTCTGAATGACATGAAATTTCGCACACACATCCTAAATGACATAACGAAGCATAATAAGGTAGAAATGGGGAAAACAGAGCGGTAACTCATGAGACGACTGGTCGGATCGTCACAAAGATATGACTACGGGTAAATCAATTTAGCAATGATTCCACGAATGTCCATCTTGGCTAATTAGGAGATAATAATCTTAAAACATGATCACTAGCATGAACGGATAATCTCACATAGTCATACAAAGGATTAAACATGTATCATAGAGATCACACAATCAAATTAAGGTATAATAGAAGCCTAGAGTTTAATCCGGTCATATTTCATATATAGCACCCGCATATACGCTCGTCACCTTGTAAATACGTCATTTTACACACATTACAATTAGACAAATAAATTCCAATCCCAAGGGTTATTCATTCCACAAGATTAGGCAAGATACCTACCTCAAACGAGCCAAATCAACCCTATAAAATCGCCTTTTCTTTAGAAACCACCTTCGACAGGCTTAAATCTAGCCAAAAGATAACTTAGTAACATCAAACAATACTATAGAAATCAATTTAAACAATAAAGTTTCAATCTTTAATCAAATCTTCGAAAGTCAAGAAATGTCAACTCGCTCCCACATGGTCAAAACCCGAGTCAAAGGGTAGATTCTGACTACCCATAATCTCACGAGTCCAAATATGTGATTAAATTCCAAAATAAAGACCAAATTAACTCTAAAATCCCTAATATTTTTCCCTCCAAAATTATAGTTAAAAAGCCCCCAAATTTCTGTCAAGATCCAAAATTCACAAGTTACGATGACACCTAATCCAACCCGCTAGGTAAGTCAAAAGTCATAGGATTAACAATGAAAATGAAATAACATGGTCAAATAACTCAACAGCGGAAGAATACCATAAAAATATATGAGAATAAAGTCAAATGCTACTACAACCAATCGTAATATCTGGTGTCAACAAGTACACGGGCACTACTGAATAGCAAGGTACGAAATAAATCCTCTAATACAATTGTCTGAACATAAGAAAATTGAAAAAGATAAAGATAACAGGAAGAGAACTCCAAGGATTGCGGACAGTATGGAAGCTACCTTGTAGTCTCCCAAATAGCTGGCACAACTCAAGCTTGAAAGTCACCACGGCCAAATGTACCTTGATATGCACAGGAAGTGCAAAGTGTAGTATGAGTATAACCGACCCAATGTACTCAATAAGTAATAACACTAACCTTCGGTTGAAAGTAGTGACGAGCTCATAACAATAGTCAAGTGCCGGTACTAATAACCGATAACAGTTCAGAAAAATAAAGGATAAATCATAGAAACTTGAGATTAATGATATCAAGTACAACTCCTTTTCATTTAGGAAATCTAAGCATGCTTTCAAGTATAATAGATTTAAAACTCAACATAGATAAAACATGTCAATTACCAGTTAGCATGAGGAAAGTACATCTCTAGGCCTACATGTCAAGTATGCACATAGATCAACAGTGTCACAGCGGATCATCAATAGTATTTACACTTAGCACTGTATGGGTGTCTAGCACAGCTGCCCATCATCAAGCACATATATGAAACACTATGGCTGCACTACTTGCATGTCAGACGGAGGGGCGGATCCTGCCCAAGCACTAACTATAATCGCTTAGCCTAATAATGAGGTCTGGTGCACGTATCGCCTCAAAACAATAACACTAAGCCCAATATGATCCTGGCGTACGAGTCACCTCAAATCAATACCAAACCAGCTCTAACGCCCAATCTCAGTCATTTACCGTTCAAGTCTCAGATGAATACATCTCAAATATTGAATTAAACAGCTTTACCCTTAAGAGATATCAACACCATGTGAGGAATCAAATAAGAAGTACTGAGACAGAGATATCATATATAGATATAGTATCATGATTGAGAATTGGTGTGCAAATAAGGTATATAACTCTGAAACAACAAGAATAGTCCTATCAAGTCTCAAACAGTTAGCACATAGCTAGACATGATGTCTAACATGATTCACAGTTCACATAATCAAACAAGTAGAAGGAACGTTGGGGTAACATGATGTGATAGAAAAACAAGCCCGGTAATAGCCAAAAGGCCTCCCCAAACCATAAGCAAATCGGTGCACGCAGACACACCCGTCACCAAGCGTATACGTCACCCGAATAACTTTCATATAACCTAGTCCGTAGGGTCAATACCCTCAAATCCAGTTTAGAAGTGTTACTTACCTCAAAGTGTGCAACTCCATGCTCCAACAAACCCCTGCCTTGCGAATCAGTGTCCGAACGACTCGAATCTAGTCACATACAACTTAATTAATCAATACAAGCTATAGGAATTGATTCCGTACGATAAATCTAAGTTCTTTAACCAAATTCAAAAAAAGTCAACCCCGATCCCACACCTCAGAACCCGACAAAATTTACAAAATCTGAACACCCATTCAATAACCTCGCACTTGCGGCCACTGCCCAGCTCACCCAAAACCTCTTCTGCGACCCTATGGCCGCTTCTGCGGCTTCGCAGCTGTGGCCCAAACCTCGCAGGTGCGGTTACAATAGAACTGCTGCCATCAGAAATTGCATAAGTCCAATTCTCACTCCAATTTCAATCTGAATCAAACCCGAGGCCTCCGGGACCCCATCCAATTTACCAACACATCCTAAAACATGATACGAACTTAGTCGCAGCTGCAAATCACATTAATCAACATAAAAAACACGAAACTCACCTCAATTCAAGCTTAACGAAACTATTGGATTTCCACCTTTTAAAATCAATGCCAAAACATAGCAAACCAATTCCGATTGACCTCAAATTTTGCACATTCATAAATGACACAGTGGACCTACTCTAACTCCCAACCTTCCAAACCTTTAAAAATTTTCAACTTTCCAACTTTCGCCAATTCAAGCCAAAAGGACCTACGTGCCTTTACATCAGTATCCGGACGTACCCCCAAGTCCAAAATCACCATACAAATCTATCGGAACCATCAAAACTCCATTCCGGTGTCGTTTATACATCAATCAACATCCGGTAATTCTTTCAACTTAAGCTTCCAACCTAGGAATAAGTGTCCCAATTCATTCCGAAACATCCTCAGACCCAAACCAACCACCCCGACAAGTAACATAACGACAAATGAACATAGAATAAGCAATAAATGGGGGAATAGGTTACGATACTCAAAATGACCGGCCGGGTCGTTATATTCTCCCCCTCTTAAATAAACATTCGTCCTTGAACGGGTCTAGAATCATACCTCGAGTCTCAAATAGATATGGGTATCAGCTCCGCATCTCTTTCTTGATCTTCCAAGTAGCCTCCCTGACTGGGTGACCTCTCCACTGGACTTTCACTGAAGCTATATTCTTTGATCTCAACTTTTGTACCTGCCGATCCAAAATGGCCACCAGCTCAACATCATAAGTCAATCCCCATCTAATTTAACTGTGATAAAATCCAAAGCATCAGACGGATCACCATAATACTTCCGGAGCATAGAAACATGAAACACTAGGTGAACACCTGATAGACAAGGTGGTAATGTGAGCCTCTATGCCAGCTCTCCAATCCTCTCAAGCCCATCAAAAGGGACAATATACCGAGGGCTCAACTTGCCCTTCTTCACAAACCTCATAACACCCTTCATGGGCGATACTCTGAGTAGTACCTTTTCTCCCACCATATATGCAACATCACGAAACTTTCAGTCAAAGTAACTCTTCTGTCTAGACTGTGTCGTGCGAAGCCGATCCTAAATCGACTTGACCTTTTCCAAGGCATCCTGAACTAGATCCGTGACCAACAACCTAGCCTCCCCCAGATCAAACCAACCAACTAGAGAATGTCACTGCCTCCCATATAAGGCCTCATAAGAAGCCGTCTATATACTCTATTGGTAGCTGTTATAGTCCAACTCAGCAAGCGATAGAAACTGATCCCAAGAACCTCCAAAATCCACAATACAAAAGCGTGGCATATCATTTAAAGTATGAATGGTGCGGTCGGACTGTCCGTTCGTCTGGGAGTGGAATGTTGTACTCAATTCAACCCCTGTGCCCAAATCTCACTAAACAACTCTCCAAAACTCTAATGTGAACTGCGTGCCTTGATCAGAAATAATGGACATTGGCACATCATAAAGGCGAAAAATCTCATGGATATAGATCTCAGCCAACCGCTCCGAAGAATAGGTAATCATAACTGGAATAAAATGTGCGGACTTAGTCCATCAGTCCACAATCACCCAAACAACATCGAATTTCTTCAAAGTCTTTAGGAGCCCAGCGATGAAGTCCATGGTAATACCTTCCCACTTACACTCGGGAGTCTCAAGCCTCTGAGGCAAACCGCCCGGCCTCCGGTGCTCGTACATCACCTGCTGACAGTTCAAGCACCGATCCACATACTCCAGTATATCATTCTTCATTCTTCTCCACCAATAGTGTTGCCTCAAATCCTGATACATCTTGGCGGCACTCGGATGAATGCAATACCGCGAACTTTGGGCCTCCTCGAGAATCAACTCACGCAACCCATCCACATTGGGCACACAAATCCGACTCTGCATTCGCAACACCCTATCATCCCCAATAGAAATCTCATTGGAAACACCGTGCTGTACCGTGTCCTTAAGGACAAGCAAATGGGGGTCATCATACTAATGCTCTCTGATGCACTCATAGATGACCGAGAAACCACGCAAGCTAGAACCCGACTAAGATCCGAAACATCTAATCTCACAAAATGATTGGCCAAGGCCTAAACGTCTGATGCTAGTGGTCTCTCACCAACTAGAATATATGCAAGGGTCCCCATACTCACCGCCTTTCTACTTAACGCATCAGTCACCACATTGGCCTTCCCAGGATAATATAAAATGGTGATATCATAGTCTTTTAACAGCTATAACCTCTCCACTGCCTCAAATTTAGATCCTTCTACTCAAACAAGTGTTGTAGACCCTAATGATCTGTAAATACCTCACAAGACATGCCATAGAGTAATGCCTCAAAATCTTCAATGCATGAACAATGGTTGCCAACTCTAAACCATGAACGGGGTAGTTCTTCTCATAGGGATTTAATTGACGTGAAACATAAGGATTCACCGTACCTTCCTACATCAAGACACACCCGATACCAATCCGAGAAGCATCATAATAAATCATATTTGAACTCGATGCTGAAGGCAAAACTAGAATTGGAGCTGTGGTCAGTCTTGAGCTTCTGGAAGCTCTCCTCATGCTCATCCGACCACTTGAATGGAGGACCCTTCTGGGTCAATCTAGTCAAAAGTGTAGCAACAGAGGAGAACTCCCTTACGAATCAGCGATAGTATCTGGCCAAGCCAAGAAAACTCTGAATCTCAGTAGCTGAAGGTGGTCTAGGCTAAATTTGAACCGCCTAAATCTTCTTCGGATCTACATTGATCCCCTCGCTGGACACCACATTCCCCAAGAACGCCACAGAATCAAGCCAAAACTCACACTTGGAGAATTTAGCATAAGGTTTCTTCTTCCTCAATGTCTGGAGCACGATCCTTAGATCCTGTTCATGATCCTCCTGGCTGCGTGAATACACCAGTATATCATCAATGAATACTATAACAAAAGAATCGAGATTTGGCTGGAATACACTATTCATTAGATGCATAAATGCTGCTGGGGCATTGGCCAGCCCCAAAGACATCACAAGGAACTCTAGTGAACATAGCGTGTCCTGAATACCGTCTTCAAAATATCAAAATCCAGAATCTTCAACTGCTGACATCCAGACCTCAAATCAATATTAGAGAACACTCTAGCACCCTGAAGCTGGTCAAATAAGTCATCAATGCGCGGTGGTGCGTACTTGTTCTTAATTGTAACTTTGTTCAACTGCCAATAGTCAATGCACATCCGCACAGTACCATCCTTCATCTTGACAAACAGAACCGGTGCACCCCACGGTGACACACTAGGCCTAATGAATCACTTATCAAGTAGCTCTTGAAGCTCTTCTTTCAATTCCTTCAACTCTGCTGGTGTCATACGATATGGTGGAATAGAGATGAGCTGAGTTCCTGGCACCAAGTCAATACCAAAATCAATATCCCTGTCGGACGACATGCCCAACAGGTCTGTAGGGAACACATCCGGAAAGTCTCTCACTAACAGAACAGACAATGGTAGGAGTATCAGTATCAACATCCCTTATAAAGGCCAAATATGCTAAACATCGCTTCTCAACCATCCGTTGAGCCATCAAGTATGAAATCACCCTATTGGAAATGTAGTCTAGAGAACGTCTCCACTCAATCTTAGGCAATCCCGGCATTGCCAACGTTACAGTCTTAGCGTGACAATCTAGAATAGCATGATATCGTGACAACCAATCCATGCCTAGAATCACATCAAACTCAATCATAATAAGTAGTAAAAGATCAACTCTCGTCTCTAATCCCCCGGTGGTCACCACACACGACTGATATACACGGTCCACAATAATAGAATCACCCACAGGCATAGATACATGAAAAAGTGTAACTAAGGAATCATGAGTCATATCCAAATAATGAGAAAAGTATGGTGATACATATGAATAAGTGGAACCCGGATCAAATAATATGGAAGCATCCATGTGGCACACTAAAACAATACCTATGATCACCGCGTTTGAAGCAACTGCCTCTGGCCTGGTGGGAAAAGCATAACATTGAGTCTGAGCACCATCTGTCCGACCTCCACCTCTGGGGCGACATCGACCCGTACAACCTCCAGCCCGAGCTGGCTGAGTGGGTGGTGTAGCAACTGGTGCAGGGGTCATAAATTATCCTCCCTGCTGTACTGGACCATTGTAGTGACGGGGACAATACTTCCTCACATGCCCCAACTCTCCAAAATCATAACAACCTTGAGCCGAAAATGGCGGTGGGGCCTGCATTGGACACCAAGAACTAGAATAACCGCTAAAAGAACCCGGTACCAATGAACCCTGAACTAATAGAGCACGAGATGAACTTTGAGCTGGGAGGGCACTAAAAAATGACTGACCCGGACAAGCACTGTATGAACCATGACTGGCTGATGCACCATGATGAACCAGGCGATCCATCTGAGCGGGCCTGTAAGGACGACCTCCACTGTGATGTAACTGACCTCAAAATGAGTTACGACTAAAACCACCAAAACTATAGGGCCTCTTGCCCTCTCACTCCTCACGCTCAAGCCTACGAACAAACTCCAAGAGCCTGGAAATCTCGACCACCTGGTCAAACCTAGCATCTGTCGCGACCTCTCGGGCCAAATTATAACGTAGGCCATAGTTGAGGCCATCAATGAACCCCCTAATCCTTTCTCTTCTCTCTCTGTGGGAACCAACCATATAGCATGATAGGCCAAATTTGCGGATCTCATCTAATACTAGGTCACAGTCATATCTCCATGGCGTAGCTGCTCAAAATCCATATGTAACTCCTCTCTACGAGTCTGTGGAACAAACTTCTCTAAAAGAGAATGGAGAACTCATTCCATGCAAGTGGTGCTGCGCCAACTGGACTGCTCAACTAATAGGTCAAGCACCATCAGTAGGCTGCCCCTGTCAGCTGAAAAGTGGTAAATGCAACTCCACTGGTCACCAAAATACCTATTGTGCGAAGAATTCACTGACACTGGTCTAAGAAATCTTGGGCATTATTTGACTCCTCACTCTAGAGGCTTAAGCCTCCCAAACCTCTCTAGTCTCTTCTGCTCCTCATCACCCATAGGTGGGCCAACCTCGGCCTGAGCAGCAGTAACCAGTTGGGATAGTAATACCCCTAGTGTATGTAGTCCTTGAGCTACCTGCTGTGCAGAACGGGCGGCAAGAGTCTAAGCATCTCCCCCGGCCTGAGAAGTGGCTAGAGGAGCTGGATCTGAAATCGCCTAAGCAAGGCTAGTGCATATAGCAAAATCTGGGTTAAATCTTTCTGAAGGTCTCGAATCGCAATTGGCATAGCTAGTGCCTGATCTGGTCCCACCGGCTCAATAACATCTGGTATCTGCTCCTTAGTTGGAGGAACTGGTGGCTCCACAGGTGCTGCTCTAGCTGTGGTGCGAGCTGCAGCTCGGCCTCTACCGCAGCCCAGGCCCCTCGCGACCCTAGCTAGTGATACTGGTGGTCGTCCACCTGATATGGTCGCACGTGTTCTCACCATTTGTGAGAGAATAGAAGAGTCAAGTTTCAAACTTTGGATTTAACGAATTCGCACGATAAGAATGTAAGAAAGAAAAATTTCCCAACAATTCCGTAGCCTATTGAAGATAAGTACAGACATCTCCGTGCCGATCTGCAAGACTCTACTAAACTTGCTCGTGACTCGTGAGAACTAAGCAACCTAGTACTCTGATACCAACTTGTCACGACCCATAGTCCACAAGTCATGATGGCACCTAACCCAACCCGCTAGGTAAGACAACAGTCACAGGATTAATAATGAAAATGAAATAACATGGTCAAATAACTCAACAACGGAATAATATCATAACAATATCTGAGAATAAAGTCAAATGCCACTATAACCAACCCCAAAATTTGGTGTCAACAAGTACACGAGCACTATTGAATAACAAGGTAAGAAATAAATCCTTTAGTACAACTTTCTGAACATTAGAAAACTGAAAAAGATAATGACAACAGGAACAGAACTTCAAGGACTGTGGATAGTATGCCATCTACCTCGTAGTCTCCCAAATAGCTAGCACAATTCAAGCCTAAAAGTCACCTTGGGCGGATGTATCTAGATCTGCACACGAAGTGCAGAGTGTAGTATGAGTACAACCGACTCAATGTACTCAATAAGTAATAACACTAACCTTGGGTTGAAAGTAGTGACGAGCTCGGAACAATAGTGTCACGCCTCAAACCTGGGGAGGCGAGACCGGTACTCGGTGCCTCACTTAACCGAGCGTACCAACCTGAGACTGAAGAACTCTAAACATACAATGTCATACTTTGGCCATAGGGCCACATTGCAAGACAATTTGTGAAACGAAATATAAAACTCAATGGAGACTAGCTCTTACTGAACATCAATATAAAGTTGGGCCGACAAGGCCGTCATAACTACTACAACTGACAAACAAAAATATATACATACAAGGCCTAAAGCCCAACATATTGCACTGACTGACAGGATATGTCTACAAGACTCTACTGATGGATGTACTGTGGTCGAAACAGGGCCTCAACCTACCCCCCCCTCCCCTCATACACACAATATGTACGAAAAATCCTAGACCCAACAACTCCGGAGGACGCGAAGCTTACCAATTAAGCCAAACTCGGGTAGTACCTACTAAGTAGGTCTACCTGTCTATCTATCTGAGCCTGTATGCATGAAATGCAGCGTCCCCAAAAATGAGACATCAGTACAAAATAATTTACCGAGTATGTTAGGCAATAGAATAACTGAAAGCTGAAACTGAACTGATAATATAATAATTGAAAGTAACTGGGAGTCAAAGATGATCTGGAGATATACTTACCTGCTGATACTGACTTAACTCTCTCAATATAGTAAGTAAAATAGTTGTCCGGTCCTATAAGGCTCGGTATATGTATCTGCTCGGCCGTAGTAGGCTCGCTCATAGGCGCTCGGCCGTAGTAGGCTCACTCATAGGCGCTCGGCCATTCTAGGATCGATATCTCAGCAATTTTGGGCTCGCTCATAGGCGCTCGGCCACATTAGGCTCGGTATATAACTTACCATCTGATCTGATGTTGCCCAATAGGGGCTTGCCCACTGATTATAGCTCAATGGTGGTATTGCAATACTGAATATATATATATATATATATATATATATATATATATATATATATAGAGAGAGAGAGAGAGAGAGAGAGAGAGAGACAGACCCGATACTCTCTTGACTGGAAAAAGATATTACATAACTGAATATAAGGTCCTGATAAGGGAAAATACTGTAACGTATGAGGCTAGGATAATGTACATAAATACAGGAGTACGAACTTCTCTTTACGTCTCATTATCAAACGCATGTAGTTACGAGATCATGCCAAAATGAAGGAAGGGTTTAGCCTTAACATACCTTATTACAATCTTTCCAATAAAAACGTTGAACTTGTATCTTTGCACCTTAATCTACAACAATGATTAAAATACCATCATTAAGTTATGAAAGGTACAACTATCGCACAACGAACGTCAAGCTTATCTTATATTAAAAGGGGCAGCATCTCCCCTATAATCTTTACTTCCTCTCAATTCGAGACAACACCAAAAACACAAGAACACAACACTAAAAACATATATACATCATTTTTCAACCTTGTATCCATCACAAAATACCACAAAACAGCCCAACATACCCTTATCACTTCATACACAAAACGACAACCATAGTAGTGTCAAACAATTGGAAATACAGCCCACCACCCTGCATTTGTGTGGTGTTTCTTCACACCTTTTATCTTCCAAAACTCCATAAAATGGTAGCAAAATACATAATCCAACAACAACATGAAACAACCCACAAAATAGTCCACTACAAGTTGAATAAATCGAACTCACGGCTTCCGATCACCGTCCCGTGAGTTCTTACAATTATAGAACGAGTTTCTATACTTTTCTAGAAGAAAAAATTGGATGAAAGATAGCAGTATACTTCCCTTATTTGGTGAATATCTCTTGGCCCTTCAACCCTTAGGTTTTCCTCCAAATAGAACTTTTTTTTTTTTTATAAATATTACACTAGGTTGTCTGCCTAGTGCTGATTTTCATATATATAAACAAAAGTACAAAAATGGAGGGGGGCATAGACCTGACCTCCATATGGGAATGGTGTACATCACTGATCATCCACATTTGATGACCAAGTGTACCTAGATAACTAAGATAAGTTAGACCTATAGTGACGTAATGACTATCTATCTTATACATCGATAGACAGAGCACTGCTGTTTGCTAAGGATCAGTGGGATTATGTAAGAGATGGGGATAAGCCAATGTTGTTGGAAATGTGGTATCATTTGTGGCATTTTGGTGCTGCTTCTGTGATAATTGCTGGAATTGCCTTCGGTGAGAGCACTGATCTTTCTATTGAATCTGGAGTTGATATTGCTTATGTTATAACAGTTGTGAGAGTGGCTGGGTGTTGCTCCCTTGCGTTCCAAGTATCTAGCTGCTACCTGCACATGCTTAAACTTCATTAGTAGCATAACTGTTGAGGATCAATTTGGATGTCCATCTGATCAATTTGGATTTCCTATGTCTAAAGGCTGGCATGCCCTGCCGATCGAGGCATATCTGTCCCTTTAGATGGACTGGTAAATCC
>MCJB01043764.1:0-60481 GCA_002018475.1 Nicotiana obtusifolia | reverse complement strand
GTTCTTATATATATATATATATATGGATACGCACGCACGCTCCGTAGTATAACTTAACTGCATATTAATCCCTTGTATTACAAAAGCGTTAACGGCTTACATTTATATTATTTAGACATGCAGCAAATACAAAAATGAGTTTAATTTTGGCAAAATGTTGACATGAAAGCGACCAAATGTCGTCGCCAATATATATACTTTAACATTAGCGACCAACGTTGGTCGCCAAATGGAAATCTGATTTATTTATATTTTCCACATAAGCGACCAATGTTGGTCGCTAATCTCGTCCAAAATTTACCCCTTATTAAGCGACCAACGTTGGTCGCAAATATATATACTTTAAAATTGGCGACCAATGTTGGTCGCAAATTGCAAATCTGATATATTTATATTTTCCGTATAAGCGACCAACGTTGGTCACTAATCTTGCCCAAATGTTACCCCTTCTTAGGGGACCAACGTTCGTCGCAAAATTTAAACGTGGGTCCACTTTTGCGACCAACGTTGGTCGCAAATTGTGAAATTTTTTTGACCAAATTGGTCTGACCAGTCCGGTCAACAAGTAGACGAATATTGCGACCAACTAGCGACCGTCTCCGGTCGCTAATTTATTTAAATTTATTTTTTTATTTTTTTTTACCAGTTTTTACGACCAATGTTGATCACTTTTTGGGACAGACCAACGTTGGTCACTAAATTTTGGTCGCTTTTTTGCTGGTTTCTAGTAGTGATATCTTAGTTCCTATTTATTATGTGAAATTTTGTTACGAGCATATGAATTCATATTAGAATAATCAGCTAATGGGCATGTGAATTCACGCCTGGGATATCAATTAGAAGCATGTAAATACATGTTTGGATTATGTCAGTTTCGGGCATAACAGACTCACATTATAGTTTGCCTGTCCATTGAATTTTTCCCAATGAGTTACTAATTTGGTGTATCCCAGGAGAGTGCGCGTGCGATTATTAGGCATGGCGGTATTGTGAAAAATTATAATCTTTGCTATGCATATTATCATGTACTTTCTTAATATGCATCAATTTATGCTTGACTTCCTGTGTATTATTGTATGTTGTATCCGTGCAGGAGCTAGATACGGGTTTATGATATATTGTGAATCGGTACATATTATTATTATTAAAGATTATAATCTATATAAGTTTTGATAAATATTATTTTAACGTCTTCCGCTAATATCTTATTAGGACGGTGGATGATAATTACTCACTACTCCCCGTACCCGATTGTAATGATCCAACCGGCCGTTTTTTTAAGTATTTTAGACATGCTTCCCTCTATTTGATGTTTTATATATGTGTGCTTTCTGTCATATGACTTGCGGGAGCGGTTGGTTTGTTTTCGGGAAAGTTTAGGATTGAATTGAGACACATAGTTCCAAGGTTGGAAGCTTAAGTTATAAGAGTTGGCCGGAGTTTGACTTTTGTATAGACAACCCCGGATGGTAATTTTGGACTTAGGCGTATGTCCCGATTTGGATTCAGAGGTTCCTACGTTGTTTTGGTTTAATTGGCGAAAGTTGAAAACTTAAAGGTTTGGAAGGTTCATAAGTTTGATCTTGAGTTGACTTTGATGATATTGGGTTCAGATTGTGGTTCGGGGAGTTGGAATGGGTCCGTTATGCCATTTGGGACTTACATGAAAAATTTGAGGTAATTTCGAGTTGATTAAACGAGGTTCAACATGAGTTTTGGAAAGTTGGAAGTTGATTAGTTCCTTAGGCTTGAATTGAGGTTTGATTCGTGATTTTGATGTTATTTTGTATTATTTGAGGTCTCGAGTAGGTCCGTGTTATATTTTGGGATTAGTTGGTGTGATTGGACAGGGTCCCCGGGGCGTCAGGTGTGTTTCGAGTAGATTTCGGACTATTTCCCCTTGTTTTGGATCAGATGTCTTCTGGTGTTCTAGTGTTCGTCGCGATCGCGGGAGGGCTACTGCGATCGCTGAGAGTGTTTTGGTGGCAAGTAAAGTTCTCTCTTCTCATACGCGATGGGGTAGTCGTGTTCATGGAGCATGGGGCAGTGGCCTTCGCTTTCCCATCTTGGATGTTGCGTTCGTGTAGAAAGGAAGGTTGGATGGGTTTGTCAGGCTTCTAGCCTTCATGTTCGCGTGTGAATGACCACATTCGCATAGGCTAAGCAGTGGTAGCCATCATGTTTGTGACAAGTTCCTCGTGTTGGCTTAGAAGGGGCAGCAGCTAGGCAAGAGCTTGGCCTTTGCGATCTCGAAGTAGGTCCCTCGATCGCGAAGGGTATCACTGGGCAGATACTTAAGAATTCTATTTTACGATTTTTGAGTTATGTTATAATATTTTGAGATTGGGAATTTGGATTTGGCGAATTATTTAGGGGATTTTA
Organism: Nicotiana obtusifolia; assembly: GCA_002018475.1. Lineage (NCBI taxonomy): Eukaryota > Viridiplantae > Streptophyta > Magnoliopsida > Solanales > Solanaceae > Nicotiana > Nicotiana obtusifolia. The sequence continues at coordinate 58,099 of MCJB01043764.1, read as the reverse complement.
ATGATTTGGATTGAGGTAAGTTTTTTCTTTTTACTCGATTTGGTCATTATCCATGATTCCAACCTTGATATTTGCATATGAATGATGAATCTAAGTGAAGAAATTAGAGTTTTTGGAAAACTTTCTAAAAATGAAAAATGAGGATTTGAATCCTGATTCGAAGTCGGAATTGGATGAAACTTGTATGGTTGGACTCGTATTCCAATGGGTGGTCGGGATTTATGACTTTTATCGGGTTATGGAGTACGGGCCTAGGGTTGGCTTTTTGGTTAACTTTGTGCATTCGTATCAAGATCATAGCTTTATTTTTTGGAATTATTTTATATGGATTTTTATTGATACTATTCAATTCTTTTGGGTAGATTCAAGTTGTCCGGAGGTTGATTCATGCGGTATAAGGGAAAATGATCATTGTTTGGTTTGGTTATCGTATCTCTTCTCTACTTACAATTTTCCTTGGTTGTATACTTTTTTTAAGAGCATATCTTCTCTATATACGAGGTTATTATTCGATACCGAGTTTAGCATATTATCTCTTGTGCAGCGAGGTGGCTTTATTTGTGTTTTCATGATTTGATGTTACTATTGTTGTCTACTTGTGAAATTCATGAACTGAGCAGGTTATTAGTGAGTATCATTGATAATTCTTGCTTTTATTACCTCGCTGAGGTTAGTTATGTTACTTGCCGAGTACATGGGGTCGGTTGTATTCATACAATACTCTGCACTTAATTGTGCAAATCTAGGTGTTGGACCGATCAGTGAGTTGCTGTGATCGTTTTTGTGAGTTGTCGACAGACGAGATAGCGCTGCATCAAGGCGTGACAATATGATGATCCCCACTTGCTTGTATTAAGGGATACGGTGCAGCACTGTGATGCTAACAAGGTGACGCTTGGTGATGATGGGGTATTGATGCTTCAGGGCCGGATCTATGTTCCTAATGTGGATGGCTTGAGGGAGTTGATACTTGAGGAGGCCCATAGTTCGCGATATTTCATTCATCCAGGTGCCGCGAATATATACTGGGATTTTGAGGCAGCATTACTGGTGGCAGAGGATGAAGAAGGATATTGAATATGTTTCACGGTGTTTGAATTGTCAGCAGGTTAAGTATGAGCATCAGAGACCTGGTGGTTTGCTTTAGAGGCTAGATATATCGGAGTGGAAGTGAGAGCATATCACTATGAATTTTTTAAATGGGTTGACACGGACCTTAAGGAGATTTGATGCGGTGTGCGTCACTGTGAACAGACTGACCAAATTCGCACACTTCATTCCAGTCATGACTACCTACACTTTAGAGCAGCTGGCTCGGATTTATCTTCGAGAGATTGTCCGCCTTTATGGTGTGGCCGTATCTATTATCTCGGATCGAGACACTTAGTTTATATTGTCTTTTTGGAGAGTAGTGCAGCATGAGTTGGGCATACAGGTCGAGCTGAATATGGCATTTCATCCCTAGAAGGACGGGCAATTTGAGCATACTATTTAGATCTTGGAGGACATGTTACAAGCATGTGTCATTGGTTTTTGAGGCCAGTGGGATCAATTTCTACTGTTAGCGGAGTTCGCTTACAACAATAACTATCAGACGAGTATCCAGATGGCTCCATATGAGGCTTTATATGGGAGGCGATGTCGTTCCCCAATTAGTTAGTTTGATCCTAGGGAGGCTAGGTTGTTGGGCACTAATCTAGTTCGAGATGCTTTGGAGAAGGTGAAATTGATTCAGGAGCGGCTTCGTACGATACAGTCGGGGCAGAAGAGTTATGCGGATAGGAATGCTCGTGATGTGGCATATATGGTGGGTGAGAAGGTTCTACTCAGAGCTTCGCCCATGAAGGGTATGATGATATTTGGGAAGAAGGGCAAGTTGAGCCATCGGTATATATGAGTTCACCTAGTGCTTCATGTGTCTATGATTCAGATGTATTATGAGGACCCGTCACATGTATTAGATTTCATCTCCGTGCAGTTGGACAAGGATTTGACTTATGATGAGGAGCCAGTGGCCATTTTGGATAAACAGGTTTGCAAGCTGAGGTCGAAGAATATTGCATCGGTGAAGGTTTAGTGGAGGGTTCAACCGGTCGAGGAGAAGACTTAGAAGACCGAGCATGATATGCAGAACAGATATCCTCACCTTTTCGGCACTTCAGGTATGATTCTAGACTCGTTGGAGGATAAACATTTATTTAAGAGAGAGAGAATGTAACGACCCGACCGGTCATTTTGAGTATATTAGCCTCATTTTTCCTATTTGATGCTTTACATATGTGTGTTTGTTTTTATATGACTTGCGGGGGCGGTTGGTGTCACGGCCCAATTTCCACTATAGGCCGTGATGGCGCCCAACGTCGCTGCTAGGCAAGCCAACGATGAACTACCCATTTGATTGATTTTTTTTAACTTTTAAAGTCTTCGATTTTTATTTAATAAGGAAACAAATAGTAAGTGATCATAATAATGTAAAGCGTAAATTAAATGTGAAAGTAAGATAGTGAAATAAATAATCAAAACCATGAGTTTCTACTAGAATTTTAAAATTTCGGTGTCACAAATGCACGAGCATCTAGTAAAATGTACAAAACTCCCCAAAAATATTGTCTAAAATAGAATAGACAGAAACGATAAACATAACAAGAGAAGGCTCCGAGTGCTGCAGAACGGAGCATGAGAAGCAGCTCACCACTAGGCATCCGGGTAATGCGGATGCACGCCTGGACGATCTCTAGATGTACCTGCCTCAGATCCTACATAATATGTGCAGAAGTGTAGCATGAGTACGTAAACAACGTGTACCTAATAAGTATCTAAACTAACCTCGAAGAAGTAGTGACGAGGGGTCGATATCGACACTTACTAGTGGTCAATTTACATAATGTGCAAGAATATAAATAGGCATGAAATACTACAACAATAATCGAATAAGAGGCAAAATTTTAAATGACTTTTTAACAAAATAACAAATTAAAAGTCCCCAAATATAACATACTAATATCAACAAGTGAAGCCCAACATGGATTTACAAAGTCTCAAGTCATGAAGGATATATCGAGTGTAATCAGACTCCTAGCAATAACACGCACGAGTTACGCCAAGGTCGTACGGTCCAATCCATAATAACCGTGTACATACACTACCGAAGTCGTACGGCCCGATCCATAGATGCATCCCATAATATTAATATATATATATATATATATATATATATATATATATATATATATNNNATATATATATATATATATATATATATATATATATATATATATATATGCATAATGTGCAAGAATATAAATAGGCATGAAATACTATAACAATAATCGAATAAAAGGCAAAATTTTAAATGACTTTTTAACGAAATAACAAATTAAAAGTCCCCAAATATAACATACTAATCTCAACAAGTGAAGCCCAAAATGGATTTATAAAGTCTCAAGTCATGAAGAATATATCGAGTGTAATCAGATTCCTAGTGACAACACGCAACACGCACAAGTTACGCTGAGGTCGTACGGCCCAATCCATAATAATCGTGTACATACACTACCGAAGTCGTACAGCCCGATCCATGGATGCATAGCCGAGGTGTCCCGCCCAATCCACAAGAATAGAAAAACTCTTCGGATTACGAATTATGTATTTACAACTCTAAGTAAGCCCACGAAAGAATATAAATTTCTATCAATAATTAAACATTCCGCTTAATCTCTAAGTAATGAAGCTCGATTTAACATAATATTTAACCAAATTTACTTATTAGTACAAGCAATTAAACTAGCAAGTTAAGTTCAGATAATGCAAGTAATAGCATAATAAAGGCCTATGTCTACCTGGACATAACATGAATTTTAGCTACGCATGGGCTCTCGTCACTTCGTGCGTACGTAGCACCCATAATTAGTATCAAATAATACTTTAAACACCTATGCGGTTAATCCCTCTTACAAGGTTATGCAAGAGATTTACCTCGTTTCCAAGTCCACCTTCCAGCCCACAAATCACTCTAAAGCCTCAAGCAGGTGCTGGTCAATCCGAAACTAGCCAAAGGTTGTATAAACTAATCAATAATTGCTCCAAGGTTCGTAATTTAACTATTATAGTAATTACCCAACCCAATTTGGAATGCTCCAAAAATTCACCCAATGCCCATACGCCTGGATTTCGAAAATTTTTGTAAATAATTGTTACCCATAACCTCACGGACATAAATATATGATTTCTACTTAATTCCATAACCATTTTCATGGTCTAATCCTATTTTCATTATATAGAAATAACTTATCTTCAATAGCTAGGTGAAAACCCCTCTCCAAGAAGCTCTTGAATCAGCCAACAAATGTAAGAAATGAACCAAATGGCGAAATTCCCTATTTTAAAAAAGTCACTGTCCAGTTGACCCTTCTTCGCGATCGCGAAAAGGGCCTCGTGATGGCGAAGGCAAAGCCTCCCCAGGCCCTAAAAACCATCATCACGAACGCGACAGGGTCCTTGAGATCGCGAAAGCTAGACCAGCCCAAGCATCGCGAATGCGACACGCCCTTCGCGAACACGGAGGGAAATGACCCACAGACCCCTGGTGTCCTAACTCTATACGCGAACACGACGTGGCTACCGCGAACACAAAGGCCACAGGTCCTGAAGCTTCGCAAACACGACCTTTTGGTCGCGAACGCGTAGGGTAAAATTTCCCAGCCCCTAATTCCTTCTACGGGAACGCGACACAAACCCCGCTTTCACGAAGAAGAAAACCTAAACCAGCACAACAGCAGTTTTGGACTTAGCTCCGGGCGGCCCGAAATACACCTGAGCCACCCGACCCCCGTCCAACTGCACCAACAAGTCCATAAACATAATACGGACCTGCTTGAACCTTCGGAACGTGTAAAACAACATTGAAACTAAGAATCACACACCAAAACCAAATTGAATCAATTTATGAATTTCAAGCCTTTCAACTTACTCCGAACGCGTCGAATCATACTTAGAGAACTCGGATTGAAACTAAATTTTGCGTACAAGTCATAAATCACCATGCGGAACTATTTCCAGGCTCAAAATCTCAAACGGACATCGATAACACCAAAGTCTACTCCAAACCAGCTTTAAAGAACTAGAAAACCTTCAACAAACCAACTTTCGACATTAAGCGCCGAAACGCTCCCGGATCACCCAAAACCCGATCCAAACACACGCCTAAGTCCAAAATCATCATACATACCTATTAGAATCATCAAATGCCGGTTTCGAGGTCGTTTATTCAAAATGTTGACTCAAGTCAAACTTGGTCATCTTAGGCCACTATTAAAGAACTAAGTGTCCTGACTTCAACCCGTACCCGTCCAAACCCAAACCAACCATCCCCGCAAGTCATAAAATAAAAATAGCAAAAGCACATAAGGGGAGTCTTAATTAGGAGAACGGGGACCTAGAAAGCAAAACGACCGGTCGGGTCATTATATTTTCCACCTCGTAAACAAACGTTCGTCCTCGAACGGGTCTAGAATCATACATAGAGTGATGAATAAGTATGGATATCTGCTCCTCATGTCCTCCTCTGACTCCCAAGTCGCTTCCTCAATTGGTTGACCCCTCCGCTGGACCTTTATCGCAGAAATCTTCTTGGACTTCAACTGGTGAACCTGCCTGTCAACAATAGCAACTGGCTCCTCCTCATAATGCAAGCTCTCATTTAGCTAAATCGTGCTGTAAATCTAACACATGCGACCTGTCGGCATGGTACTTCTTGAGCATAGACACATGGAATACCAGATGAACTCCCGATAGACTGGGAGGCAAAGAAAGCTCTTAAACAACCACCCCGACTCACCTCAACACCTCGAATGGGCCAATAAACCTCGGACTCAGCTTGCACCTCTTCCCGAACCTCATGAAACCCTTCATCAACAAGACTTTCAAGAGAACCTTCTTGCTCACCATAAATGATAACGCGCCTTCAGATTCGTGTAACTCTTCTGTCTGGACTGTGCTGTGCGAAGTCGCTCCTGAATCAACTTTATCTTCTCCAAGGCATCCTTCATTAAGTCAGTGCCATATAACCTAGCCTCGGCGGACTCAAACCATCCGATGGGCGAACGACATGGTCGACCATATAAAGCCTCAAATAGAGCCACCACGATAATGGACTAATAACTGTTTTTATAAGAAAACTAGGCAAAAGGTTCCTTTTTTCTAGGGTACTCCTAGGAACAGATCCAGTGGAGACGGGGTGGGGCCTGTAAAGGCAAGAAGGAATCCCACTGCCCTCCGAAGTTAATCACACACGCTCTGAGCATATCCTCCAGAATTTGAACCGTCCGCTCCGACTACCCGTCGGTCTGCGGATTAAAGGCTGTGTTGAGCTCTACCCGGGTGCCCAACTCGCTCTGTACTGCTTTTCAGAAATGCAAAGTGAATGGAGGGCCTCTATCTGAAATGATGGAAATAGGCACACCATGCAACCAGACAATCTCATGAATGTAAATCTGGGCCAATTTCTCTGAAAAGTACGTAGTCACAACCGGAATAAAGTGTGCCGACTTGGTCAACCTATCGAAAATGACCCAAACGGCATCAAACTTCCTCAACGTCCGCGGCAACCCAACTACAAAATCCAAAGTGATCCGCTCCCAATTCCACTCAGATATAACTATCTACTTGAGTAGGCCATCTGGCCTCTGGTGCTCATACTTAACCTGCTGGCAATTTAGACACCTTACTACATACTCAACTATGTCCTTCTTCATCGCCGCCACCAATAATGCTGCCTCAAATCGCGATACATCTTTGTAGCACCTGGATGAATAGAATACCGAGAACTATGTGCCTCCCTAGAATCTTCTCCCTCAAGACATCAATATTAGGAACACATAGGTGTCCCTAGAGTCACAGAACACCATTATCACCGATAGTAGCCTCCTTGATACCACCCCGTATTACCGTCTATTTAAGAACCAGCAAGTGCGGATCATTGTACTGACGAGCCTTTATCCACTCAAATAATAAAGACTGAGCCACAACCTATGCAAGTACTTGACTGAGCTCTGAAACATCCAACCTTACAAGTCTGTTAGCCAAGAACTGAATGTCCAAAGCCAATGGCCTCTCTTCTGCTGAAATGAATGCTAAACTACCCATACTCTTGGCATTTCTGCTCAAGACATCCGCAACCACGTTCGCCTTTCTCGGATGGTAATATCACGGTCCTTCAGTAACTCAATCCACCTGCGCTGCTTCAAATTGAGATCTCTCTGCTTAAACAAATACTACAAGCTACGATGATCGGTGTAAACCTCACAGGACACCCCATAAATATAATGCCTCCAGATCTTGAGAGCATGAACTATCGCGGCCAACTCCAAATCATGAACGAGGTAATTCTTCTCGTGGGGCTTTAGCTGACGTGAAGCATATGCAGTAACCCGCTCCTCCTGCATCAATACACAACCCAGGCAACCACGTGAAGCGTCGTAATACACAATGTACATCCCTGAACCGGAAGGCAACACTAACACCAATGTTATAGTCAATGCTGTCTTGAGCTTCTAAAAGCTCGCCTCACAATCATCGGACCATCGGAACGGAGCACCCTTCTAGGTCAATCTAGTCAAAGGTGCTGCAATAGATGAGAAGACCTCCACAAACCAACGATGATAACCTGCTAACCCCAAGAAACTCTTGATCTCGGACGTTAGACGAGGCCAACTCTAGACTGCCTTGATCTTTCTAGGATCTACCTTAATACCCTCACCTAATACAATATGCCCTAAGAAGGCCACAGAATCTAACCAGAACTCGCACTTGGGGAACTTAGCCTATAGTTTCTATTCTCGTAAGGTATGAAGCACAACTCTCAAATGTTGCTCGTGCTCCTCCATACTACCAAGTAGATCAATATGTCATCAATGAAGATATGACAAATGAGTCAAGGTATGGCCTGAACACTCGGTTCATCAAATCCATAAACGCCATCGTGGTGTTGGTCAAACCGAAAGACATCACCAGAAACTCATAGTGGCCATATCTAGTCCAGAAAGCCGTCTTCGGAACATCCGAAGCACGAATCTTTAGCTGATGATACCCAAATCTCAAGTCGATCTTAGAGAACACCCAGGCACCCTGCAACTGGTCAAACAAATCATCAATATGCGGCAATGGGTACTTGTTCTTAATGGTAACTTTATTCAACTGGCAGTAATCAGTGCACATCTACATACTCCCATCCTTCTTTTTCACAAATAATACCGGTACACCTCTAGGCGACACACTCGGCCTGACGAACCCCTTTGCTAGAAACTCCTCAAACTGTTTCTTCAACTCTTGCAACTTTTTCGGATCCGTTCAGTGTGGTGGAATAGAGATAGGCTAGGTACCAGCACCAAATTAATACTGAAATATATATCACGATCTGGTGGCGTGCCTGGTAGATCAAAAGAAAACACATCAGAGAACTCCCGCACCATGGGCACTGAATCAATCATGGGAGTCTCTGCAGCAGTATCTCGAACATAAGCCAGATAAGCGAAACAAACCTTCTCGACCATGTGTCGAGCCTTCAAGAAAGAGATGACCCGTCTAGATGTACTGATAGATGAACCCCTCCACTTCAATCTAGGCAACTCTGGCATCGCCAAGGTAACAGTCTTGGCATGGCAATCGAGGGGCATGATACGAAGACAATCAGTCCATGCCTAGGATGACCTCAAAGTCGATCATGTTAAGTAACAGAAGATCTGCTCTGGTCTCATAACCACAAAAAGTCACAATACAGGACAGGTAAACCAGATCCACAACAATAGAATCACCCACTGGCGTGGACACATATATAGGAGCATCCAAGGACTCATGAGAGACATCTAGATAATGAGCAAATAAAGAAGAAACATATGAATATGTATCCTGGATCAAATAGTACTGAAGCACCTATGATCACGGCATCTGAGGCTACTACATCTGGTCTGGCTGGAAAAGTATAGAACTTAACTGGAGCGCCACCTCACTAGCCTCCACCCTTAGGGCGACCTCTACCCATCTGCCCTCCGCATCTGGCAGGCTGGAAGGCTAGTGCGGCAGCTAGTGCGGTGATCATGGGCTGATGGCCCTACTACACTGCCTTGCCCCGAAACCTAGGGCAAGATCTCCTCATGTGACCAAGCTCCCAGCACTCACAGCAATCTTTCGGTATGAAAGATGACTAACCATATGTCTGACCTTGGGGACCTGAATACCCGCTAGAAGAACCCTGAATAGCCGGTAGACGGTAAGAGCTCTCTGGAATGGTGCTGACATATGGCTGCATTGGTGCACCCCGAGAATGCGGTGGTGTTGAATAAGTAGGTCTGCTGGACTGATCCCACACGAACTAACCTATGGCCCCAGACGGGGCGTCGCTGAATCCTCCAGAATGACGAGGCCTCTTCTTTCCTGTCGTCTACAATCGGCCCTGGTTGCAGATACCTTCAATCCGCTGAGCTATCTCCACAACCTGCTCGCAAGGAGTCCCATCTCAACCTCTCGGGCCATAGTAACCTGAATACCATAATGCAAGCCTGCTATAAATCTCTGCACTATCTCTCCATCTGTGGGCAGTATCATAAGTGCATGGCGACACAACTTAGATAACCTCGTCTCATAATCAGTCACATACATCTGACCCTAATGGAGCCGGACGAACTGACCATGTAGTTCTTCCCTCTGAGAGGGTGGAATATATCTCTCTAGAAAGAGATGTGTGAACTGATCCCAAGTTAAGGGAGGCAAACCCGTTGGTCTGCTAAGAAGATAGGACTGCTACCATCTACGAGCCTGCCCTCCAACTGAAATATGAGGAAGTCCAACCTGTTGGACTCCAACACTCTTATGTTGTGTAACCTATCTATGCAACGGTCAATAAAATCCTGAAGGTCCTCATGCCGCTCACCACCAAAGGTAGGAGGATGTAGTCTGGTCCATCTACCCATCAGCTATGCGGCTCAACAGTCGCATCTGGTCTGCGCTCTGGTGTAGCCGTTGCAACTGGCTGAGCTCCACCCATAGGTAGTGCACCTGGGGTCAGATATACGGTAGTAGCGTGCCCTGGAGCCTCAACCTGATCCTCAATGATAGGTTCCTCTACTGGATCCCCCGGTGGTACGAGGGAGCAACTAGGACGCCCTCGTCCTCTAGCAAGAGCTGGAGCCCTCCCCCGGCCTCTGCCTTGGCCTCTAGCAACAGGGGGAGCAGCTCCTCCATCACCGGGTACATCTGTCGCGCACGTTCTCACCATCTGTGAGAAGATAAGAGAAAGATACTTAGCACAACATCAACTGCACGGTAGGAGATGAAGAAAGAGAAGTTTCCTAACACCCTATAGCCTCTTGAAGATACGTATGGAAGTCTCCGCACCGATCCGCAAGCCTCTATTAGGACCGCTCATGAATTCTAAACCTAGTGCTCTGATACCAAGCTTTCATGACCCAATTTCCACTATAGGCCGTGATGGCACCTAACGTCACCGCTAGGCAAGCCAACGGTGAACTACCTATTTGATTGCTCTTTTATAATATTTCTAAAGTCTTTGATTTTTATTTAATAAGGAAACAAAGAGTGAGTGAGAATAATAATGTAAAGCACAAAATAAATGTGAAAGTAAGATAGTAAATTAAATAATCAAAACCATGAGTGTCTACTAGAATTCCCAAAATCCGGTGTCACAAGTGCATGGGCATCTAGTAGAATATACAAAACTCCCTAAAACTATTGTTGAAACAAAATAGAGAAATGATAAACATAAAAAGAGAGGGCTCCGGGCGCTGCGGAACGGATAATGAGAAGCAGCGCACCACTAGGCCTCCAGGTAATGCGGATGCATGCCTGGACGAACTCCAGATCTACCTGCCTCAGAACCTGCATAATATCTGCAGAAGTGTAGCGTGAGTACGTAAACTACGTGTACCCGGTAAGTATTCCTCAAAGAAGTAGTGACGAGTGGTCAACATCGACATTTACTAGTGGTCAATATACATAATTTGAGAGATTGCTAAATATGCATAAAATACAACAACAATAATGGAATAAGAGGCAAACATTTAAATGATAATAAATTATAAGCCCCCAAATATCACATACTAATCTCAAAAAGTGAAGTCCAACATGGATTTACAAATTCTCAAGTCATGAAGGATATATCGAGTATAATCGGACTCCTAGCGACAACATGCACGAGTAATGCCGAGGTTGTATGGCCCGATCCATAATAAGCATGTACATACACTACCAAAATTGTACGGCCTGATCCATGGATACATCCTATAATATATATATATATATATATATATATATATATATATATCATCAATAATTAAACATTCCGCCAAATCTCTAAGTAACGAAGCTCGATTTTATATAATCTTTAACCTAATTTTACTTATTAGTACAAGAAATTAAACTAACAAGTTGAGTTCACATAGTGCAAGTAATAGTATAATAAAGGCCTACGTCTACCCAGATATAACATGAATTTTAGCTACGGACTCTCATCACTTTATGCGTATGTAGTACCCACAATTAGTATCACATAATAATTTAAACACCTATGGGGTTAATTCCTTCTTACAAGGTTAGGCAAGAGACTTAACTAGTTTCCAAGTTCACCTTCTGGCCTACAAATCACTCTAAAAGCCTCAAGCCAGTGCCAAACAATCTGAAACTAGCCAAAGATTGTACAAACTAATCAATAATTGCTCAAAGGTTCGTAATTTAACTATTAGAGTAATTATCCAACCCAATTTGGAAGGTCCTAAAATTTAACCCCTGGACCCCGTGCCTGGATTCTGGAAATTTTTGTAATTAATTATTAACCGTAACCTCACGAACATAAATATATGATTTCTACTCAATTTCATAACCATTTTCATGGTCTAATCCCATTTTCATCAAAATCTAAATTTTTCAACAAACTCCTAAAATTTTCACATTTTACATGTTAAAATTTACCTATAATATATGTATTTAACTTACATTGTATAGAAATCACTTACCTTCAATAGCTAGGAAAAAAACCTCTCCAACAATCTCTAGAATCGGCCAACAAATGTGAGAAATGAACAAAATGGCCAAATTCCCGATTTTAATAAAGTCACTACCCAGCTGACCCTTCTTAGCGATTGCGAAAAGGGCCTCGCGATCGCGAAGTCAAAGCCTGCCCAGCCCCTGAAAACCTCTATCACGAATGCAATAGGGTCCTCACAATTATGAAGGTTAGACCAGCCCAAGCATCACGAACGCGACCCACCCTTCACAAACGTGGCCCACCCTTCGCGAACGCGAAGGGCAATGACCCACAAACCCCTGCGCGCTAACTCTTCTACACGAACGCGATGTGTCCAACTCGAATGCGAAGTCCATGGGTCCTGAAGCTTCACGAACGCGACCTTTGATCGCGTAGGGTAAAATTGGCCAGCCCCCAACCCCCGCGTTCGAGAACAAGAAAACCAGAACCAGCACGTCAGCAGTTTTGGACTTAGCTCTGGGTGGTCCGAAACACACCCGAGCCACGGGGGACCCCATCCAACATCACCAACAAGTCTATAAACATAATTTGGCCTGCTCGAACCCTCAGAATGCATAAAACAACATCGAAACTAAGAATCGCACCCCAAAACTAAATTGAATCAACTTATGAACTTCAAGCCTTTCAACTTACTCGGAACGCATCGAATCATACTAGGGGTGGGCGTAGGTCGGTTCAGTCGATTAGTATGAAAGTACGGTTTGGTTTATCGATTTTCATTTTTTTAATATTAATAACCAAACCAAACCAAAGTTTTTATGGTTCGGGTGCGGTTTTTTCAAGGTTCGGTTTGGTTATTTCCGATTTAGTTTTTCGGTTATTAATGGTTCAAGATTTTTATATCCAATGTAGACTCAATATGTTCAATGCTAGTATGTATTTCAAAAGTTAATAACATCCTAGAGTATAAAGATGAAAGACAATAAGTTATGCATACAAAAGTATACAATAAGCAGTAGCTGCATACAATAAGTTATTACAGCATACATAACAAAAGTAATTCCAGGGAATTACATAACCAAAAGAAAAAGTTCAAACCCCATATCCATCTAAGCAGTAGCTGCTTGCTGCAGCTGCTGCTTGGTGGTGGTTCTGCTGCTGCTTTGCTCTGAACAATAGCAGTAGTGGATTTCCTGAATAACCTCCCACTGTTGCTTAAAAGTTCTTGAATATGCTTTGCTCTGAACAATAGCAATAGTGGATTTCTTTATCACATCATCAACCGGATATCCAACCAGTAAAAGCATTTTCTCATAAGCATGTACATAGCGCAACCATAAGCACACGGTGCTAGCAATTTTATGGAATGCAAACTTTGGAGTTGAAGTCAAAGAACAAATTTTTGTTGCTGCTATTTCCCATAGTTGCTTACCAATTCTGACATGCTTGGATTCTTTCGACCACAATAAAGAAAGTACAAATAGGACGATAATATCTTCTGGAGATAAAGAAAAATTTAATGAAGCAGCATAAAAGTTCAATTCTCTGAACTAAAGATATTTCACTTTTGCCAAATCTAGCAAATCAGTTGAAGGCAAAATGCAGCTAAAGTAAATTCTTTGTAAGGTACTTTTATCCACAAAACAACAGCACCAAGAACGTAATGGGAGTATAAAAATACCAGCTGCTACTGCTGCTGACTGCTGCTACACAGATGAAGTCCTACTACACAGATGGTTGCTGCTACTACACAGATGGCTGTTGCTACTACTGCTGCTTGGTGGTGGTGGTGGTGGTGCTGCTGCTGGTGGCTGTTGCTACTACTGTTGGTGCTACTACACAGATAAAGTCCTACTACACAGTTGGCTGCTGCTACTACACAGGTGGCTGCTGCTACTACACAAATGGCTGCTGCTGCTACACAGATGATGTCCTACTAGAAGCATATGATTTTCACTTCAGATTTTAGCAACTAGAAGTCCTACAACACAGATGATGTTCCCAAGAGTTCGGGTTGAAGGAAAACAAAAAATGGTAGCATAAGGAAAAACAAAGATAGACAAATGCCCGAGGAGATTGTTGAAATCCAGAAAATAACCATGCTTCAAAATTTTAGGACCACGAGGCATAGTTGAACCTACAAAATAAGATAAGATCACAAGTTAAATAAAATACTTTTAATTATAAATAACAAAAGGATATCATAAGACAAGAAAATCTTTAAACTTATCACTTGTTCAAACTATGGCATCAACAATGCCAGTATCTCTTTCAACAATGCAAGCTTCTTTTCCGTTCTTTGCCATATCTAAATAAAATTTGATAAAGTGTGTCATTTATTTAAACTTACAAAGTAAACTAATTTTCACTAAAACACTTATAAAACACAAAATCTTACCAAGTTCAATTTGCTCAAGAAACTCCAAATCTTCTTCAACATTAATAGGAGTACCCTCACATCTAAACCAATCTTGAACACAAACAAGACTTTGCACCAACCGAGGAGTCAATGAACTCCCAAATGAATCAAGAATGCGGCCACCGGTGCTAAATGCAGATTCCGATGCAACACTAGAAATTGGAATGGCCAATACATCACGAGCTAACTCAGATAGAATAGGAAATCGAGGTGCATTAATTTTCCACCAATCTAAGATTTTAAAGTCATCAGAATCATCAGACAATGGCTCTTGTCCTTCACCAATATATCTTTCCAACTCAGATATAGCACCTCTACTTCCAGAGTCTTCCTTTTGCCTTTTCAACAATTGCTTTATTCTCACAGATTTTGTTCTCACATTCCCACTAGATGAATCAGATGTGTCATCAGATGAAGTAGATTTAGATTGAGATGATTGAAGATAACATCCTTTTGAATATTTTTTTTGATACTCCCCAAATAAAGAATTCAAATAAGCATCCACTTCGGCAGTTAATTTCTTCCTTGGTTTCTCCCCGAACATTTCCTCAAGTGCAAAACCCACATATTCTAATTTGTTATGAGGATCTAATACAGAAGCAATGAATATCATTTTATTCATCTTTTCAAGTTCACCCCAATATTTTTTAAACTTTTCTTTCATCTTCCCTGCCATATTACTCAAATTAGTATCATCACTAGCTAAAAAAGCTTTCAAATGACTATCAAGCTCACATATATCCTCAAAATGACAATTAGAAGTGACATAACGTGAACCTGAAACTTTTTCGGTAAGCTCATGAAATCTTTCAAGAAACTTTATTACGTTCCTCACATTCACTCAATGATCACATACAAGTGGACCTGCAACATTCCCATCCTCACAAACATGTGTACAAAGACGAGTAGAAAATCCATCATCAAAAAGATAAAGCTTGTCAAAGGCCTTCTCAAAGTTTCGCGCCGTTTCCAACATCAAGTAGGTGGAATTCCACCTAGTAGGAACATCCAAAAACAATATTTTACTACATTCTACCTCCTGATGTACACAACATTCCCTAAACTTTAAGGTCCTTTGCGGAGATGATCTCACATACCTCACAGCTTGTCTAACACGTTTTACAGGAATATCATTTCTTTCAAACCATCTTGCACAATTAGATTAAGTATGTGAGCCATGCATCTCACATGAAGATGCTTACCGCTCATCGAATTAGTTTTCCACATATCTAGTTGTTTAGATAATTCTTTGATCATAACATCATTCGAAGAAGTATTATCAACAGTAACAGTGAATACCTTATCCAATTTTCATTTAAGCAAACAAGTACCAATAACTTTTGCCATTTCTTCACCCTTATGACTAGAGATAGGGCAAAAATTTAGTATTCTTTTATGCAACACCCAATCTCTATCAATAAAATGACCCATCAAACACATATAGTTAATTCTTTGTAACGAAGTCCATGTGTCTGTGGTAAGGCAAATATTTGGTTTTACTTCTCTGAATTTTTCATTAGTTTAAGCTTCTCTTCACTATAAACTTGAAAACAATCTTGTAATTGTCCTACGAGAAGGAACATTAAATAGAGGTTGAGCTATGATCATAAACTTCTTAAAGCCTTTCTTTTCAACAAAGCTAAAAGGTAATTCCTCCGAAATTACCATCTCAACTAAAGCCCTCCTAACTAGTTCTTGATCAAATTTCCATAGCACCCCACCATTAATTTGCCCATCCTTTTGTAAACACAATTGTGTTTGAGTATTATCAACTTTCCGTGGTATTTTTGGACACTTCTTTAAATGAGTATTCAATGATGTTGTTCCATTCAATCGTGAATCAGCTTTATAATCACGACCACAATGTTTACACTTTGCTCTATCACCTCCATTATCATCTTTAAACTTTTCAAAATGATCCCAAGCAGTTGATCTACACTGTATAGATTTTCTTTTTTTTGGGCCTTGACTAGTTTCAACTGAATTTGTAGGTGAAGAAGTAGGTTCGCTTTCAGATGAACCCACCTCACTTACTCTACTTTCAACTTCTGCCATCTATAGAAAATCGAATGAAAATAGAATTAAAAATACAAACTGGTATACGATATAAATCTAACATGTCGCAACTCACATAAAATCAAGTCGACAGTCGGCACAGAGGCAAAAGAACAAAAGAACAAAAGCAAAAGCAGAGGCAAAAAAAGTAAAAAACAAAGGATGGAACTGTAACTTCTTTTTGGCAAATGTTAAGTTGTTAACTCGAAAGAGTCCTAAAAGTAAGACGAAAACGCGCATATATACTATAAAGAATAGTAGAAAAATTGAAAGTTTAAAGAAACCAGCAAGAGGTGGAGGAGTGACGCCAACGAGGGAAAATTGAAAAGGAACTCAGAAGAAGGAGGTAACCACTAACCTGAGGAAAAAGGATGAGCGACGAGCGGAGGAAAAAGGCGTCACAGGCTCACAAGTCACAGCAACAGCAATCGGCACAGTCGCACAGAGGATTCAGGATTGTCAACTCGATAGAGTCCTAACTTAGTAACTCCTAAAAGTAAGATGCAAACGCGCATATATGCTATAAACTAGCAGAAAAATCAAAAATTTAACGAAATTAGCAGTAGGAGCGACGAGGGAAAACTGAAAAGGAACTCAGAAGAAGGAGCTAGGAGCCAGAGGTAACCACTAACCTGACACCTGAGGAAGAAGGATGAGCGAGTTCAAGATTGGTTTAACTAGTAAACCAATTTTTGTTTCCTCTCTGCATTCTCAGACCGACGAGCGAGGTAACCACTAAACCAATTTTTGTTTCCTCTCTGCATTCTCAGAGCGACGAGCGGAGGAAGAAGGCGTCACAGTCAGAAGTCGGAAGTCGGAACTCGAGCGTCGGCAGTGGTAGGGGTGGATAGTCGCACAGCCTCAACTCTCAACTCTCAACCCTAATTTCGAAGGTGAGGTTGTGACTCGTGAGGATTGAGGAAGGTCGAAGTTGAACTGTCGAAAAAGATTAGGGTCTTAGGGATTACCGATTAGTATGGGGTATTTGGGTTTGGGTAAACTTTACCTGGGCTAGGCTGCCTTCAGATGGGTTTGATTAGGGGTGGGCTTCAGATGGGCGAAGGATTGGGCTTCAGAAACTAAGAATCCAAAAGTTTTTGGGAAGAAACTAAGAGTCCAAAAGGCAAAAGCAGGCTGGTAAAAAGGTTCGATTTTTTGCTTAAATCGAAAAACCGAACTATTAAAACCGAAAACCGAACATTTAAAAATTATAAACCGCAAACCGACCAAAAAACTGAAAAATCGAAACCGAGTAAACCGAAATTTTCGGTTCGGCCGATTTTTTCAATTAGGTCGGTATTATGCCCACCCCTAAATCATACATAGACAACTTGGATTGACACCAAATTTTTCATACAAGTCATAAATTACCATATGGAACTCTTCCCAGGCTAGGAATTCCAAAAGGACCCCATTAACACCAAAGTCTACTCCAAACCAAATTTAAAGAACTAGAAAACATTCAACGAACCAACTTTCGACATTAAGCGCCGAAAACGCTCCCGATCACCCGAAACCTGATCCGGACACACGTCCAAGTCCAAAATCATTATACGCACCTATTGGAACAATCAAATCCTGGTTCCGAGGTCGTTTAATCAAAATGTTGACTCAAGTCAAACTTGGCCATCTTAGGCCACTATTAAGGAACTATGTGTTCCGATTTCAACCCCAACCCTTCCAAACCCAAATCAACCATCCTCGTGAGTCATAAAATAGTAAAAGCATATACGGGGAGTCTTAATTAGGGGAAGGGGGACCTAGAAATCAAAACGACCGGTCTGGTCGTTACAGTTGGTTTGATTTTGGGGAAGTTTTGGATTGAATTGAGAAACTTAGTTCCAAGGATGGAAGCTTAAGTTGTACGAGTCGATCGGAGTTTGACTTTTGTGTTGACGACCCCGGCTCTCATATTAAGCAGCCTGTCTATGCAATAGTCAATAAAATCGTGGGGTTCCTCATACCGCACACCGCCAAAGGCAGGAGGACGTAGTCTGGTCCATCTATCCAAAATCTATGCGGCTCGGCGGTCGCATCTGGTCTAGGTTGTGATACAGTCGCTGCAACTAGCTGAGCCCCACCCATAGGTAGTGCACCTGGGGTATGATATATGGCAGTAGGGTGTCCTGGAGCCCCAACCTGATCCTCAATGACAGAATCATCCAGTGATGCGCTGGTGGTACGATGGGAGCAACTCTAGGATGCCCTCGTCCTCTAGCAAGAGCTGGAGCCCTCCCCCGCCCTCTGCCTCGGCCTCTAGCAACCGGGGGAACAGCTCCCCCACCAGCGGGTACATCTTCCCCGCGCCTTCTCACCATCTGTGAGAGGATAAGAGAAAGATACTTAGCACAACATCAACTGCACGATAGGAGATGAAGAAAGAGAAGTTTTCTAACACCCTATAGCCTCTCGAAGACACGTACGGAGGTCTCCGCACCGATCCGCAAGCCTCTATTAGGACCGCTCATGACTTCTCAACCTAGCGCTCTGATACCAAGCTTTCATGACCCAATTTCCACTATAGGCCATGATGGCACCCAACTTCACCGCTAGGCAAGCCAACAATGAACTACCTATTTGATTGCTCTTTTTAAATATTTTTAAAGTCTTTGATTTTTATTTAATAAGGAAACAAAGAGTAAGTGAGCGTAATAATGTAAAGCATAAAATAAATGTGAAAGTAAGATAGCGAATTAAATAATCAAAACCATGGGTGTTTACTAGAATTCCCAAAACCCAGTGTCAAAGGTGCACGAGCATCTAGTAGAATATACAAAACTCCCTAAAACTACTGTCTGAAACAGAATAGAGAGAAGATAAACATAACAAGAGAAGGCTTCGGGTGCTGCAGAACAGAGCATGAGAAGCAGCTCATCACTAAGCCTCTGGGTAATGCGGATGCGCGCCTGGACGAACTCCAGATGTACCTGCCTTAGAACCTGCACAATACCTGCAGAAGTGTAGCATGAGTACATAAACTACGTGTACCCAGTAAGTATCTAATCTAACCTCGAAGAAGTAGTGACGAGGGGTCGACATCGACACTAACTAGTGGTCAATATACATAATGTGCGAGAATACTAAATATGCATGAAATACAACAACAATAACGGAATAAGAGGCAAACATTTAAATGATTCTTTAACAAAATAATAAATTATACGCCCCCAAATATACATACTAATCTCAAAAAGTGAAGTCCAACATGGATTTACAAATTCTCAAGTCATGAAGGATATATCGAGTATAATCGGACTCCTAGAGACAACACGCACGAGTAATGCTGAGGTTGTATGGCTCGATCCATAATAAGCATGTACATAAACTACCAAAATTGTACGGCCCGATCCATGGATGCATCCCATATATACATATATATATATGAATATATATATATATTTAGTATTCTCGCACATTATGTATATATGTATATACATATATATATGTATGTATATATATATATATATATATGTATATATATATATATATATATATATACACATATATATATATATGTATATATTGCCGAGGCATTCGGCTCGATCTACAAGAATAGGGAAACTCTTCGGATTACGAATTATGTATTTATAACTCAGAGGTAAGCCCATGAAAGATTATAAATTTCCATTAATAATTAAACATTCCGCCAAATCTCTAAGTAATGAATCTCGATTTAATATAATCTTTAACCTTATTTTTACTTATTAGTACAAGCAATTAAACTAACAAGTTGAGTTTACATAGTGCATGTAATAGTATAATAAAGGCCTACGTCACCCATACATAACATGAATTTTAGCTACGCATGGACTCTCATGACTGTATGAGTACGTAGTACCCACAATTAGTATCAAATAATAATTTAAACACCTATTGGGTTAATTCCCTCTTACAAGGTTAGGCAAGAGACTTAACTAGTTTCCAAGTTCACCTTCTGGCCTACAAATCACTCTAAAAGCCTCAAGCCAGTGCCAAACAATCTGAAACTAGCCAAAGATTGTACAAACTAATCAATAATTGCTCAAAGGTTCATAATTTAACTATTAGAGTAATTATCCAACCCAATTTGGAAGGTCCTAAAATTTAACCCCTGGACCCCGTGCCTGGATTCTGGAAATTTTTGTAATTAATTGTTACACGTAACCTCACGAACATAAATATATGATTTCTACTCAATTTCATAACCATTTTCATGGTCTAATCCCATTTTCATCAAAATCTAGATTTTGCAACAAACTCCTAAAATTTTCACATTTTACATGTTAAAATCTACCTATAATATATGTATTTAACTTACATTGTATAGAAATCACTTACATTCAATAGCTAAGCAAAAAATCCTCTCGAAGAATCTCTAGAATCGGCCAACAAATGTGAGAAATGAACAAAATGGCCAAATTCCCGATTTTAATAAAGTCACTACCCAGCTGACCCTTCTTAGCGTTTGCGAAAAGGGCCTCGCGATCGCGAAGTCAAAGCCTGCCCAGCCCCTGAAAACCTCTATCGCGAATGCGACAGGGTCCTCGCAATTATGAAGGTTAGACCAGCCCAAGCATCGCGAACGCAACCCACCCTTCCCGAACGTGGCCCACCCTTCGCATATGCCCCACAAACCCCTGCGCCCTAACTCTTCTACACGAACGCGATGTGTCCAACCCGAATGCGAAGGCCATGGGTCCTGAAGCTTCACGAACGCGACCTTTGATCGCGTAGGGTAAAATTGGCCAGCCACCAACCCCCGTGTTCAGGAAGAAGGAAACCAGAACCAGTACGCCAGCAGTTTTGGACTTAGCTCTAGGTGGTCCGAAACACACCCGAGCCACCCGGGACCCCGTCCAACAGCACCAACAAGTCCATAAACATAATTTGTCCTGCTTGAATCCTCGGAATGCATAAAATAACGTCGAAAATAAGAATCGCACCCTAAAACTAAATTGAATCAACTTATGAACTTCAAGCCTTTCAACTTACTTGGAACGCATTGAATCATACTTAGACAACTTGGATGGACACCAAATTTTGCGTACAAGTCATAAATTACCATACGAAACTATTCCCAGGCTAGGAATACCAAAAGGACCTTATTAAAACCAAAGTCTACTCCAAACTAAATTTAAAGAATTAGAAAACCTTTAATTAAACAACTTTCGACATTAAGCGCCGGAAACGCTCCCGATCATCCAAAACATGATCCGGTCACACGTCTAAGTCCAAAATTAACATACACACCTTTTGGAGCAATCAAATCCTAGTTCCGAGGTCGTTTAATCAAAATGTTGACTCAAGTCAAACTTGGCCATCTTAGGCCACTATTAAGGAACTAAGTGTTCCGATTTCAACTCAAACCCTTCCAAACCCAAATCAACCATCCCCGCAAGTCATAAAATAGTAAAAGCATATACGGGGAGTCTTAATTAGGGGAAGGGGGACCTAGAAATCAAAACGACCACGGGTCATTACAATTGGTTTGATTTTGGGGAAGTTTTGGATTGAATTGGGACACTTAGTTCCAAGGATGGAAGCTTAAGTTATACGAGTCGATCGAAGTTTGACTTTTGCGTTGACGACCCCGGCTCTCATATTAAGCAGCCTGTCTATGCAACAGTCAATAAAATAGTGGGGTTCCTCATGCCGCTCACCGCCAAAGGTAGGAGGATGTTGTCTAGTCTATCTATCCAACAGCTATGTGGCTCGGCGGTCGCATCTGGTCTAGGTTGTGGTGCAGCCGCTGCAACTGGCTAAGCCCCACCCATAGGTAGTGCACCTGGGGTCTGATATACACGGCAGCAGCGTGCCCTGGAGCCTCAACCTGATCCTCAATGACAGGGTCCTCGACTGGATCCGCTGGTGGTACCACAGAAACAACTCTAGGATGCCCTTGTCCTCTAGCAAGAGCTAGAGCCCTCTCCCGCCCCCTGCCTCAGCCTCTAGCAACCGGGGAAGCCGCTCCTCCACCACCGGGTACATCTGTCGCGCGCGTTCTCACCATCTGTGAGAGGATAAGAGAAAGATACTTAGCAACAACATCAACTGCACGATAGGAGATGAAGAAAGAGAAGTTTCCTAACACCCTATAGCCTCTCGAAGACACGTACGGAGGTCTCCGCACCAATCCGCAAACCTCTATTAGGACCGCTCATGAATTCTGAATCTAGTACTCTGATACCAAGCTTTCATGACCCATTTCCACTATAGGCCATGATGGCACCTAACGTCACCGCTAGGCAAGCCAACGATTAACTACCTATTTGATTGCTCTTTTTAAATATTTTTAAAGTCTTTGATTTTTATTTAATAAGGAAACAAAGAGTAAGTGAGCATAATAATGTAAAGCATAAAATAAATGTGAAATTAATATAGCGAATTAAATAATCAAAACCATGGGTGTCTACTAGAATTCCCAAAACCCGGTGTCACAGGTGCACGAGCATCTAGTAGAATATACAAAACTCCCTAAACTACTGTCCGAAATAGAATAGAGAGAAACGATAAACATAACAAGAGAAGGCTCCGGGTGCTGCAGAACGGAGCATGAGAAGCAGCTCATCACTAAGCCTCTGGGTAATGCGGATGCGCGCCTGGACGAACTCCAGATGTACCTGCCTTAGAACCTGCACAATACCTGCAGAAGTGTAGCGTGAGTATGTTAACTACATGTACCCAGTAAGTATCTAATCTAACCTCGAAGAAGTAGTGACGAGGGGTCGACATCGACACTTATTAGTGGTCAATATACATAATGTGCGAGAATACTAAGCATGCATGAAATACGACAACAATAATGGAATAAGAGGCAACCATTTAAATGATTCTTTAACAAAATAATAAATTATAAGCCCACAAATATCACATACTAATCTCAGAAAGTGAAGTCCAACATGGATTAACCAATTCTCAAGTCATGAAGGATATATCGAGTATAATCGAACTCCTAGCGACAACATGCACGAGTAATGCCGAGGTTGTATGGCCCGATCCATAATAAGCATGCACATACACTACCAAAATTGTTCGGCCCGATCTACAAGAATAGGGAAACTCTTCGGATTACGAATTATGTATTTATAACTCCAAGGTAAGCCCACGAAAGATTATAAATTTCTATCAATAATTAAACATTCCGCCAAATCTCTAAGTAATGAAGCTCGATTTTATATAATCTTTAACCTAATTTTACTTATTAGTACAAGAAATTAAACTAACAAGTTGAGTTCACATAGTGCAAGTAATAGTATAATAAAGGCCTACGTCTACCCAGACATAACATGAATTTTAGCTACGGACTCTCATCACTTTATGCGTATGTAGTACCCACAATTAGTATCACATAATAATTTAAACACCTATGGGGTTAATTTCCTCTTACAAGGTTAGGCAAGAGACTTAACTAGTTTCCAAGTTCACCTTCTGGCCTACAAGTCACTCTAAAAGCCTCAAGCCAGTGCCAAACAATCTGAAACTAGCCAAAGATTGTACAAACTAATCAATAATTGCTCAAAGGTTCATAGTTTAACTATTAGAGTAATTATCCAACCCAATTTGGAAGGTCCTAAACTTTAACCCCTGGACCCCGTGCCTGGATTCTGGAAATGTTTGTAATTAATTGTTACCCGTAACCTCACGAACATAAATATATGATTTCTACTCAATTTCATAATCATTTTCGTGGTCTAATCCCATTTTCATCAAAATCTAGATTTTTCAACAAACTCCTAAAGTTTTCACATTTTACATGTTAAAATGTACCTATAATATATGTATTTAACTTACATTGTATAAAAATCATTTATCTTCAATAGCTAGGTAAAAACCCCTTTCCAAGAAGCTCTAGAATTGGCCAACAAATGTGAGAAATGAACAAAATGGCCAAATTCTCAATTTTAATAAAGTCACTACCCAGCTGACCCTTCTTAGCGATCACGAAAAGGGCCTCGCGATCGCAAAGTCAAGGCCTGCCCAGGCCCTGAAAACCTTCATCACGAACGTGACAGGGTCCTCGCAATCATGAAGGTTAGACCAGCCCAAGCATCGCGAACGCGACCCACCCTTCACGAAAGCGGGGCCCACCCTTCACGAACGGGAAAGGCAATGACCCACAGACCCTGGCACCCTAACTCTTCTGCGCAAACGCGACGTGGCCAACCCGAATGCGATGCCCACGGGTCCTGAATCTTTACAAACGCGAACTTTTGATCGCGTAGGGTAAAATTTCCCAACACCCAACCCCCGCGTTCGCGAAGAAGGAAACCAGAACCAGCATGCGAGCAGTTTTGGACTTAGCTCTGGGCAGTCCGAAACACACTCGAGCCACCAGGGTCCCCGTCCAACAGCACCAACAAGTCCATAAATATAATTCGCCCTTCTCGAACCCCTAGAATGCATAAAACAACATTGAAACAAAGAATCGCACCCCAAAACTAAATTGAATCAATTTATTAACTTCAAGCCTTTCAACTTACTCCGAACGCATCGAATCATACTTAGACAACTCGGATTGACACCAAATTTTTTGTACAAGTTATAAATTACCATACGGAATTATTCTCAGGCTAGGAATTCCAAATGGACCTTGTTAACACCAAAGTCTACTCCAAACTAAATTTAAAAAACTAAAAAACCTTCAATGAACCAACTTTCAACATTAAGCACTGAAAACGCTCCAGATCACTCGAATCCCAATCCGAACACATGTCCAAGTACAAAATCATCATATGCACCTATTGGAACAATTAAATCCCGGTTCTGAGGTCGTTTAATCAAAATGTTCACTCAAGTCAAACTTGGCCATCTTAGCCACTATTAAGAAACTAAGTGTTCTGATTTTAACACGAACCCTTCCAAACCCAAATAAATCATCCCCGTGAGTCATAAAATAGTAAAAGCATATACGAGGAGTCTTAATTAGGGGAAGGAGGACCTAAAAATCAAAACGACCGGTCGGGTCGCTACAGTTGGTTTGATTTTGGGGAAGTTTTGGATTGAATTGGGACACTTAGTTCCAAGCTTGGAAGCTTAAGTTGCTAGAGTTGATCGGAGTTTGACTTTTATATCGACAACCCCATAATGGTATTTTGATGGTTTTGATGGGTCTGTATGGTGACTTTTGACTTAGGCTTATGTCTGTATTTGGATTGGGAGGTTCTTAGGTTGTTTTGGCTTAAATTGAAGAAAGTTGGAAACGTGAAGGTTTGGAAGGTTCATAGGTTTGACGGAGAGCTGTCTTTGATGATATTGGATTCATATTGTGGTTTCGGGAGTTGGAATGGTTTCGTTTTTCCTTTTGGAACTTATATACAAAACTTGAGGTCATTCTGAGTTGATTAGACGTGGTTCAGCATAAGGTTTGGAAAGTTGGAAGTGGATTAGTTCCTTAGACTTGAGTTGAGGTGTGAATCATGATTTTGATGTTAGTTTGTATGGTTTGAGGCCTCTAGTAGGTCCATGTTATGTTTTGGGATTGGTTGGTATGATTAAACGGGGTCCCGAGGGCCTCGGGTGTGTTTCGGGTGGGTTCGGACCATTTCCTCTTATTTTGGATCAGTTGTCTTCTAGTGGTCCGGTGTTCATCGTGATCGCGGGAGGGCTACCGCGATCTTGGAGTCTGTTTTGATGGAAAGTGAAGTTTTCTCATCGCGTTCACGATGGGTTAGTCGCGTTCGCGGAGCATGGGGGCAGTGGCCCAAACATTAGCGTCCTAGACATCGCGTTCACTTAGAAAGGAAGGCTAGCTGGGTTCATCAGGCTTTTAGCCTTCACATTCGCGTGTCAGGGACAGCGTTCGCTTAGGCTCAGAAGTGGTAGTCATCACATTCGCAACAAGGTCCTCGTGTTCGCGTAGAAGGGGCAGCAGCTAGGCAAGAGCTTGGCATTCACAATCGCGAAGTAGGTCTCGCAATCGCAAAGGATATCACTGGGCAGATACTTAAGAATTCTATTTCGAGGGTTTGACTTATTCTATCATATTTTGAGATTGCGAGCTCGAATTTGATTTTTGTTGAGGGGATTTTTACGATTTCATTTGGGGTAAGTATTTTTGACTCGGAATTCGTTATTATACATGATTCCAACCTTTGATTTGTGCATTTGAATGATGAATCTAAGTGAAGAAATTAGGAATTTTGGCAACACTTTTCTAATAATGAATAATGAGGATTTGAACCCCTATTTAGAGTCAGAAATGGATGAAACTTGTATGGTTGGACTCATATTCGAATGGGTGATCGGAATTTATGACTTTTATCGGGTTCAGAGGTGTGGGCCCAGTGTTGACTCTTTGGTTGACTTTGTGTATTTGTATCAAGATCATAACTTTCTTATTTGGGGTTATTTCATATGGCTTTTATTGATACTATTAAGTTCTTTTGGATAGATTCGAGCCGTACAATGGTTGATTCACATGGAAAGGGATTTTTATATATTGATTTGGCTTGTTTGAGGTAAGTATCTTACCATACTTGATTGAGAAACTAGTTGCCTAAGTTATTTGTGATTGGCTACGTGATATAGGTGGCACACATGTAAGGGGTTGAGCCCATGTGCGTATACATGGGTATATTCATGCTCGGGTAATGTCTATGCAGTGATATGCCTTGAATTAATTGCTAAGCTTTATGTGATATGTTCCTTATGTTTGTACCCCTTTGTGAGCTATTTGAACCATTTTTAAGGTTACATATAGGTTAATCTCCTTATTTAACATGATAATTGTTACTTTCGTGATGTAATTGCCTAATTTGAGTTGTGGTAGCACACTTAGCACATATGAAATTTGATATATATTGTTCATTTACATGTAATCTTGTAAATCTGTTTTCTATGTGATACAGATTGGAGTGGTAGCACGTGAGTTGTCCGTACGGTTGAGTTATGATAGCACGTGAGTTGTCCGTGCGATTGAGTTATGATAACATTGTCCGTGCGGATGAGATATGATAGTACGTGAGTTGTCCGTGCGGTTGAGATATGATAGCATATGAATTGTTCGTGTGGTTTATATATATGGCACGGGATACAGAGTTTAGCATATTATCTCTTGTGCACCAAGGTGACTTTATCTATGTTTTCTTGATTTAATGCTATTATTGTTGTATACTTGTGAAATTCATGAACTGGGCAGTTTATTAGCGAGTACCATCAATAATTCTTGCTTTTATTACCTCGCCAAGGTTAGTTATGATAATTGCTGAGTACATGGGGTCGGTTGTACTCATACTGCACTCTGCACTTAATTGTGCAGATCCAGGTGTTGGACCGAGCCATGAGTTGCTGTGATCGTTGTTGTGAGTTGCCGAGACGAGGTAGAGCTGCATTTCAACCGCACTCTTTGGCATCTCTTTTTATTTCAGTTACTATTGCTTTTATTTAGACAATATTTTTATTTTATATTTCCAAACTCTTACTTCTATTTTAGAGCTGATGACTCTGTATTATCAGTTCTGGGGGATTTTAAGGATTGATGCGGTTATCAATGTCATTTGGCTTTTAATTTATATTATTTTAATTCTATTATCTTGTTCTGCTAAAATTATGTTCAACTTGCCTTGTTAGGCACCATCACAATCGTTTGGTGGTTTTGGGTCATGACACCAACCATCTTTCTTTCATTTTCCTGCATTTATTGCAGATATATACAAATCCTATCAACTATCGAGCCTCGAGGTTGATTAATCACGCTAATTCTAGCGGTGAGCCAACTGCCTGCTCCTGTGGTGACTTAGAACTTTCTTATTTATTCTGTCTATTTCTATTTTAAACCTTGGAATGTACTCATATTTTTTTAAATGCTCTTGACTCATATAGGCTTGGACATATTTTTTTATTTCTAAGTATTATACTTGGATATTATCATCGGATTATCTATGTAATTATTTTAATGTGCAATTTTATTCAGTTTGAGTGTGTTTGCTATTTTTAATGGATGGTTTGCTAGGCATTGAGGTTATTAGGTGCTTGTCAATAAGCTCAAAGTTTCGGAGCGTGCCACAATCATTTCTCTCAAACATCATTGATAATGTGAGTATACCAACAATGAAATACTAATCTAAACTAGTGGCTTCACCTAACTTCTGTTGTGCTAGTTGTTTGCTAAATTTGCAGATTTCAAGTGATTGTAAATATTATTTTTTTATTTTACTTATGAAGACGGATTTTTATATATTAAAAATATATTATTTTTTTGTGATTGTTTATCTATTGGAACAAATAACCTCCATCTGCGGAGGAATGATGACCAGCCTATCTTGAAACCCTCTCTTTCCTTTTGTCCTCTGTATGTGTTTCATAGCACTTATTTGTAGTGACCTGATAGGTTGTTTTGAGTACTAGCTCCTTTTTCAATATTTCGAGACCTCTCATAATTTAATTTGATTATATATGACTTGCGTGTGTAGTCCGTGTCAATTTCCGAATAGGTTATGTGTGATAATTCAAAGAAAATGTGATTTATGACTTGAAATAAGGTTTGAATTAACCACGGTCAACGTTTTTAGTAAACGACCTTGGATTGGTATTCTGACGATTCCGATAGTTCGTATGATGTTTTTAGGCTTGTACGGCTATTTGGGTGGGGTCTTGAGTGACCCGAGAGCCTTTAAGCGCATTATGTGAAAGATTGAAAATTTTGGTTTTAAACGTGAAATCCTTGAGTTTTGATGATCGATTCTTGATATTTGATTTTGTTTTGATGATTTGAGGGAGCGAGCAATTTTACATAAAGTTATTACACTTATGTGAGTGTTCGGATTGAATCTCGAGAGGCTCGAGTGAGTTTCGGATGAGTTTTATTTGATTTTGAAACTGCTAGTACAAGTCTGTCTGGTGTTAAGCTGCAGGTCTCGCGTTTGCGAGGGCTTGACCGCAATTGCGTGCCTCGCATTTGCAGTGTCAAGATTGCAAATGGGAAGAGGGAACTGGGGGCTGGGTTTCACTTTTGCAAAGAATCCTTCGCATATGTGAACTGGGTTTGGTCCGTATTTGCGACCATTTTGTCGCTTTTGCGTAGACTGGGATTTTTGGACAGCTTCGCAAATGGTAGTCATGCATCGCATTTGCGATCGATAGGGGCTTCGCAAATGCGAGGTTTATGTCGCACTTGTGACTCCTGAGGGAATGTGGAACTGATTGTATTTGCGATCGGTGGTTTGCATTTGTGGACATCGCAATTGCAAACAAAAGTTTGCAGTTGCGACGTCTACGGTTGGGTAAAAGTGAGAAATTTCGGGACTTAGCTCATATTACACCATTTTTCAACGCTAAACTCCATAGAGGCAATTTTTTAAGAGGGTTTATAACCCAAATTCATGGTAAGCAATTTTAACTAGTTTTCAATAGATTTAATTATTTTTTTCATGAATTTTAGCATCAAATCTATGAATTTTAAAGTACAAATTGGGGTATTTTGGGTAGAATCTAGGAATTTTATAAACTTGATATTTACACCTCGAATTGGGGTTGAATTTTGAAACAGATCATATATCCGGGCTCGGAGGTTAATGGTTAATCGGGATTTAGTCCGAATCTTGGATTTCGACCACGTGGGCCTGGTGGTTAACTTTTGTTGACTTTTTCAATTTAGTTGAAGATTGAACCTTTTTTATTTGTGGGTTATTTTTAAAGCTTGTTTTGGATTGTTTGAATGATATTTGGCTAGATTTGGTTGCCTTGGAGGCTTGTTCTAAAGGAAAAGACATGGTTGATTGTTGATTTGATTCTGGAAAGCGGTACGTGTTATGGTTAACCTTGGCTTGAGAGAATTAGGACTTGATTGGTCTATTTGCTACTTGATTTATGTGTAGCGACTGCGTATATGCAAGTTGAGGAGTGTATATGTACATTGGTTCAGCATGTGAGGCGGGCTACTTAATTGCATGTTTTCATTTATACTATGCTTTCTTTAATTCCGTGTTATTATTCATTCGTGTGCTTTAATTGCTACTTTCTTTTACTTGTCAAATTCATTCTTTTCCTTCGTTACATGCTTCAATTTGCTATATGTTTTCATGTATCCATGCCTTCATTTATTGTCCACATTTACTTGTTTATTGCTCTTATATGTTGTTAGTTACCTGTTTTTACTTGTCTTATGTCTTTACTTGTTTATTCACCTTATTTTTTTCAATTTCACTGTGAATTATTGTATTGGATTGTCTTTGAGCATTTATACATTATGTTCCTTTTTTACGTACATTGTGAGATACGGTGTTAGTTATTTCTAGTATTACTATGATATTTTGGAATCAGGTTGCATGCTGCAACGGATATTGATATGATATTTGGGATCAAGTTGTACACTGCAATGGTATTGTTATTGTATACGGGATCGGGTTGCGCTCCGCAGCGGAGAAGCTATATTGTGACTATTCTTAGCTGTTGGTTCCATTTTAGTGTTGTGTTGTGAAATTGAGCATCGATGAAATTCTGGGTCCCTTTGTTATGTATTTCTTATTCCGGTTTCATGTTAGTTTCTATTCCTCTACTCCATTATTGTTTTCTATTTAGAATCGTACAAGTTTATAGCGAGTGCCCTGTCATAGCCTTGTCACCACTTCGTCGAAGTTAAGCTCAGCACTTACAAAGTACATGGGGTCGGTTGTACTTGTACTACACTTTTACTCTTCTTGTGCAGATCTCAATGTTGGTCCCAGTGATGCATAGAGGAGATAGCTCGGACATGACTTATCAGGAGACTTGAGGTAGAGCTGCACAGCGTTCACTGACCCTAAAGTCCCCTCCTTATCTAATTTACTATTTACTTCATTTCAAACGGTTGTATTTATTTTGGTACTTTTTTGTAGTATTTTTAGCAGCTCATACGATTGCGACACTAGTTTCTAGGGTTAGACTAGACAGCGTGTATGGATCTTATTAGGCTTTTCAAAGTTTCACAGCTTTATCTTCTTATTAATCTGCTTTTAAAATTATTAAAGTACTTAATCATTTAGCAAATGTTGGCTTGCCTAACAAGCATTTGTTAGGCGCCATCATGACCCCGTGGTTGGGATTTTGGGTCATGAATTGGTATCAGAGAACTAGGTTGCCTGGGTCTCACAAGTCATGAGCAAACTTAGCAGAGTCTTGAGGATCGGTATGGAGACGTCTATACGTATCTTCTAGAGGCTACAAGGCCTTAGGAAATTTAATTCTTTCTATATCGTGTGACTTTATTCTATCGTTGAAGTTTGAATCATACTTATCTTAATCTCTCGCAAATGGTGAGAATACGTACGACATCCACGGCTGATCAAGAGCCGGAGCCCCAGGATACAGCCACTACTAAGGGTAGGGACCGGGGCCAAGGTAAAGCTAGAGGTAGTGGCAGAACTCAACCTAGAGAGCACGCAGCACCTGTTGGCGAGCCTCAGATTGAGCAAGATGAGGAGATCCCTGCTCCGACCGCGCCAGTTGGACCAGCTCAGGTCCCTGAGGGGTTCATCGCTACCCTAGTGCTTAAGGATGCCCTAGTCCGCCTAGTTAGTCTTATGGAGAGTAAGGCATAGGCTAGTGGGTTCCCTATGGCACCAGCTATCTCTTAGGGTGGGGGAGGAGCCCAAACTCCTGCTACTCACACTCTAAAGCAGATGGCTCATGATATTAGAACCCAGCAGTTTACATGTTGGGGCAGCTCAGCCCGTTGTTGCTACACAGTCCGGGGAGAGACCCGTAATGTCAGCTGAGGGGCTGAAGAGGTTGGACAAGTTCACTAAGTTGTTTCCGTCTCGCTTTGGTGGTACACCTTCTGAGGACCCCCAGGATTTCTTAGACTATTGCCATGAGATATTAAGCAATATGGGTATAGTGGAGTCCAACGAATTTGACTTCACAGTGTTCCAGCATGTTCACCTCCTCTCATTTGGGCTCGGTTCTCAAAATTATTCTTGGAGAAGTTCATCCTCTTCACTCAGAGAGAGGCTTCGCAGCCAGTTTGAGCGCCTTCAGCAGGGGTAGCATGATCATTACTAAATATGAGTCTGGATTCTTGGATTTATCCTGCCATACAATTATATTGATCTCTATTGAGAGAGAGAGGGCTTGGAGGTTTATAGATGGACATACTTATGGCATCAGGCTACAGATGGCTAGAGAGACCGAGGATGATATTTCTTTTACTTGAGTTGTGGAGATTGCTAGGCTGATTGAGAGGATTCTTGGCCAGGGTAGAGAGGCAACATCTGAGAAGAGGTCTCATCATTTTGGTAGTTTCACTGGTGCCTCGTCTGGAGATAGGGGTTCATTTGATAGAGGTCATCCAATCAAACCGGTTCAGTTAGCGTTACAGGTATCACATAGTGCTTTAGGCAAATGTGGTTCTTATGGGTTTCGTCCTAAGCAGCTAGCATTTAGTGCACCTGCAACTCCCATCAGTGCACCATCAATTTAGAGCTATCATAGTGGTTATCGGACCGACAAGGTCAGTCCCAGATTTAGCAGCCACGTCATTAGAGAGAGTGCTTTGAGTATGAAGATATGGGTCTATTAGGAGGTATTGTCACAGGGTAGCATGCCACAGTAGGGTACTCGTGATATGATTCTGGCACCGGTTGCTCCACCGCTCACTCAGCCAGCTAGAGGGAGGGGTCAAGCAACCCGAGGTGGAGGTTAGACAACTAAAAGTGGAGGCCATTCAGTGAGAGGTTGTCCGAGCGGTAGAGGTCAAATTGGTGGGGGCACAGCCCCGATGCTATGCATTTCCAGCTAGACATGAGGCGAAGTCGTCTAATGTTGTCATTACAAGTATTGCTCTAATCTGTCATAGAGATGCATAAAATTTATTTGACCCAGGTTCTACTTATTTTTATGTGTCATCCTATTTTGCTTCATATTTTGATATGTCTCATGATTCTTTGAGTACTCTTGTTTATGAATCTACATCGGTTAGGGATTTTATTGTGGTGGACTGGGTCTATCATTCTTGTTTGGTCACTATTAGGAGCTATGAGACTAGGATTGACCTTCTGTTACTAAACATGTTGGATTTTGATGTGATTTTTGGCGTGGATTGATTGTCACCATATCATGCTATCTTGGATTGTCATGCCAAGACTGTGACGTTAGCCATGTCGAGGTTGCCTAAGTTGGAGTGGAGAGGGACTCCTAGGCACTCCACGAGCAGGGTGGTTTCATATTTGAAGGATGTGCGTATGGTCGAGAAGGAGTGCTTGGTGTATTTGGCTTATATCCGTGATTCTAGTGCGGAGGTTCCTTCCATGGATTCAGTTCCGGTGGTGTGAGAGTTCCTATAGGTGTTTCCTACAGACTTATCGGGTATGCCAACTGACAAAGATATCGACTTTTGCATTAACTTGGTTCTGGGCACTAAGCCTAACGTATGACTCCAGTTGAGTTGAAAGAATTGAAGGAGCAGTTACAAGATTTGCTTGACAAGAGATTTATCAGACGTAGTGTCTCGCCTTGTGGTGCACTAGTGCTATTTGTGAAGAAGAAGAAGAAGAAGAAGAAGAAGAAGAAGAAGAAGAAGGACGGATCGATAAGGATGTGCATAGATTATCGGAAGTTGAACAAGGTCACCATCAAGAACAAGTATCTGTCATCGAGGATTGATGACTTATTTTACCAGCTTCAGGGTGCCAAGGTGTTTTCAAAGATTTATTTGAGGTCGAGCTACCATCAGGTGAAGATTAAGGCATTGGATGTCCTAAGACATCTTTTCGGGTTCGTTATGGTCATTACAAGTTCTTGGTGATTTCATTTGGCTTGACTAATGCCCCAGCAACCATTATGGATTTGATGAACTGGGTATTCAAGCCTTATCTAGATTCCTTCATGATCGTCTTCGTTGATGATATTTTGATTTACTCCCGCAGTCGAGAGGAGCATGAGCAGCTCCAACAGATCGTACTCCAGACTCTAAAGGATCACCAGTTATATGCTAAGCTTTCGAAGTGTGAGCTCTGGTTAGACTTGATTGCCTTTATGGACCATGTTGTGTCATCCGAGGGTATTAAGGCCAATCCTGAGAAGATTGAGGCAGTTCAAAACTAGCCTAGACCTACTTCAGCTACAGAGATTCAGAGCTTCTTAGATTAGGCGGGTTATTACCGCTGGTTCATGAGGGAGTTTTCATCTATCTCAGCCCTATTGACCAAGTTGACCTAGAGGGGTGCTCTTTTCAGATGGTCCGACGAGTGTGAGGTGAGCTTTCAAAAGCTCAAGACTACATTGACTATAGCTCTAATATTGGTATTGCCTACAGATTCGGGATCTTACACTGTATATTGTGATGCGTCACGTATTGGGCTTGGAGTGATATTGATGCAGGACAGTAGGGAGATTGTCTGCGCATCTTATCAGTTCAAGGTTCATGAGAAGAATTACCATGTGCATGATTTGGAGTTGGCAGCCATTGTTCATGTGCTGATGATTTGGAGGCACTATCTGCATGGTGTTCCATGTGAGGTCATATCGACCATCAAAGTCTCCGGCACCTACTCAAGTAGGACCTTAATTTGCGGCAATGGAGATGGTTAGATTTACTAAAGGAATATAATATCATCTGGAAAAGGCCAATGTAGTGGTGATGCATTGAGTAGGAAGGTTGAGAGCATAGGCAGTTTGGCATATTTACCGGCAGTGAAGAGGCCATTAGCCATGGATGTTCAGGCTTTAGCCAATCGGTTCATGAGGTTGGATGTCTAGGAGCCTAGCTGAGTTCCACAAGCATCATCGTTGGAGTGCATCAAGGCTCGCCAGTTTGATGATCCTCCACTTGTTGGTATTGAAAGACATGGTGCAGGGGGGTGTTGACTTAGAGATTGGAGATACCGGAGTGGAAGTGGGAGCGTATCACTATGGATTTTGTGTTAGTCTTACCATGTACCTTGATGAAATATGACGCAGTTTGGGTTATTGTGGACTGGTCGACTAAGTTTGCATACTTTATTCCGGTAATGACATCCTATTCTTCAGAACGGTTGGCTCAAATTTACATCCGGGAGATTGTCCGCCTGCACGGCATGCCAATTTCTATCATTTCTGATAGGGGCACGCAGTTCACATTGCATTTTTGGAGAGCCGTGCAGTATGAGTTGGACACGTGGGTCGAGCTGTATCGTGTTTTATCCTCAGACAGACAGACAGTCCGAGTGCACTATTTAGATTTTGGTGGACATGTTACAGACATGCTCTATGGACTTCGGGGGTCAATAGGACCAATTTTTACTTCTGGCGAAGTTTGCCTACAACAACAGCTATCAGTCGAGCATCCAGATGACTCCGTACGAGTCTTTATATGGGAGGTGATGTTGTTTGTCGCCTATTGGTTTGAGCCCAGTTAGGCTAGATTGTTTGATTTGGTCTGTGATGCTTTGGAAAAGGTTAAGGTGATTCAGGAGCGACTTCGTACAGCTCAGTCCAGGCAAAAGAGTTATGCAGACCGGAAGGTTCGAGATGTGGCTTATATGGAAGGCGAGAAGGTTCTCTCCAAGTGTTGCCCCTATGAAGGGTGTGATGTGGTTTGGGAAGAAGGGCAAGTTGAGCCCGAGGTTAATTGGCCTATTTGATATTTCAAAGATAGTTGGGGAGGTTGCTAATAGACTTGCATTGCCTCCTAGCCCCGCAAGGGTACATCCAATATTTCACATTTCCATGCTTTGGAAGTACCATGAGGATAGGTCACATGTTTTGGACTTCAACACGATGCATCTTGATGAGAATTTGTCCTATGCGGAAGAGCAGGTGTCTATTCTAGACCGGTAGGTTCGGAAGCTCATATCTAAAGTTTTCTTTTATTCTAGACCGGTAGGTTCGGAAGCTCATATCTAAAAGTTTTCTTTCTGTGAAAGTACAATGGAGAAGTCAGTTGATTGAGGAGGCTATGTGGGAGATAGAGCCCTATATAAAGAGTAGATACCCACATATTTTTACCAAGTCCAGGTGCATTTCTATGTTCGTATGAGGACGAACGTTTCTTTTTGAGGTGAAGAATGTGACGATCCGATAGGTCATTTTGAGTACTAGCTCCTTTTTCCATATTTCGAGACCTCTCGTAGCATAATTTGGTGATTTATGACTTGTGTTCTTTGTGCGTGTTGATTTTCAAATAGATTATGTGTGAAAATTCAAAGAAAATATGATTTTTAACTTAAAGTGAGGTTTGAGATGACCACTGTCAACATTTTTGGTAAACGACCACGGATCAGTATTTTGACAATTCTTGTAGGTTCATATGCTGTATTTGGATTTCTACGCCTGTTTGGTTGGGGTCCCGAGTGACCCGGGGGCGTTTTGGCGCATTATGTGATAGATTGGAAAAATTGGTTTTAAACCTGAAATCCTTGAGTTCTGATGATTGATTCTTGATATTTGATGTTGTTTTGATGATATGAGTGAGCGAGCGAGTCTATATGATGTTATTACAATTATGTGAGTGTTCAAATTGGAGACCGAAGGGCTCGGTGAATTTCAGATAAGTTTTTGTTTATTTTGGAACTGCTGGTGCAAGTCTATTGATGGTCTTAAGTTGCATGTCTCACATTTGCGAGGGCCTGAGCGCAATTGTGAGTCTTGCATTTGCGGTGTCAAGCTCGCAAATGTGAAGAGGGAACTGGAGGATGGATTTCGCTTGGCGAAGAATCCTTCGCATTTGTGGACTGGTGCGTTCTGCATTTTCGACCATCTTATCACTATTGCGAAGACTGGGATTTTTGGACAGCTTCGCAAAAGCGCAGAATGCATCGCATTTGCTATGGATGGAGGCTTCGCAAAATGTTAGATTTATTTTGCATTAACGACTTCTGAGAGACTGTGGCACTGATTGCATTTGAGATCAGTAGTATTTGCGGACACCACAATTGCGAACAAGAGTTCATAATTGTGACGTCTGCAATTGGGTAAAAGTGAAAAATTTTGGGGCTTAGCTCATTTTACACTATTTTTGGGGATGATCCAAAAACGAAAGTTGTAGATCATTGAGTCTAGTTTCCAGAAAATCAAATTGTTCATATTTGGTTAATTGTACAGAAAGTTATGTCAATTTACTAAATACTGGTAGTGTTGTTACTGCAGGAGTGCGGCAGCACAATTTGGATTGTGGCCGCAGAACTTGGAAGTGTGGACCATATAAAAAAAAATGTGGTCAGCACTATGGGAGATCAGATCTTGTAATATATAAACGGGATTTTTTGGACTTTTATTTCATTCTTCACCACTTTAGAGACTTGGCAGCTCAAGTTAGAATGTTTTCAATCTAGACCTTCATCTACAAGCTTGGGGTAAGTGATTCTAACATATATCTATGAGATTTACATGGATCCATCACTAGATTTAACATCAAACATGGGAATTAAAAAGAAAAATTGGGGGGTTTTGTCTGAACTTTTTCTAAAGTGAATAATTATTTGAAAATCGATTTGGAATCGTAATTGGATGATTTTGGTATGGTCGGACTCGTACCGGAATGGTGTTCGAGTTTAGTGAGTTTTGTCGGGTTCTGAGGTGCGGGGCCGAGGTTGGCTTTTGGAGTTAACTTTTTAGTTTTTATTAAAGATCAAAGCTTTATTATCCAGAATTATTTTCTATGGTTTTTATTTGTGATATTAAGTTATTTTGGCTAAATTTGAGCCGTCGGAAGATTGTTTCACACGAGAAGGTCATTTTAGAGTATTGATTTGGCTTCTTGAGGTAGGTGTCTTACCTAAGTTTGTGGGGGGGAGGGGGGGAAATTAGGATTGGTGTTGTTTTTGCGTTAATTGTGGTACATGAAGGTCGTGTGCGCAAAGTGATGAGTGGGTACACAAGCTACATAAGGTAATTGACCGGTTAGAGTTATAATTAATTTTTATCATGCCTTTAATTGAATTGTCATAACATGTTATGTTCATCGTTGTTAATCTATTCTTGTGATTTACTTAAAAATTGTAAATACTTGGCTCATCTCTTACTTGTTATTTGTCTTTACATGCTTAACTGAAGTCATTGTTCTCCTTCCTTGTTAACTATTTAATTGTTGAGTTACCTTACTTGAAGTTGTTATTTCTTGTAATATCTTATTATTGAATTATGATGTTGAAGTTATAAAGGCCGTGACTCACCTTGAGGGAAGGTTGTAAATTACTGAAATACCATTCTTGTTGAGAGATTCACTTTCGGTTAGTATTGTTGAGACTCTTGTACATATTGTGGTTGAACCATGGCCATTTATTGTGTAAACATTATTGTTGTTGACTTCTTTGGCAAGTTGTTGTTTGGGCACTTGAGGTGCGATTTGTGATATGTTGTGATATTAATACTCATGCGGTGGTATAAGGATAGGGGTTGATACGCATGTTGTGAGATAAGGTGGCTTGATACGCGTGTTGCTAGTAGGGGAACTACTTAAAGCCACGCGGTATGATAAGGTGGGATAAAACAGGGGTAGCTATTTCAGAAAAATGATTTTCAAAACTGAATAAGGCTCCCGCTGTGATATAAGGAAAGATTGTGATTTGATTTGTGAAAATGAGACTTCGAGGTGGTACCTCGGTAGTGATTCTTGTTGATACCTTTCATTTCCATCACTTGTGTTTTTTTGGCTTGCATCGTTTCCTTGGCATTCTTATTATGTGTTTTCTTCCGTGATGTCTTAATTGCCTTAATTTTAGTGTAGCTATTCTTGTTATATTTCTTCATTGTATCATTTCCATTGTTTCCATTATTATACTATGCTTTACCTGTTCAGTTTCTTTATTTATTCCGGTTGGTGTCTTGATCAGACCTCGTCACTACTCTACCGAGGTTAGCTTGATACTTACTGGGTACCGTTGTGGTGTACTCATACTACGATTATGCACATCTTTTTGTGCAGAGCCATGTACTTCATACCAATCTAGGCATAAGTAAGTCGAGCTTGGATCGAAGACTTCAAGGTATGCCTGCCGGCGTTCACAAGCCTCGGAGTCACCCTCTCTCTAGTTTTTATTTCATTCTCCTTTTATAGATTCTGTTGTATAGGATGTTTCATGATACTCGTGTAGAGCTTATGACTCGGTATCACCAGATTTTGGCTATTATGTTCAGTTGTATTGCGGAGTCCTTTTATGATAGATATTGGTTTAAATTGGAAGTTTTATTACTGTTTCTGTTAAATTCTTCATGTATGTTACGCTTACCTAGTCTTAGAGATTAGGTGCCCATCACGACATCTTACGGAGGAAGATTGAGATCGTGACACCATGCCTTCATTTATTGTCCATCTTTACTTGCTTTTGCTCTTATCTGCTATTGGTTAGCTGCTTTTACTTGTCTTATGTCTTTACTTGTTTCTATTTCACAGTGAATTGTTGTATTGGATTGTCTTCGAGCATTTATATGTTTTGGTTCCCTTTTACGTGCATTGCGAGATACATTATAGTTGTTTATAGTATTATTATGACATTTGTGATCAGCGTGCACGCCACAACGGATATTGATATGATATTTGGGATCGGGTTGCAAGCCGCAACGGTGTTGTTGTTATATATGGAATCGGGTTGCACACTGCAATGGTAGTGTGTGTCTATATATATACATACATATATATATATATATATATATATATATATATGAAGAGTGTGTGTGTGTGGATCGGGTTACGCGCCGCAACAAAGAAGTTATATTATGACTATTCTTAGTTGTTGGTTCCGTTTCAGTGTTGTGTTGTGAAATTGAGCATAGATGATATTTTTGGGGTCCTTTATTGTGTATTTCTTTTTCTAGATTCATGTTAATTGCTATTCCTCTACTGCATTATTATTTTTTATTTAGACTTGTACTAGTTTATAGTGAGTGCCATGCTATAGCCTCGTTATACTTCGTCGAGGTTAGGCTCGGCACTTACACAGTACATGAGGTCGGCTTTACTCATACTACACTTCTGCACTTCTTGTGCAGATCCCGGTGTTGGTCCCCCAGAGCATAGAGGAGATAGCTCACACCCAGCATATCAGGAGACTTGAGGTAGAGTTGTACAGCATTCGCAGACCCTTAAGTCCCCTCTCTATCTACTTTACTGTTTACTTTGTTTCAAACAGTTGGATTTATTTCGGATCTTGTTTGTAGTATTTTAGCAGCTCATGTGCTTGTGACACCAGTTTCTAGGGTTAGACTAGACAGCGTGTATGGATCTTATTATATTTTTCAAAGTTTCACAGCTTAATCTTCTTATTAATCTACTTTTAAAATTGTTAAGGTGATTAATCGTTTAGAAAATGTTGGCGTGACTAGCAAGCGCTTGTTAGGTGCGATCACGGCCCATGATTGGAATTTTGAGTCGTGACATTATTAAACGTCTTATAATATCCACGAGATATTATAACCGAATTACAAAAGCCGGTTTAGCTGAATTATTAGTTTGCTTGGAGGTGCATACCGAGTCCTCTAGTTGCCTATATCGACACCTAAATGTTAGTTATTTAACTAATATATTTTTTTGAATGAACTTTCCACTTTGACTCAACAGAAAAAAAAAAATTGGGGCTAAGTTGCTGGGGAAAGTGTTGGGCGAAGATTTAGCTCAAAATTGAAAGGATTAAAATGATTCAAATGATATAGAGATAATTTTTGAGCTAAGCTAAATTAATTTTTACGAGTAAGAAATAGTCATTGATGAATCAGATCACTTGACAATATTAGTTGTACTTATAAATTGACCTGATACTTGCCGAGCAGATGTAGTAGAACTAAGTCCCTCTATATATTGTTGATCAGGAGCTGCAACCAATGGAATGCAAGTAGAATTCTTCAGCAACTCTATTTATGAAAGGTTTGATTTTGTAGGCTAGAAGTATAGTCACGGCCGAAATTTCAATCGCGGGCCGTGATGACGCCTAACGTTCACTTGGTAGGCAAGCCAACATTAGCTACACATTAATTATTTAGAAATTTTAGAAGCAGGTAAATAAGAAATAAAAAAAATTGTACAACTTCAAAATAGATATAATAAATCCTAATATGCCATCTAATCAACTCCTGGTATCTGGTGTCACAAGTGCATATGCTACTAAAACATAATACTACAACCAAGGTTGAAATAAAATATATCTGTCTGAATAAAATAACAGCGGAAGAAATAAAAAGGGGACTTTAGGGTCTGCGAACGTTGTGCAGCTCTACCTCAAGTCTCCGTATAAGAATTCCGAGCGAGCCTCCACTAACCGCTGCTAAGACCAACATCCGAATCTGCACAAAAAGTGCAGAAGTGTAGTATGAATACAACACAACCCCATGTACTCCTTAAGTACCGAACCTAACCTCGGCGAAGTATTGACGAGGCTATAACAAGGCACTCACTATAAACATGTGCGAGCATAAATGAAATAATAGCATAAAAAGGAAAAACAAGAATTTACATAAAAACTGGAACAGTAAATACATAACAGAGAGCCCCAGAATAACAGCTATGGTCAACTTCTCAAAACAACACAAATACGGAACCAACAATTAAAAACAGGCAACATGTCTTATCTGTTGCGGCGCACAACCTGATCCACAAATATATACAAATACCGTTGCGGCGTGAAATCCGATCCCAAACAGTAATGCAAATATACGTTGTAGCGTGCAACCCGATCCCACACAATAATACCAATATTCGTTGCAGCATGCAATCCGATCCCACACAATAACACCAATATCCGTTGCGACGCACAATCCAATCCCAAATAATATAAAACAAGTCTACAAACTACAACCAACTACGGCATACCTCACAATAAAACTCAATAAGGGAATTACATAATTAAAGACAAAAAGCGGATAAAAGTAGCTACTAACTACACACAGTCATAAAGCCAGTAAAGGCATTCAATAAATAACGGTACGGATACATGAAAACATTTATCAAATTAAGCATGTAACGAAATAAAAGCATGAATTTCAAAATTTAGGGCAAGTAACAATTAAACTAGTTAATAAGTAATAACATGGATTAATTGAAGA
Source organism: Nicotiana obtusifolia (assembly GCA_002018475.1). Classification (NCBI taxonomy): domain Eukaryota; kingdom Viridiplantae; phylum Streptophyta; class Magnoliopsida; order Solanales; family Solanaceae; genus Nicotiana; species Nicotiana obtusifolia. The sequence continues at coordinate 15,725 of MCJB01043764.1, read as the reverse complement.
CATTAAATAATTGAAGGCAACAAATAAATATTCCTACCTGCATGCTTAACCCATGACTACGTATGTACATTTGTCACCTTGCATATACGTCGTCCCCACACATAAATCAAGTAGCAAATAGATAAATCAGTTCTAATTCTCACAAGTCGAGGTTAACCACGACACTTACCTCTTCCCGCAACCAAATCAATGATCAACCATGGCTTTCCCTTTAGAACAAACCTCCAAACCAATAAGTCTAGCCAAATATAGTTCAAACAATTCAAAATAAACTTTAGAAACTACCCACGAGTGAAAAAGATTTAATTTTTAATGAAATTGAAAACGTTTACAAAAGTCAACTCCGAGCCCACTTGGACAAAATCCAAGATTCGGACCAAAATCCGATTAATTATTCACCTTCGATCCCAGTTACGTGATTTGTTTCGAAATACGACCTCAATTTGAGGTCTAAATTTTAATTTTATAAAATTTCTAAATTCTACCCAAAATTCCTAATTTCTACCATGAAATTCATAGATTTAAGGTTAAAAATCAATGAGTGTTTATGATAATACATCAACACTAGTTAAAAAAGTACTAACCACTGAAGTTGGGATGAAAATCTTCCCAAAAATCTCTCTAGTCCGAGATCTAGCTTTCAAAAATAGTGAAGAATGATAAAATCCCGAATTCAACTTTCATTTAACTCAGCGTCAGTTTTTTGATATTTGGCTTTAAATTATATATATTTATATGCATATTGCCTCGCATTTTACTTATGTTTCGTGGATTTTGTATGTGTAATGTAATAATTTCTAATTTGTGATATTTTTCTGTGTAGGAGTCACCCGGAGGTAATGTGGGACGAAAGTGCAAGATTTGAAGCAAAAAAGAGAACAAAATGATCTGAGGCACAAATTACAGACTTGAAATTTTTGGCCAACAGGCCAGCGCCAAGGCTAGCGCGACGTGCTACCTTGGACACTGGGTGACGAGATTTTTTTTGCACTTCGCTGCGAACAAGGTTTTTCGGCCCTACACACCCCCAACTCGTATATAAAGAAGTCTGAACATATTTTTGGGAGGAAACACGTCACTTTGGAGGGGAGAACGAAAATCACGCTTGGGAGGAGGCTTCTAACTAGTTTTTCTTCTCTTCTCTTCCGTTAACTTTATATTTCATAAGTTCTAGAGTTGTGGGCGCTACATGAACATTGTAATTTGAAGCTTGAATTGTTCTTGTTATTTTATCATATTAGTTTATTTATTTAAGCTTAATTATTTGATTGTTTGATCACCAATTGAATACTATCTATGAATCTAGGATTGAACTCGGGAGAGGGAATTCTAGATTGCATATAAGAATGAGTAGAACAAGATCTTGAACCTGAATTACTGAAAACGAATTTGCGGTTAGGATTAGGATATACCTAATCGTCTTGCTTGATTAGTGTACAGTAATTATTAATGTGTTCTTGTTAATCCTAATTCCATAGGAATATAGGCATTAGGTTAGCTTGAATAGGTGAGCAGTACCTCGAGAGAATACTACGAGTAATATTAACCCTGTCAATTAATAAACCGGATAAATTAATTAGATAATTTAAGTGAAAAATTCAACAGGATTGTTAGCTAACCCATAGCTATGGAATATTTTCTCCCATTGAATTCGTCTCTAAGCTTGCCGATTTATTTTCTGTAATCGCTTAGTTCGCTACTCTAGATAAGCTTTAGTTAAATATCATACTTTAGAAAATTGCTTGAATAAATTAATTGTCTTAGTTTAATTTAGTAAATAGTTAATCACAAGTCCCTGTGGGTACGATATCTGGACTTACAATCCTATATTGCTTGTACGACCATGTATACTTGCGTGTGCGTTTGGAAGCAACAAGTTTTTGGCACCATTTCCAGGGACTTAAAAATCAACTATTTTACTAGATTAGATTTTTACTTTTTATCTATTCAAGTTTTTTATTTTAGTTTAGAGTAGCTAGCATTACATTTTTTTACATGGCATCTTTGAACGAAAAGTGGTGGAATGGTAAATATTCTTATTTTTGTGATCCTTCTCTATATTGTAAAGGACTCCACTTATGGTAACAATGTAAAAATATTTTCAGGACCGAGTCTTGTGCACCATCTCAATCCTGTACTATTTATGGTGGCAATTGGAATAATTGTCCTAAGTGTTGTTATCCTACTCCAATCCCTTCTTATGATGATTCGAATAATTCTTGTGAGTTTGACAAGAGTAACAAATTGGATGATGTGGAACATGATGTTCATATTCTTGATATGCACAGGAAATTATTAGAGGAATATGAAGGTCTCTGTGAGAAAATTATGAATGAGATGCAACACTTTATAGAAGGAAGAGCTAAATTGAGACAAGAGATCGACAAATTTGGCAGTTCTATTCACGACTTGGACGCTCAATTGCGTGCAAGGGTTGTTGCATCTAACACCCAACAAAATAGTTCTGAGTTGTGTGAAGCTAAAAAGGAGCTTATATGCCAAATTAAGGAGCTAAAAATGAAAAGTCAATCTTTCAACCATATTTTTGTTGATGATGTCAATTTTGAGAAAAGTACACTAGACTCATATGAGGAAGTAGATAATATTGCACTTGAAGACTCTAACGCGTGTACATTTGAGGATGTCACAAATAATGCAGTTTTAGAGTTGGGGCATGTTGGTCCCAATCTAAATATTTTTCTACATTATGCTTGGATGGAGACATGGAGATCGAGCCTTTAAAGAGTTGTATAGATGAAGAAAAAGACCCTTACATTCTAAAATTTGCCACACCAAGAAGGCAAAATAACATACCTCACTTAAGGGCCAAGAAGTGCAAGATGCAATATTTATTGCTTGATTCCTTTTATTTTCACACCACCGTTCCAGGGACGTGACAAAAAAATTGATGCAAAATTGGGGGCGCAGTTCATATCCTCAAAGTGGAAGGAAAAGTGATGAAAGTGATAGCAGAATTGTGCCGTGACGTTAAATTAGGCGCTTGTTGGGAGGCAACACCAACCTTTATTTTATTTTTTATTTTTTTTATTTTTATAGTGTCACGTTTTTTTTTTTTTGGGCAGATTAGGGAAGGTCTGAGTACCCGAAGTTGGAGGTAAGGAGCATGTTTGAGCTTAAGTGTAGGGTCGTCCCGGCCCTTAATATTGAGGATCATGTTGCCATCTAGGCCCTAGAGGGTCTCAAGGAGTATTTCTCATCATTGTTTTAGTATTTTCATCTGTAATCCATGCATGTGTGGGATGGGGGAATTACTTTCTGAATATAATTGTATAAAAGTCTTTTCTCATTATTTTTTTTCTTTATAACACATAGTTAGAAGTATCTAGTTTAGAGTAGTAGGCTTAAAAATGAAAATTTAGAAGAAAAAAATCAGAAAAGTTCAGACTTTTCCCGACGATGAATCTCTAGGACAGCTTTCTTGAGGGATTAAAGTCCGATTAAAACACCAAAAAGTTTTTCTTTTGCTTTTATTAGGATAGTTAGGTAGTAATTCCCTTGATTTTTCTTTGGGCACCGGTTCTTTTCCAAGGGTGTAGCTTGAACCGGGTATTTTGATTTTATTTTTATAGGAGAAGGATAGGAAGAGACCAGAGTTTCTCTAGATACCTGTTGACATGTTTGGTGCTGGCACATTAGGCTATGGCATGTACTTTGTCTTCCTGTTATATTTAATTTGAAATGTAATGCCTAAGTGAAATAAATAGCCTATGTTGTGACGCATGTTCTCAGTTGCTTGACTTGTATGTCACCTAGTGCATTATTGCTCAAAATTCTCAACTATATGTGCTTGCTTGACTTGAGAGTTGAACAGAACCATCTTGATTGAGTCATGTGCAATGTGTGTGTAAGGATTCGTGATATTCTATGCTATCTTGTGTAGTATAGAACTCGCCATGTGTGTTAGTCAAAGCGCAATATTTAAGTTGTGCTAGTCTAAGAGATGATGTAGGTAGTTCTTTGCTTGATCATAGATGTGTTTGTCACAAAAAATAAAATTTATCTGTTATTAACCCCTTTGAGCTTGTAGACATTTTCGTTGGCACCCACATTACAAGTCGTATCCTTAATTTTGTTCTTAACTTGAGCTTGTTGAACCTTTACCTCCGAAGGCATTTAATCGCTAAAAGATGTAAGGTGAGATCTTGGAAAGTAACTTTTGAGTGGAACCATGGAAGGGCTCAAAGGTGCACAAAAATTATCAAAGACCACTAGCCAAAAACTTTAATGTAAAGAGTGTGTCTAGAAGAAGAAAAAAAAAAGGAAAGAAACAAAAAAGACAATTAAAAAGAGAGAATTGAAAAAAATGTTGATATGCCAAAAAGGGAACTCACACCTCCTAATCTTACTAATTCGTGCTAGTGGGATGTAGAAGTGCTTAATTAAAAAAAGGGGGCTACGTTGTGTATGGTTTGTGGCAAGTGAATTGGGTGAGAAGAATACGTGCTCGATTTTTTAGCATAGTGTATTAAAGCGCTTAGGAGGATTAGTCGCTATTCCTAAATGTATCCTGCTCGTCTCTTACCCTACATTACAACACGGAAAGACCTAATTGATCCTAGACTTGGCTAGCTTAGATTAGTAGCAAAGTACACTACGGGCAAGCCTATGGTACGGTCACGGGATGCACATGAGTTTCTTTGTGAGAGTGAGCGACTTTTGTTCAATTGTGTGATGATCTTAAATTATGTTCAAAGGTATACTTGAAGGTGTGGATTATTGTTATATCCACTCTCTTGTTTGTTGCTGAGGGCACATGATCTCATGATGGATTGGTAATATTTTAACTTCTCTTGTTAGGGGAGTGCGCAAGTTGAGGGTGATTAGTTATAACAAGTCGGCTCTTGAGGTATGGCGGTTATGGGTAGGTTGTTGGAATTGGTTGAATTAAATTGCTTATACTTGGGCATGTTTGAAACGGGAAGAATGTGAATTTCGTATACTCATGCTTGACTACCGACCGGTAAGAGGTAGAGTGTATGACTGAAAAAAATTGAATTGCTCCTCCATAGTTGATATGTACATTTTTTGGGATGTAGTTGATAGTTTCATTGCTCGAGGGCGAGCAAGAGTTTAAGTGTGGATTGTTGATATTTGGCTTAAAGTATGTATATTTATACGCATATAGCCTCGCATTTTACTCATGCTTCATGGATTTCGTATGTGTAATGTAATAATTTATTCTAATTCATGGTATTTTTATGTGTAGGAGTCATCCGGAGGTAATGTGGGACGAAAGTGCACGATTTAAAGTAAAAAGAGAACAAAACAAAAAGTTGGGCCAATGTAGCGCCTAGCTAACGCATCGCGCTGCTTGGGGCGCAAATTACAAACTTAAAATTTTTGGCCAACAGGACAGCATCAGGGCTAGCGCGAAGCGCTACCCTGAACGCTAGGTGGCGGAATATTCTCCCACTTCGCTCTGGACAAGGTTTTTCAGCCCTACACACCTCCAACTTGTATAAAAAGAAGTCTGAATATATTTTTGGGAGGAGAACACGTCACTTTGGAGGGGATAACAAAAACCACGCTTGGGAAGAGGCTTCTAACTAGTTTTTCTTCTCTTCTCTTCTCTTCCTTTAACATTATAGTTCATTAGTTCTAGAGTTGTGGGTGCTACATGAACGTAGTAGTTTGAAGCTTGAATTGTTCTTATTATCTTATCATATTAGTTTATTTATTCAATCTTGCGCTTATTTATTTTTATTGTTTGATCACCAATTGAATACTATCTATGAATATAGGATTGAACTCAGGAGAGGAAATTCTAGATTGCATATAGGACTGAATAGAGCAAGATCGTGAACCTGAATTACCGAAAATAGATTTGCGGTTACGATAGGGATATACCTGATCGCCTTGCTTGGTTACTTTACGGGAATTATTAATGTATTCTTGTTAATCCTAATTTCATAGGAATATAGGCCTTAGGTTAGCTTGAATAGGTGAGTAGTACTTCGGGAGAATACTACAAGTAATATTAACCCTGTCTATCAATAAACCGGATAGACAATTTAAGTGAAAAGCTCAATGGGATTATTAGAACCCATAGCTCTGAAATATTTTCTCCCATTGAATTCGTCTCTAAGCTTGCCGACTTGTTTTCTATAATTGCTTAGTTTGCTGCTCTAGATTAGTTTTACTTAAATATTCATACTTTAGAAAATTTCTTGAATAAATTAATTGTCTTGGTTTAATTTAGTAAATAGTTAATCACAAGTCCATGTCGGTACAATATCTAGACTTATAATCTTATATTACTTGTACGACCATTTATACATGCGTGTGCGTTTGGGAGCAACAGTGCTCTTCGCATTCGCAAAGCACCTGCTGCGTTCGCGAAGCACACAGGCCCATTGGCCTTCGCGTTCGCGAAGTATCTACCACGATCACAAAGGCTATTCCCCAGCCAAGCCTCCGCATTCGCGTCCCAGGGGTCACGTTCGCGATGAAGACCACCTGCCATCCCCCAGACATCCCCAAGCCTACGCGTTCGCGTGAGGACTTTCACATATGCGAAGGGCAATTCCCCCAGGCCCTCGCGTTCGCGATCCACCTCCCGCATTCGCGTAGTGTACCAATCCCAGCCCAATTTTTTTCCCATCGCGGGAGTGGCTTCACGATCGCGAAGCACTGAGCACCAGAAGAAAAACCAGCAGTTCCCACAAGTTCAAAATGGTCTGAAACCAATCTGAAACTCACCCGAGCCCCTCGGGGTCCAAATCGAACATGCATACAAGTGTAATAACATCATACAAACTTTCTCGCTACCTCAGATCATCAAAATAACATCAATAACAAGAATCGAACGTTAAAACTCAATGATTTCAACTTGAAAACTCATTTTTCACAGTCTTTCACAAAATGCGCTGAAACGCGCTCGGGTCACCCCGGACCCCAACCGAACGTGCGTACAAGTCCAAAAATATCATACGAACCTACCAAAATCGTCAAAAAAGCAATCCGAAGTCGTTTACCAAGAACGTTGACCGTGGTCAACTCAAGATATTTTTAAAGCCAAAATTTCTATTTTCTTTATAATTTCACTTAAAAACTTTTCAAAAAATAACACGGACCACGCACACAAGTCATATAATATCAAATGAAGCTATGAGAGGTCTCGAAACACGGAAATAAAAGCTAGTACTCAAAACAACCTAAACTTTTGCGACTATAAACAAATTAAATATTTGTGTAGCTTGGCAAGCCGTCCCTTATGGGTTGTTGAAGCCAGCCCCCTTGTAGGGAAACTTTCGTAGCTATGATTTAGTTTGCTTTCTTAGAGTCTCTTACTTTGTTCTTTATACTGTGTCAATTTATGAAATGACTTGCATAAAAGGACATGCATATGATGTAGGATTTAATTTAACCAAGTCCTATATTAAGATTATTTTTCTTAATCGATTTCATCTATGTTTTGAACCGGTTCAGATTCATGCCTGGTCGGTCAACTACAGAAGTCATTCACCTTGTGAGACGATTGGTGGAGCAGTATAGGGAGAGGAAAATAGACTTGCACATGGTGTTCATTGACCTTGAGAAGGCTTATGACAAAGCCCGAGGGAGGTGCTATAGAGATGTTTGGAGGTTGGCAGAGTTCCGGTAGCGTACATTATGGTGATTAAGGACATGTATGACGGTGCTAAGACTCGGGAGAGAACTGCGGGAGGAGACTCGGAACATTTCCCTTTTGAGATGGGGTTGCACCAGGGATCGGCCCTTAGCCCGTTTTTGTTTGTCCTAGCGTTGGATGTGCTGACACGACACATACAAGGGAGGTGTCATAATGTATGTTATTTGCTAATGATATAGTACTGATTGATGAGACGTTAGGGGGTGTTAATGCTAGGTTGGAACTTTGGAGACAGACGCTGGAGTTCAAAGGTTTCAAGTTGAGTAGGTCGAAAACTGAATACTTGGAGTGCAAGTTCGGTGATGAGAGGCATGACGAAGAAGTGGAAGTGAAGATTGACACTCAAGTCATTCCCAAAAGAGATAGTTTCAAGTATCTTGGTCTATAATCCAAGGCAACAGGGGATTGATGAGGATGTTACTCACCGCATTGGAGCGGGGTGGATGAGATAGAGGGTAGTTTCGGGGTTTAATGCGATAAGAATGCGCCGTCTAGACTTAAGGGAAAATTCTACAGGGTGGCGGTTAGACTGGCTATGTTGTATGGAGCTAAATGTTGGCCCGTCAAGAAGTCCCATGTCCAGAAGATAAAAGCAGCTGAAATGAGGATGTTGAGATGGATGTGCGGACATACCAAGAAAGACAAGATTATGAATGAAGTTATTAGGGACAAGGTGGGAGTGGCATCTTTGGAAGACAAGTTGCGGGAATCAAGGATGTGATAATTTGGGATGTGAAGAGGAGAGACATAGATGCCCCAGTCAGGAGATGTGAGAGGTTGACCATGGTGGGCTTGAGGAAGGGCAGGGGTAGGCCAAAGAAGTATTGGGGAGAGGTGATTAGGCAGGACATGTCATTGCTTCACCTAACCGAGGACATGACTCGCGATAGGAAGGTGTGGAGGTAGAGGATTAAGGTGGTAGGTTGACAGGTAGTTGTGAGTTTCTCCTAGGTTTACCAGTCGTATTAGTACTATTCTTGTGTTTGTTTATTCTTAGTTTTTTATTACTTGTTATGTCACTCGCTTCCATTACCTTAATATATTACTGTTGTTATTACTTGTTGCTTTATTTCTACCGTTCCTTAAGCCAAGGGTTTATTGAAAACAGCCTCTCTGCCTTTATAGGATAAGGCTGCATACACACTACCCTCCCCAGACCCCACGTATGGGATTAAGCTGGATTTTTTTTTGTTGTTGTTGTTGTTGATTTATTCTATGTTTTGGAGCAAAAATTGGAGAAGTATTTTCGGCGCAACCTCACGCCTATATAAAGCATTACACTGTTGCTATTGCCTCTCACTCTATTTTGCATAAATACCACAAATCGTTCGCGGCATATAGCAATTATAGCAAAAAGATGCTTTTGAGAAGTCAAGCTACACAGCTAAAAAACTGATTGGAAGATAAAGTTGTTAAGTCCTTTAGTTGTTGAGTCTTGATTCATGATTTTTAAATTGTAATCTATTTTGCTTTTGAGAAGTATTTTTGGTAGATAAACCATTCTAGAGATTTTGAGTTGCTTTCTAGGCTAGAGTTTATAGTCTTGGAAGTTTAGCTATTATGAATTGATTGTAGGGTTTAATATACTAGACTTAGTCCATTTGGTTATAGAGTTGTAAATCGCTTTTGTTATTAGTGAGTTTTGAAGAAGTCCCTATACGGATAGGTCGTGGTAATTTTTACTTACTCTCTTACACAATGAGGTTTCCTATGAAAAATTACTTTTGTTTTTTAATTCTGCACTTTACTTTCTGTTTAGTTCCGAAATATTTAGATTGAAGAAAGAAAAAATAAAACAAGATACAATTCATCCTTCTCTTGTGTCTAAGTGTACTCTAAAATAAAAATAATTGTTATTGGAATTCTACTAGCTTAAATATCACAACTCAGATACCATCTACAAGATCAAAAACTTCTTCACAACATCGGTACAAGCAAACGAATTTTACTGGTCTACTGGTCAATGTTTGTGTGCGAGGATACAGAATTCGATCTGAAGGTAGACGAATGTGGCCTTAGAAAAATTAGTAATTGTTTTCTCTGTTCACCTTTTTAATATTATGATATTTTTTCTCTTTTTAATTTATATTATGAACTTACCTATACAACAATTAATAAACAAAAGAAAATCAACTCTTTTCTTTAAAAAGTTCCATCTAATTATTCTTGCAAGATATCTGTTAGGAAACGCATGAACAATCTGACTTAGTCTAATGGGAATCTCTCCGATACGAAAAAGAAAAAAGAAAAAGTAAAAAAAAGTATGAACAAATAAAACAATCTTTGAAATAGGTAGGATTTTAAACTATGAATCATATGATCCTTCAGAAAACATTATTAAATTACGAGAAGTTACAATTAATTAGGCATTACTTATTAGCTAAGGTAAGTCAAGCTAAAAAAGAAAAAAGAGTAGAGGTCCAAGAGGCGTGGGATTCATGGTCTAGGTTAAGTGTTAACCAGCTAAATCCAAGAGTTAACTTTTTTTGGAACTCTATATATACCAAATATATATTGTATAACTGCCTCCCATCTCTTCCTATTTTTCTTATTGCTTATGATTTTACCATTTATTTACTTGATTGACAAACTTTCTTTCTAATACATTTTTGTGCCACACATTTTTTCCTTTTTCAAATATATATTATTAACTTATGTTAAAATTAATATCAATATCAAATCATTTAAAGGAAAAAAATGAATAATTGTATATTACCTCAAAAATTTTATCCTAATTGATGATTATTATTATACTAGAAAAGTATAAGTCAGTACATAAATGGAAAAAAGAATAGCAGCTTTCCTCATTTTAATTACCCAAATCGTACAACGATTTCAACTCAATTTTGCTTTGGTTTTATAACATATTGCCTAGAAATTTAATTAAAGGAATAAAGACATAAATGGGGAGGTGCTCTTGAAAGAATTTACCTATTTTTATCTAACAAATATTAATATTTCACGGATCCAAAATTTAGAAATAATCGAACTTTGTCAAAATATTAGGGAATAAACGTTTACATACCTTAACTCTTGCATGCCGGGAACATAAATAAATAAAACTTTAATACATATATATAGCCTAAAACTTTAATTTCTAAATATGAAGAAAGATTAAATAAATAAAAAGAGGGGGAAGCAGCAAAATCTTTGGTGTTAAATTTGTATCATAGCGGATATATATAATTGAATAAGTGTGTCCATGACTTTGGAATAGTATCTAACCAAACGTCAAGGATTATAAAATTCACAAAATGGCTATTTTTTATGTAAAATCTACGTGTAGATTACTATAGTGTAAGGTAGATTTAGACTAGTGTACATGGAATTATATATATCTTTTTCAATTATTTGTATTTATTAATAAATCGTTTCATGTATATTAACATTATATTTTCCATAACACATGCGCCCTCCATTATTATCTACAGAATTTTGCAACTTGCCTTGGATTTGATGGCAAGCAGGAATATCAACCACATGAACCAGATCGCTAATCTAGTTTTTTTGACTGATAATGACCCCAAATATATAATTGTTTTTTTCTTTTTTCTTTTTTCTTTTTTTTTGGGGGGGGGGGGGGTTTCCAAGTCGCAAGTTCAAGTTTTGTGTGTTTTTGAGATAATTATTCCCCCTTTCTGCCAAAGAGAAGGGTGAGGATTTCTTTAAGTAAATTAAAATTGTTACATATTTTTAATTTCATTCATGTCTTTGTTCTTTTGTGTGAAACACTGGTTAAATCGAGACAATATATTAGATAAACAAATTACATCAGGAAGTCCCCTTAGAAAGGGTTAGTTTCTCATCTTATGATGCCTATTCTCTTCTAGTATAGAAACAAGAAAAGAAACAGCTGAATTGATACTTGACAATTAGCCAGTTACCAGACTTCTGATTGATGGCCAATTTTACAATGTGCAACACAAGATGTAGTTATATTGTTGCTTACTTCACCTTTATTTATCTAAATTTTTATTTATAAACTTTTTTTTTTTTGAAAAACTATTTAGTATTTGAGTTGCTATAGTCTATCTCAAGCCCAAATAATGAAAAGGAATTGTGCTAACATCATGCGTAAAAATAATAGTTACTATTTTAACATGATTTTTATTACTCTATATATTTGAAATATTCCTGTGTATCGTCAACTTTAGTACTTTTTTTGTTCTTATTTCCTAATTAATATCTTTTTTGTATTTTTTGATTAGGTTGTCTTCTTAATAACAGAATGAAAGTGATATGTGGATGTAAAAAACATAAATAATAAAATAATTACAACTTGGAAAGGTTTTGACAATTGCTATTGGTTTTCCGTGCATAACTGCTTTTCGAATAATTGGTTTGGCGAGACAGAAGGTCACATCCATAATTAATAATTATCACAATATGAAGTAAAATAAATTAGTATTATCCTGACGATTTATATTTTCATTATGTAATATTTGCGTATGTATTTGAATGTTAAATTTGCAATTTTAAGAATCATTTGAATGATGCTTATGTTGTTGAAGAAAGTTGAACTGGAAGTTGGAGGAATGAGTATGATTCAAATTCAAAAAGCGTATAACACTCAATCAATGATGAATTTTTTGTCCTGTCTTGGGGGTGAAAACTATAATCCTTGAAACAATATAATTCAATCAAGGGAATTTTGATCTTTTCTTGTGGAGCTATAGAGAACAGCACGTTATAGATGACTTTTGTGAAAATAACTCAAGACTTAAGTTCATGTTGTTATCTTGAATTCATACGTGTTACGTACTACTGCAAATGAAAGATTGAGGAGGTAAAGCTTGATTTACGATATAGACATTTTGAAGTTCCTTCCTACAACATTAGTTGAATGTATGAGTTCTGAATAGTGATAATTGCCTAGTCACTCTTAGTATCAGTTCATACTTTGTCAAAACCTTGTCCGCACGAAGATGGAAGATGGAACATGGAACATGTCTTCTAAAATAAAAGTAAGTCATTTTATAGTACATGGCCAACACACCTTTCTAAAGGAAAAGTCATTTTAATTTAATTTTATAAAAGAATATCCTGCAAAATCCATGACTATGGTCTAACACATAAAATCCCCAGATGATTGGATGGACGGCTACTAACATCCAATAAAAATGCTTCACCTTTATCACTAATTAATTGCCTTTTTCACTCCATTCGATATCTAAAGGGCGGTAGGTAAAGTGGATACATTTGCTCTCTCTCTCTCTCTCTCTCTCTCTGTGTTTTGATATCTAAAGGGCAGTAGGTAAAAAGGATAAGTTTGCTGTGTGTGTGTGTGTGAGAGAGAGAGAGAGAGAGACTGGAAAAAGAAAAAAGAAAAGAAGAGGTTTGGCAACTACACAAGTCAGCCTCACTAAGAGGCAGTTTTTGTAAATTTACCACAAAGAAGAAACTAGCATGTCAATGATAAGAAGATATACAATACCTTTGCTACTATACACAAGTCTCCCAGGGACATGATATTATTTCATATAAAGTAAGATGTAATCCTTTTTTTAAAAGATATTTGAGGGTAAATAACCATATTAAACATTTGGCAGTTATAAGATTACACAGAGAATGCTTGATAAATTTGACCAAAGACAAGAAGTAAGCCAACATAGCCATGTAAATCAAAATATCTCTATGAAATCTGTAGATGAAGCCATACCAAACGATATGTATAATCGAATTCATTCCTCAACATGTCCTAATGGAACACAAAAGATGGACTGATTAGTTCTCCAATGAGGTAAATGCAGAAGCAGTTCCTTCTGTAACTTAAAAACATAACATTCCCATTCAGGAACTGCAGCTGAAAAAGTAAGCCAGTCAAATTCATAATCCATTTCCTTGATGGGTCTCGAATTTCCAAAGAAACCTTCTGCCAGTTGAAGATCCTTTAGAAACACAGATTTAAGATGAACTATTTCTCTTTTTCGATTCGGGGAAATTGGAATTACATTTGGAGTTGGAGTTGTTCCTTCGACTTTTGTCTTTAAACTGGAGAACTTCCAATGATATAACTGCACCAACTATCGCACAAAGAAGTTGAATATAAAATAGACCCACCAATTAATCAAATACTAGTATATACGCTTTTTGATAAGGAATACTAAGTCTATATGCTTCAAAGATTGACGACTCATTTTCTTCTGTTTTAGTATGTGAATCAGTATGCTAAGATGACAAAGGAGGCATTTGATATTCTGGTTGTGATATCCGGTTTAAACTTGGAAACTTCAACTTCAAAACCCTCCCTATCAGGATCAAACAAATGCAAAATTCAGTAAGATGCTTGATCTTTTTCATGTTTCACTATGCCTACTGGATTGAAAAGGAGGAAGAATGACTAAACAGCTATATATTTCATAAAGTTGACACAAGATGAGGAATATCTTACATGATCTCCAATGATATAATATTGAAAAAGCCATAATAATCTTTTTGAGGATAAGATTAAAGGGAGGTACCTGAAGTGCATGCATTATATTAAGAAATTGGGTCTCGAACAACTCGCTTTCTCGTGCTAAAAGTAGTGGCCCTGACAGTAACTCCAGTAAGTTGTAAGCTGAATCTGATGCTGATAAATGGCTAGTCTCTTGAAATGGATGGATATCAAATCCAAGAACATGCAATCTGCTGCAGCGAATATCAAATCCGGACAAGAAACTTGAAGCTTCATCAGGTGGAAACCAGTACATATTGATGGATCCTGGCACGGGCAAATATGAAAGCAACTTTCTGTCCACAACACCCAATAAAGCTTGTGAGAGAGATGAGATGAGTTTAGAATCTTCATCATGAGACGCATCACGGCTGAACCACAGAGTAAGTGTAATTCGCTCCCCTTCAGTAATCTGTATGGAAGAATCAGTGAATTAGAGAAAAAAGCTAAGAAGAAAGAAAACAGGGAAACCGAATCCTACTAACATTTAGGCTGAAGATAAACAACTTGTATTTTTTTAGATATCGACAAGAGAGCTAATATGGACAGGTCATAAGAGGATGAATATTCTTAAAATTAATGAGATTCATTCAGACGATTCAATCTGAGAGAACGTTGATCTAGTTACAATAAATATGAAAGAAATGTCCATTTTATCTAAAGAAATGATCAGTGCACACTCTGGAGTTGTTTTCTAACCCAGCTAACCAAGAGCATCATCTATCTTGGCTCAGTGGCATCACAGACTAACCAGGATTTCATTAAGTTCAATAATTTGTCTATGTAATTTGTTGCATACTTCCATAAATACCATGCAGCCACAAGTTAAACCAGTTGCTTCTCTTCTCCGAAGTTGGTTTTGATCCATGCGGAAGTGGTTAAAGAATAAGAATATATAATTTTCCAGTGCCAAACTATAAATTTCCCAAGGCAGTAAGGCTTTTCATTAGAAGAAGATGACAGTGTGAGAAAGCACGGGAAAAAGAGAATATATTATTGATATCTTATTCAATACAGGAAGCCCTTATTTATAACTATATTTTACAAGGCATATACTACTCTACTACCGATGTGGGACAAGACTAATATATATATATATACTCTATTATATACATATATACAAAACTAACACTCCCCCTCAAGCCGGTGCATATAAATCATATGTACCGAGCTTGTTACATATATAACCAATACGAGTACCAGTTAGGGACTTGGTGAAAATATCTGCAAGCTGATCATTCGACCTCACAAACTTTGTAGTAATCTCTCCTGATTGTATCTTTTCTCTGATGAAGTGACAATCAATCTCAATGTGTTTAGTCCTCTCATGGAACACAGGATTTGATGCAATATGAAGGGCAGCTTGATTATCGCACACAAGTTCCATTTTACTGATTTCACCAAATTTCAACTCCTTGAGTAATTGTTTGGTCCATATTAGCTCACATGTTGCCATAGCCATCGCTCGATATTCTGCTTCTGCACTAGAGCGAGCAACTACATTCTGTTTCTTACTCTTCCACGACACCAAATTTCCTCCTACTAACACACAATATCCAGACATAGAACGTCTATCAGAAGGTGATCCTGCCCAATCGGCATCTGAGTATCCAACAATCTGCTCATGACCTCGATCTT